>CM033476.1:37781931-38100606 GCA_019447015.1 Hymenochirus boettgeri
TGATGATGGTGTTTGACGACTGTTTCGCCTGAGTACTGGTAAGTGTATGGGCACTCGGTCAGGCCTGTTTCGGCCCATACACTTGCCGATAGTCATCCAAAACGTCCGTTCATACACCATCATGCATTGCGGGTCGAGCCCCACAATTGCACGTGTGTATTGACCTTAACTTCATCATGTAGTAAAAAGACTCATGGTGGCTCTCATTGTAGCTGTGTCAGTGCTTAATTGGGTAATTAACAAAAATGTGGAGCCAGATTGATCTGCTCAATGTTTCATTCACTTTTAAGTAGTGAATGTTTTATTTATTTTCAGAAAGGTACACTATAGAGAAATGCATTGCACAGAGCTGTGCTAATCAGGATCACTTGATTATCCTCCCTAATGAAGTGATCTGGCATATTGAATGCAGGGGCATAGCTAGAAATTTTGGATGCCCCCAACCCCCCCCCCAACAATTTTTTTTTTTACTACTATTTTACTACTACCTTATGTTGCCATACATGGTGTCTCCACATGCAACCTATGTCAGACGGGGACCCACCAGGGAACTCTCTCTCAGACATACAGGTACGTTCACACTCTCTCCCACAGACCCACTCTCTCAGACATACTTGCATGTCCACACTCTCTCTCCTACAGACACACACACACTCCCAGACATAGAGGCATGTCCACACTCTCAGACATACAGGCATGTCCACACTCTATCTTCTACAGACACACACACTCTAAGACATACAGGCATGTCCACACTCTCTCAGACATATCCACACTCTCTTAGACATACAGGCATGTCCACACTCTGTTTTCTACAGACACACACTCAGATATACTGGCACGTCAACACTCTCTCTCCCACTGTCCCACAGACACACATACTCTATTTGACATATCAGCACGCCCACACTCTCTCTCCCACAGACACACATACTCTATTTGACATACCAGCACATCCACACTCTCTCACAGACAGTCACTCACACACACTTTCACAATGTAGGGTCCAGGCACACTCTGTGGCTATTAGCCAAAATAATAAGAGGTGCTACCCCAGTCAGTCCTCTACCAAGGACCAGCTATAGCATAAGCGACAAAAGGACTATGGTGCACACTATAATCTGGTGATTCCTTTTATTTCTGCATCACAAACAATGTTTCGGGGAACGCTCTGCCCCTTCATACACCTGACGAAGGGGGCAGAGCGTTCCCTGAAACGTTGTTTGTGATGCAGAAATAAAAGGAATCACCAGATTATAGTGCGCACCATAGTCCTTTTGTCACTTGCACTCACACACACTCCCACAGTTGCTTCAGTGCCAGCCAAAGTCAAACATTAGCGCTGCACCATACCTGCCTGACAGCAGTCTGTCTCTTGAACTTTCTGTTTAGCTTCCTCTTCACACGAGAGTCCACGCACAGCTTAAAGGGCATGTCCACCCCCAAAGTAAAATTTAACCCACTACTGACCCCACTGTGTAGTTTAAAATAATCCTTACCTTACATCTCTAAAACCTAAGTAGGTACAATAATCAGACTGGCAGACCACCCCTAAATAATGTGAAAAAGATACCAGGGTAAGGTAGGAGAGCCCATAAAACACATGGACTGAACGCCAGAGGCGTTTCATCCTCATCAGACTTCCTCAATGGCGAGGAATTCTGTCTATTATATTATGCTATATTTATATTTTTTAATATTATATTAAATTTTCCAAACTATCCCCCCCACAAGGCCATCTCCCACCGCAGTTATTGTTCCTTTAGCCCCCCCCCCCCCCGAAATATTCACTGCGGACGCCCATGGCAGCTGCGTCTGTAATTGGCTGCTGGTCTGGCCCCTGATTGCAACTTCTTGCAGACAGGGAGCCGTGAGGAGAGGGCCGTGGGAGTCAAGGGCTGCAAGTATGATTCGGCTTATTTTTTTAAAGAACTAACATGGCGGTTGGGGGTGGGCAGGGCTACTTTATTAAAAGTTTTGTTTTAGGGTGGACATGCCCACTGCGCATGCTCCAGGCATTGATGAGGACAAGAAAACAGTGTGGATCAGAAACCTCACAGACAGCTTGGAGTCTTCAGTTTCCTGGACTTTGAAGAGGAATATCTTGGGAACGTAAGGAGCAGAGATGTAAGGTAATATTTATTTTAAAGGACAACTAAAGCCACAGAACAACACTGAACCAGAAGGTAGAACACCTTGATATAAAACCAGTAATCTGTGTCTTACCTCTCATTTTGATACAGGCGCTGGGAAATGTACCTTAATAACATATGGTTTGTGCTTTACTTCCCAGTATTCTAGTATCGCACAGTTTGGTCAACGACCATTATGTTCTGCACATGCTCAGTCCTTAGCTATGGCAGAAATTGTTACAGTTGGTCACACCCATTAATAATCTCTAGCCAATCCGTTTACTGGACAGATGCAGCAAGGAAGCATGTGACTGAGGTCAGGAGGTGTGGTCTGACACTGCACATACACACAGATACTTCATCCAGTTCTTAACAGGCTTACATTTATTTTAATACAATTTACTGGAGTGGGATTTTATAGCTTATTGGTGTTTTTAGGGGGGTTGTTTTCAGATTCTGGAGAATTAAAAATTGGGTTTAGTTTTCCTTTAATCAGCAGAGTGTGTCCAGTATGGGGTTAAACTATAGTTTTTGGGGTGGACATGCCCTTTAAAGGGCAACCCCTCCAGTAAAAAATTGCAGATAAGCAAATACCCCCAACCCCCCATAACATGTTAGATCCAAGAGCTTTATATTTAGGGGATATACCTGTCTCTATATCTAGAGATACTTATCATACAGGAGGCTGGTCTACCTTGACATAGCTGGGGAGATGGGTAATGTTACACACCCTGCTCTACTGGAAAATGCCATCAATCTATATAGCGAAGTATAAAAATCGTCATTTCTGCGGGAAAAAAGTATTGCTTCTTTATATTATATTCTAAAAAAAATATTTTAGATTATATTAAAAAAAAATAGATTAAAAAAAGTTTTTTTTTTCGGTTAGTATATTTTGAAATTCAACACAACATACATACTTTATTTTTTTATAAATTGTTTTTGTAACAAGCAGGGTACTATGGTGTAATGGCAACCTTCCATACATAACAATGTTTCCACAGTATGTCTGCCTGACTTTAGGGCAAGGTGTAGAAGATAAATCCACCCAATGCTTCTAGACTGAGAAAGGCCCCTTGGCTAGAAGTCATTTTTATTTTCTGGAAATCTACCGTTTCCTGATGGTGACATACAGCTATTGTTGCTGGTTGGTAGTGTTCCATCCCTGATTAAAGGCAATGTTCACCAGTAAAACAAAAAACTGGTCAATTGTCAGTTACCTGCCCCTAAACCCAACTGATATATTTTACACTTTATTACCTGCATTACTAACCAGTCTATTGTCCCCTTTCTGCCAGAGAAAGCTGGCCCCTCCCTTAATGCAGTCAATCAAGACTGTGACAACTGACATCACAACCAATGACTGACTGCTCTTTCACCTGCTGCCTCCTCTGCCCATGCTCAAGCATATAAAAAGCTCACTGAGCAGGGGGATTAGACAGATACCTTTGCCAGAAAGAAATAGCATGTATCATTAAATATCTGGTTACAAATGCATGTAATAAACTGTTTTTTTGTTAAAAAAAAAAAGGAGTAGGTGTTGCGGCAGATAACTGACAGGTCACCATTTTTATGTTTTAAGGGTGGGCTTGCCCTTTAAGGCTAGGTTCACATGAACGGCCTTTTGTTTTGCCCTTGAAGCTTTTATAGCATTGCTGATAGGAAAATGCTGCATGTAAAGTTTTTCTAGCTGTAAAAAAACATCTGGAAATGGTGGTAAAATGTTGGAAAATTAAACACAGTACATTTGTGTGATTCTAGCCTAACATGGTACCTTTAACAGCATTGGTCCATTGGCAAAAATCAATCAAACTATGTCCTCAACATCCTACCTGTATGTTCTATTATTTATATCTTATTACTAAATACTTCAATAGAAATATGGTGCCAATTGTTTGGTAGCTGCCTGTGTTGTGTCCTTTAAATCATACTTGCTCCATGCCTTATCTTATAAGCAGTACTGTCCTTATCTGGTATTCACCGCCTTTTCAAAATAAGTCAATCTTCGACATGCCTTTCTAATCACCAAACCTCATTCTTGGTAAACCATGCAATGAAATCACTTCTACATGCTTCAAAAGCTAGGAAGCAAACACAATATGGTACATGCACAATGACTGCCACCTGCTGGACTCAAATGTGTGTGTCAGCATAGCAGCAGATAATATTAATCCATTAAAGGGTATCTCCACTGCCAAAACAGAGTTTGTGTTTTTTAGTTTAATTGAAGAACAAGGGGTAAAGAGCTATGAGCTATGTCTTACTGTACTGCCCGTTCTTCAATTCAACGATCAGGAGTCAGGAACAAACTTTTTTTTTTTTTAAAACTCATTTTTATTTTTTAATAAACTATTTACAAAATATCTGTTATGTCATGTTTCATTTTACATTTCAGTATTTTACAGCTTTATTACATATAGAGTCTTTGTTAACATCTCAATGATTTATCTAGTCATACATATATCGTACCAATGAGTATATTCCAGGTACTGTTTGAGGATTATTGCTTGGTTACTTTAATTTAGCCTGTATTAAGGTAGGGTGAGAGAGAGGGGACGGGAGAATAGGGTTGGGGATTGCACCTCATCTCAGCTCTCTGGGCCCCCGGGGTTGGTAAATATTCCAGAATTTCTCTGTTTATCATCTGTTTATACAGTTGTTGAGGCTTCGGTCCACACAGACCAAATTTTGTTGAACTATGCGTGGCAATGTCTGTGCTTATAGATCAGATTGTGGTAAGGTAGAACACTATTAATTAGTTCTCGCCAAGTTTTCAATTTGGGGGCATCTGGGGCCATCCACTTAAGTACTATTGTTTTCCACGCCATGAACAAGGTCTCACGCAAAAAGGACAGTTTGTAGCTGTCTTCTATTTCTAGGGTATTGATGCCCAATATACATAGCGCAGGGTCCACGAGCCAAAGAAGTAGCGATGTCAACTGTCTGGTCACTTTTATCCAGAATTGGTTAACATATGGACAGTTCCATATTAGATGCCAAAAATCCGCACCATCTGCCCGGCATTTGGAACATGTGTTTGGATGGATATGCGATGCAGTCTCATCGGGGTCAGGTAGGCTTGATGTATAATGTATAACTGTATGAGACGGTTATTGGCCGAAGGTGAGGCAGTAATGTGGGATGTTCCAATTTCATTCCAGTCTTGATTGGTGAGTTCCAGTAGGTTTAGTTGCCATTATCTGAATAATGTTGTGCTTTGTGTTTCAGTTTGGGAGTTGATGTGATGTGTATATAGTCGACAGACCAGTCCCTGCAGACCCTGGGTTTTAAGGATTCCAATTGTTGGATGTTTGGTTATTGGTATTTTCCTATTTGGGAATTCTGTATGTATACAGTGCCTGAGTTGCAGGTATCTGTAGAAGTATGTTTTAGGTAGATATTCCTTTACTTTCCCAGTCAATACTGCCAACGAAATTTGCCAACTGGGGGTATAGTTGGTTGTGCCAAAGAGCAGTTTCAGTAGGGATTATCGTAGTATTTCATTTGTTTCTTTCCATACTTTGTACATCTGGGTGTGCAATGGAGTGGAGGTATTGACTAAATGTTTGTTTGGTGCTTCAGCTGTTGTTAGAATGGATCCTGTGCTATATGAGACTAGTATATATTCCACTGGAGGGGGGGGGTGTCTCCTTCTCTCAGCCACATTGCCATGTATCGGAGTTGTCCAGCAAGATAATACATACGAAAATTTGGTAGTGCCAGTCCAGCACATTCCTTTGGCTGCTGCAGTTTGCTTAATTTAAGCCGGGCTCTTTTCTTTGACAGATAAATGATGTTAGCTGTCCATTGATATCTGTTAAAGGTTTTTTGGGCAGGTATATTGGTGAGTGTTCCATGATATAAAGGATTTTGGGAAGGAGAATAATTTTTACAAGATTTGTTCTGCCTATTAGGTTGAGGGGAAATTCAGACTATGTCTGTATTTTGTTGTGAATTTTGTTTATCAAGGGTGTAATATTAAGTTCTGTAAAATCTTTTGGGGTTTTAGATATCGATATGCCAAGGTATTTGAATTTAGTTACTATAGGGATTTGCCAGGGTAGCGTGGTTGTGGATATTTTGTCAGAGTCTAGTGGGCATATAGCAGATTTCTGCCAGTTTATATATAGTCCTGAATATAAGCTGTATCTATTTATTATTTCGGCTTTACGATTTAGTGAAGGTCCGGTGTGTGATAAATAGAGAATCATATCATCCGCATATAGTCCAATCAGATCAGTGTGTGTATTTCCGTTTAGTCCTTTGATTGCTTGATCTGCGCGGAGCTGTATCGCTAAGGCCTCGATGGCTAGCGAGAAAAGATATGGTGATAGGGGGCATCCTTGTCTTGTCACTCTATACAGTAGAAATGGTTCGGATTGATGTCTATTCACTAGGACTGTTGCTCGTGGCGATGAATAGAGTAATTGAATCCAATGTATATATTTGGGGCCGAATCTCTTCATACAAGCCCATAGGAAGTCCCATTCCACGGAGTCAAAGGCCTTACAGGCATCTAACGAAAGAATAGCTCTGTCTCCTATTTCATTATGCAGGATTTTTGTATGTATTTGTGTTCGTCTGATATTTATGGATGTACTTTTGCCCAGCATAAATCCTGTTTGGTCTGGATGGATAATAGCACTTATTACTTTTTTTAGGCGTAGGTGATTGGCTAATATTTTAGTAAGAATCTTGTAATCATTATTGAGAAGTGATATGGGTCTGTATGCACTATGTTCGAGTGGATCTTTGTCTGGTTTTAAAATTAGTACTACTGTGGCATTTGACATTGCTGTAGGGAGTCTTTGTTTTTCATAGGCATCTTTGAATGTGATTAACAGCGGCTCGGTAAGGGTCTCTTTATATTTTTTGTAAAATTCGGCTGGGAGACCATCCGGTCCAGACGCCTTCCCTGGGGGTAGCTCTGTTAGGGCCTCTGCTACTTCTTCAATGGTAATTTCTGCTTCCAGTTGTTGTACTTGCGAAGATTGTAATTGAGGGAATTGTGACATTTGCAGATATTTCAAGTTTGCATTTAATGAATATTGTGATTTGGCCTGGTATTGTAGTTGAAAGTATCTCGCAAAGGAGTTTAAGATATCTTTTGTTGATGTTAGTTGCCCTTCTATTGGATCTTGAATGGTTAATATTATGTGTTGCGTGTTATTGGTTTTTGTAAGAGCCAGGAACAAACTTACCTAGTATCGTACTCCTCTGCTGTTCTTCTGATAGGTCCCAACCTAGCTTGCACTGTATGCACATAGGCATAGCCAAGCTCAATGGGGATACACTTTAACAAAGAATAAACTACCCGGCTGATCTATTGCATAAAACATAGATACTATGACCTGGATGAGCGAAAACCTTCACAATATTTTTTTGCCATAATAATTGACTTATAAATCTAAACTGTATTGTACCTTACGACATTAAAAATGGAGATTTAAATCTATTATGTATTTACACTGAATGCTATTAGAGTAAAAATTGTCTTTTCTATAAATATACTGAATAGTACATACACATACCCTGTAATATCACCCCTTTAATCATATATTGCAGATCTGTAGGGGAAGATAATTAAGTGAACCTCATCCTAGAGCACAGCTCTGTGTAATGCTTTTATCAATAGTTTATCTATTCAGAATGTTGGGGGGGGAACGATAGGCTTTTAAAATGTGATTTTACATTTTTTTTATTTTTTCATATTCAATAAAAAAGAATTAGAAATAAAAAATCATCAGATTTCCCTAATAAAAAACAGGTTGTTTTGAAACCAGGATTCATCGATATTATTAAAAACGAAAGGTGTCTGTTAATGGGTTACTAAATAACACAATCTGTCCTCTTTCTCATTGGTTCCAGTGTCCAGGAGAAATATTGGGATATCTAGAGATACAGAGCTTACAGTTCATTCATTTGAGTTATAGCCAATCAAATGCATCGCTTTAATTCCAGAATGCCTTTGTGTTCACCAATGAATAACAATACAAGGAGAGAGAGACAGCAACCAATCAGAGGTGGAGGAGCTGTGCAGGGGGGTGGGTTCTCTCTGTTTGGCTTCAAGGAAATGACAGAGCAACCAGGAAGAATATCGTCAGGAAGGAGTAACTATCCATAGTGTATATGTATGTGTGTATCTGTGTATACAGCATCTCTATATGCACGTATGTGTGATTATTATGTCTGTGTGTGTCTGAGAGTGTCTGTATACATGTGACTGTCTGAATTTCTGAATATGTAAGTATTTGTGTATGTGCCTGTGTCTGTGATTACACTGAGAGTACAGTGTGTGTGTTTATATGAGAGATTGTGTTTGAGAGTAGAGTATGCATATGTGTTAAAGAAAAGTGTGTGTGTGTCAAAGAAGTGTGAAAGTGTTTATTGAGACAAAGTGGGAGTGTGTAAGAATGCGAGAAAGCAAGTGAAGCTGTAATAACCAGAGGTATGCAATGCACTACACCAACCCCATTACTTTACTACTGGTCTGCTGCACAGTGTCGGACAGGGGTGTTGGGGCCCACCAGGATATCTGAGACCAAGGGCCCATGAGGACCAGTTTAGGGGCCCTCCTAACATTTCATATCTCTCATATCACTCATTGACATACCTATTTTACTCCTACTGATTCCTATTGTTTAATAAAATGCATTTCTTACTGTCCTTTTGGCTCAGTATTTAAATTGAAAGTGTTTCTCCCCTGGTAAAATAATGTTTGGCTATTCAGTTTTATTGAAGGACAGGAGGTAAAGGAGCTGTGTCTTACCTCCTGTTCTTCAATAAAACTTGCAGGAGCTTACCTGATCTCTCGCTCCTCCGCCACGTCCTCTGACAGGTCCTGAAAGACTTAGTACTCTATGCGAATGTACAAGAGTATAGAATACTGAGTATTTTATTGGGTAAATGGGCTGTGGGCCCACCGGGGGATTCCCCTGTAACCTGGCCAATGTGACACTGGGTCTTCATATACACTGGTCCAAACATAACATGCACCAGCCACATTACTTTTCTATTGGTATACATGTACACTTGGCCCTATTACTTTACCACTGCTCTGCAGAGCAGAATTATCCAGAAGGCAACCCTTTGCATAGTACTTTACTAATTGTCTGCGTTGTGATAGATACCAGCTCTTGTACTTTACTGTCTGGATCTGCTCAGAAAGAGGTATAGGGGTTTTGAGTGCCAGGGCTGTAATTTAGTCCCTCACTCTCTGGGTCTAATTACTTGACAATTACTGTCTGGTTCTTAATATATATTTTATTATTCAATTTTTTTTCAGGGTGGTTGTCCTCTCTTTTGACTTTTTTTTTTCTCTTTAATTAAAGGAGTGGAAGACTAGTAAGACTAGACTAGAATATGAATTGAAGAAACAAAGTAGAAGTCTTTGTTATTAAAACTGCAGGGCCGCCACTCATGTGAGGAAGGGTAAAAAACATTATGGAACCTATTGTGAGGGGGCGGCACCGGAGATGATTGGCTCCAGGTGCCCGCCCCCCAAGATATGCTCCTGCTAATCTGCCAAATTCAATCTCTCTGTTTAGCTTGCAATATGTTAAAGGGCAAGTTCACCCCTTAAACCCCAAGACCGTAATACTTGCCTGCCAGATGTATCACAAGGAAGACCTTTAGTCCAATTTTTGCTGCCCCTTCTTTTCTTCATACCAATTCATACAGGTAGCAGCAGTCTATCATGGCTGACCGATGCTCCATGTAACAAGCTTGTACAACCAGAGACAGCAAGGGGGGGCAAACATTGGGCTGAAGATCTTCCTTATAGTATATCTGTCAGGCATTTAAGTATTGAGGTTTAGGGGAGTGATTAGCCTACATGCAAATTTTCTGTTGGGGCTTCATTATATCCAATTTTTAAATCATATTGTTAGTGCTGCTATCTGTTCTATTGCCAAAGCTTGTCATCCAGACACAAGCACCTAGCTGCAGCCTGCCATGGACAAATATTCACACGTTTCCATATTGTCTATTTTATAAGGTCACTACCCCTTTCATCCTGTTAGAAACCGAATCACAGCTTATAGGGGTTTCATGGTTCAACTTCTGTTTGTAATGTACAGGAGGAAAAGTCACATGGGGGGGGGTTCACATTTGAAACAATATTACTTGTTTTATATCATTTAAAGGGCATGTCCACCCCATTTTTGGACTTTAGCCCAAATAGTAGCTATCCTTCCCCCAGCCCCAACCACCATAAAACATTTTACAGGAACTCCCCCCGATCTTTACTTACCTTACCTCTTTCCTGCGACATAATGTACCGGCCCTCTGCTTGCATGAAACTGCAAGCAGGGGCGGGACCAGCAGCCACGTTTGTTATTGGCTGAGAGGCAGCCAATCACGGACGCGGCTGCCGGCAGTGGAGAACGCCGGGGGAGAGAGGTAAGGTAAGTAAAGTTCAGGGGAGCTCCTGTAAAATCTTTTATGGCGGTTGGGAACTGGTACATTTTGCATATGTGAGATGACTGTTGCATTCTGTTTATTAAGTACGATTTAACAAGGGGATAGCAGTACCATATAGGAATGTAATATTTGCTTGTTTTATTTCCTGATTCCTGTTATTAATCAGATGCCTTTCTCCATCCTGAGGGTGATGCCGTTAGTTTCATCACCAGCTCTCCTGTCTTTGGTGAGAAGAAGTGGAAATACCTGTCAATTTAATCAAATCAACACAAAAGGAGAGAAATCACACGTGATGGATTCCAATAGCACAGTACGAAATGTTGATCATCTCCAAGAAGGAACAAAAGCTCTTGAATTGCCCCCATTACCACCACCACCAACTCACTGCTGCATGAGTGGCTGCCACAACTGTGTATGGATCGCATATGCGGAAGAGCTTTTGGAATTATACCAAGATGGAGGTGAAAGGGCCCTTAATGTTCTGGAAAAACAAATAGATGATGAAAACATTAAGATGTTCATAAAGATGGAAATCCGCTTCAGAATGAATAAATCATGAAAGGCCAAACAGCAACAGCTCATGCAGAAGAAATGTACAAAACAAACATGGACTCTAAACATAGTGGTTAAGGCTAAAAAAAGAAATAGATCCACAAAGCTAAACCTGTGAAACTAAACAAAAAACAGCGACCAGGGATGCAGGGGGTACGGCTGCACAAGGGCCGAGGGATTCATACCCTCCCTCCCACAGATACAAGGTACCATATCACCATCCGTGGAGGGATTGCTGCTGTTGACTCCAGGCCCTGATGAAGGGGGGTTGTTGAGTTGGGGTGCCAGAGTCTAACGTACAGGCGGCTCATGCCCAAATTCTGTTTTGGGCCTTACGGTCTGTAGCTTATGCTTATCTTGGTGTTTTTGTCTGAAACAGAATTTCCAGGCTGTCCTCAGGGTAAAAGTGCGTTATGCCATATAGTGCAGTGGGTGCTCTTCAAAAATCCTTCAACAAGGGATAGTCTCCCTTATTACTGTATTGTTAGTACCGTGTTTACTGAAAACAGGATGTTACTGAAATGTACTGGATGTTGCCTTTTTTTTTATTTAACTACTGGAGTATTTTATTTGTTTATCGGTCAAGATGCCAAGACTACTCTAATGTGCAGTAAATTGGGTGCAGTGTAACGGTATCCAAGTATATGTTAAATAATGTTATATATAACCTTTCAATTAACTAGTTAGATAAAGCAATGAATTGTCTAAAGATAAAAAAAAGGAATTGATTAAAAGAATCACACAGACTGATCAATCAAACATCAGCCTGTGTTTGGCTATCTTGCCTTAAGCTAGGTACACACAGTACAGATTTCTGAAAGATGACAGACAGGATCTGCAAGATCTGCATACACACAGTCCTGAGCGTTCTCCCTATGAACATCATAGGGAGAACGCTCGGGACTGTGTGTTTCCATCGGCCGCGCTATACTCCTCTATAGGGAGTCTAGCGCGGCCGATGAAAATTTTCGGTCTTTCCCGAATGAGCGTTCGGCTGACCCGATCGTTTGGTGGCCGCGTGCTCGTTTTGGAAACGGAGGTACACACATAACGATAAAGCCCAGATACCTTCGGATCTGACGGTATCGGGGCTTTATCGTTAATGTGTGTATCCAGCTTTACACATTAGATGCAGTTGTTATGCTTCTTGTTATGCTTCTATAAGATACAGAATGTTCAATACCTTTTTATACATGCTACTAGGACACTTATTTCTTATGGAAGGTATAGCATTTATTTGAATTATGCTAAAATTTTACATACACACTGTAAACTGCAAATAAATTAAGTGTGTTTATTGCTACATCACACTATGCCCCCTCCATCGGGCTATCAGATTACTGGCTGAGAGTGAGACCTGTAATCTTACGGTATTAACACCGAGCCTAATAAATCCAGAGTCTCAAAGGAGGAGAGGACCAACTGTCCCAGCAGGCAATAGATGAAGGGGATAACTGCTGCAGAACATGTAAAATCTCTTTGCATAGGGTAAGTTACAGCAATTAAAATTGGGAGGTGTTTTTAAAGCTAGCTCACTGCATTTACAGATGGATTGTATTATCTATCTCTGTAGCATGTCTAAAAAAAATTGTGGAAATCAGATATAACACAAACAAAGGAATATATTTAAGAAATCATTCTTAAAAAACAATACATTTTATGCATGAATGTGCTTTGTTTTAATTATTTTGTTGGGGCTTTATATTTATTAAAAACAATGCAGCTGTTACAGTTTTTTATTTTATATGTTTTTTGACTGGCTGGTAGAACACTTCCTAACATCACAGTTATCCTTTTCTCTCTAAATCAGAGGTGTCCAACCTGCACTTTGCAGCCATGGAATATTGAGATTTTCCAAACATCCCTACGTTGGACATCCCTACTATAAAGTTTTTATTTTATGAGACTGTTTGTTTTGTATGGTTTACCAAAAAAATGTTTGTAGTTCAGATTTATTGACCTTAGTCCAGAAATAAGTTTCCATGATGTTGTAGTATGTATGTATGTATATTTATTTTTATTTATAAAGTTTTGTATAATCAGTGTCCATTCGTACATTACGTGGAATACAACATAAAATACAGAATGATCGAAGATGCAAATATTGTGAATTAAACACTGGGCTTTTAGATCCTGCCGGAGCCGCATTTACCGACGATTTGCGATCGCATGACGGTCGCGTAGAAGAATGGGAAAGGCGGTTCCAGCAGGATCGGTCTAATGTCGCGGGATCGCTTGGTCGGCTAAGTAAAATCGTATATATGTATGGCCACCTTTAGAGGTAGAACCTGCTGGGTGATATCCTGGCATTGAGAGAATAATAGTGTAGTGTAGTAGGGGTAAGGGGAAGAAAGAAAATAAATATCATCGGCGAGCAAAGAATTTAGGTACAGACAACTACATGTATATTGTGGACAATTCAGTAGTAAACTTTTTCACCCACTCTGGAACCTTCTTTTGTAATCATAAATAATTATTAAATCCTCTAACTGGTTTTCTTTTAAGTCAAAGTCTAATAATATGTGATGTTCAGTTAATTCCATGTGTAATAAGGTTTCTAAATTATATATTTTTAACCTTAAAGGGCATGTCTTCCTATAAATCCAAATTTCACATACAGCTGCAGGACCCCACAAACCCTAGTTACATTTTACTTACTTCCAAAGATGCAGCTAAAGAAACGTACAAGTCCCTCACTGCCTTGGTACCGCCCCTGCTGCTGTTGCAGGCTCGTTTCAAGTAAGAACAGCAGCAGTGAGGTATTTCCTGGTCGCGGCTGTTAGCTATTGGGCATGATGTCACAGCCGTGCCTTTGACTGACAGCTGCGACCAGGAAGCAGAGAGTGGAGGTGCAGCAGAGCGGTGAGGGACCGGGTCTTGTAGGTTTCTTTAGCAGCATCTTTGGTAAAGGTAAGTAAAATGTAACTAGGGTTTGGGGGGTCCTGCAGCTGAATGTGAAATTTGTATTTATGGGTGGACATGCCCTTTAAAAAAATGTTACCCCCCAAAAAATTGATGGGTTTGTGGGGGCTTTCTTTTCTTCCCAAGCTTCTCTGCTTCAGACAGTACCTTCTTGTGAGCCAAATATTTATTTTGCATCAGCCCTATAGACTTGAATGGACCTTGCATCACCAGCGTGGAACAAAAAGAGAGGGATTGGAATAGTTTAAAGGTATTTGTAAGCATTTAAAACCAAAAAATACAACATATAACAACCTTATTACATGGGCAATTACCATAAATAAAATTATTAGACTTAACCATGTTTTTCTTATCATTTAATGTAAACATGTAAAGGTAATTTTTGAGTACAGGCACTACACATCATTGTAGTTTCATCCAGAAGGAGCTGGATTTAAGGATTTGTGTCATATAAGCAGATTGAAGTTAAACGTATTTTGCTACCTCAGCAAACACCTGTCATAATCCTATCCAATCCTAGGCTATCACACCTCTTACTCAAAACCATGTATGTGCTCAAAGCTAAGGAAAAGCATTTATATGGCACACATTTAATGTCGTGTATGGGCTTTTTACTGGTCTACTGCAGTTAAAAACATGACGTGATTTGTTGCTGTATAACACAAGCAAAATCTTTACATTTATAAAGTGGATTATTTTATTTAAAAACATGTTACAAATGATAGGTCAACTGCAAATGACCAGCTGTTAAGCTGGTCATACATGGCATCTATATGACCATCTACATTATCAATTGGTTTATAAAAAAAACAAAGATTGGGCCAGGCAGACATTTTTTCCAAATTGGAATTGATTGGTGATTCGAATAGAATTTTCAATCCTCTTAAAATATGATTTAAAAGAAATTGTATATGACTGCTTTAAGGGTGGAGTTGCTATGAATAGAGCTCTTATCATCTGATAAATCTAGGTTTCTGTCTGTCATGAGCATGTTTGAATGCTGCAGAAGTTATTTACCATGTAAACATGTCACAGTCAACAATTTAATGCCAGCAGACTGCAAGAGACTTTAGTTCAAATAGAAAAGAACTTGGTAATACCAAATATCAATTTTTTTTTGCCTGGACATGAACTTTAAGTAAAGATTTTAGGCTTGTAAAGTTACAGTTCCTGGCCTGTCCTGTCTGACAATGTGACAGGCATATGTTGAGTTGTGTTATCCCCCCCATAAATAATTATTTTCTGCAGCTAGTTACAGAGCTGTTCTCTGTTCTTCCCTCTATGTTTGGACATCGTTTCAGGCTTGTGGCTAGCTTTAAAAATGAATTAAGATGTTTGGGGTGTGGGGATTATGATGCAGCTGATGATGTCCCAGCAGTGGTTATGCTCCAAACAGCAACTGCACCAAAGTAAGCACAGAAGAGCCAATTCTTCTGGTCAGGACTCAGCCTTAAAGGAACACTAAATACAGTTTTTTTTATGTATGTGCCATCTGTTTTTATTATTCACAGGGAGATGAGAATGCTTATTCCTACCTCACTGTGAATAATAGTACACTCGGGGGACCTGGAACTTAAAATACAGTCCAGAGGACACTCCAGCACACTGCTTGTTGGCTGTTTGCCAGAGGAATAGGTAGGTGTAAATCCCTCTGCCCTCCACTCCAGGGGCCAGCAGATTCTATAGCACAAGAAAGAAGTGGGGGAGCACACTACGATGGTGAATCCAGGAATATTTATTCAAACAACAGAATACAAAGTCCCTGAGGAAGGGACAGGGCATCCCGAAACGTTGCATTCTGTTGTTTGAATAAATATTCCTGGATTGACCATCGTAGTGTGCTCCCCCACTTCTTTCTTGTGCTATAGGACCTGGAACTTACCTTACCACCGCTCCACTCACAAGCCGCTCTGTCTGTCCCGATCGCGCCCTATCTTTTGTATTGGCGCACATGCACCTAAGATAGGGCGCTTGGTCGGGACAGAGCGGCTGTCAGTGCAGGAGCGGCTTGCATTGGAGCAGCGGTAAGGTAAGTTCCAGGTCCCCCGGGCATACTATTATTCACAGGGAGGTGGGAATAAGCGTTCTCACCTCCCTGTGAATAATAGAAACAGATGGCACATACTTAAAAAACTGTATTAAGGGAAGTTTAAAGGACATACCTTTGAAGATTGTAATGTCAACATCTTGGCAAAGGAACATGACTGGTTCAAGAGAGGTGTTAAGGAGGCCATTTATGTGAAAATAAAGAAGCCAAGCCTGAATACAGGTGGGGAGGGGGGTTCGACACCAACTGTCTGCCATGTACAATTCTGTTTTGACACCTTACCCTGGGCAGTTTTGATAACACCTCTTAGCCTCAATGCATCCACACCCTGCATTCAGAAGGTCCCTAACACCTGGCTGTCATATGCTAATTGGGACTTTACAGGGTTCTTATACTGCTATCAGATTCTGAACTAATGACGTCTTCAAGAACTTAACTTTAAGTCCAGTTGATCTAACTGAATTCAACAGATGAACGTTGGAAAGTAAGAAACTTACTGTATTGGCAACTTGATAGAAAAGAATAGATATACAAAGATCATGCTAATTTCCTCTGTATCCCTCCAACACCTATTTCTTCCTCAAACCTTGAACCATCATGAAGCTAATGCTTTCCCTTGATATCGATATCTGATTGTTTATGGTCAGTTTAAGCTAAGCTGGGTACCCACATTATCCTGTGTGTACAGACGGGATTGGCCCTTTATCGCTAATGTGTGTACCGCTGTTTTGAGCATTCCCAAGGGCCGACCGAATGGCCTCACACGTGCAATTATCAGCAGAAATGCCTGTTTGTTTCATGCGCACTGCCTACTCTTTCGAGTGTCATGTGATGAGTCGACCGTGTGCTTAGGTTTAACACGTTTTTGGTCCTTAACTTTCATATTGACAGTAGTTTAGAAGGCAACCATCCTCATTTACAGACTTTAAACTGTGTTCTATAGTTATTGTTTCAATGATATTTTATACTAATGGAAGTATCCTTTGCCTCTTTTCCTTTAAAATAATGGAAAAATAGTAATGGTAGCTTACTGTACATGGCTCTGGGGAATGGAAAGCACGTACAAATAGCCCTTTACACACACGCTACTTTTTTCCACATTTAATAATTATCCCATGTTCGAACTCACAAATAAGGAAACCTCCCATACACTGCCCATTCAGGGAATTGAAGTTTCACAAAACCTGTATTTCTCCCATGTAAACGGAATCAAGTGTTAATGAATTATGTAAATCTCCCATATAGGTAATCAAGGGATTGCAACCCTTCCACAAATTACATAAACTCCGAAAAGCTGATCCTGAATTCGAAAACCCTTGACTGTTCCGCAAGTTAGAAAAATCAGAGCCCAATCAGATCCATAACATCTATTTAATTATATATTTAGAACCGGGTAGGAGTCCATCTCTATTTAAGACTAAAGGTGTCCAGACACCGATATTATGATCAATCCGACATGCGAGTAGACATTTCCATTGATTGGCCCAAAAATTTGATTCCCCCCCCCGATCTCTAAGTATAGGTTGGTGTTGCGATCGCAATTACCCTTTTGTAGTGTATTGCCACCTTAAGAGATTCTCACTAAGTTAAGATAATACTAAATAACAGGACTAAGTCAAATGTGCTTTTTCAGTGCTGTATATTGACAATAAATTTGAATTGCAAAAGCTAATTTGTAATTTTACAATAAATAAGTTCAAGGGTATAATTTAATGTAGTTAAATATAATGCATGTAAATGTAATTTTGTTAAAAGCTCAGCAAAAAAAGACATCACTGCTATATGTGGTTAGTTTGCAAGGAGAGCACTGAAGATGTGTCCTTACTTGTTTCTAGGCGTCTGTTCATTTTTAAAAGCCGACCAGCACAAGTGACAAGGAAATTTGTTTTTATAGATACTAATGGTACTACTATATGAAATACTTTCAATGCCAGAACATAATCTAAGTTTGTGCTAATAATATTACATTCTCATAGTGTTGTCATACCCTTGAGTTAAGAGGATCAATTCCGAGCAAAATAGATGTCCAGGTCAGCAAAGATTAGCATCTCCTCCTTCAGTGGATATAACAGGTTGTTACAAAACAGCACGTGAGACTACAACTTACTGTAATTAAACTGTAATCAACAGCAATCGACTTACATGTGGCTGTTCAGGTTTTTAAATTGACATAAGCATCTGCCTGCCATATTGTTTTACATCAGAGGAGAATCTGGTTTATGGAAAGCTTGTTTACATGTAAAATTGTCACTTATGTACAGTTACATCCAACACTGTAACAATGGTACTTGTAAGCATGATGATGCTTATTTATAAGGAGGTGTTTTCTTTATCAACCAATCAGATATTAGCAAATGTGTTTTAACTGCAGTAAACCAAAAAAGTTATGATGTGATTAGATGCTGCAAATTAACAAATTCCTATAAATATCTTATACAGTATATATTTCAATAACACTGTCAAAATCTGTCAGGAAGAATTTTTTAATCCTGTTATAGTATTGTAGCATCAAAAAGTACCACACAGAAATCTTGTTTTGGGCTCATATTAATACTCTAAT
Source organism: Hymenochirus boettgeri (assembly GCA_019447015.1). NCBI lineage: Eukaryota > Metazoa > Chordata > Amphibia > Anura > Pipidae > Hymenochirus > Hymenochirus boettgeri. Next base: position 37,800,566 of record CM033476.1, read on the forward strand.
TAATTAATAATATGCCAATTGTTTGTGTCTGGGCACAAGTGATTAATAATGAATATTTCTGTCCAGGTAATCCTTCTCTTTTCTTTACTTATTTGCAGGTAGGTCTACAGCAACCTTTACTCAACTGGTGTCAACGAGATTTGCACCCACCCCTTTAAGCCCAAGAGCCAATTAACTTGCCCAATCATCATGAATTTGGATCCTGCCAAGGCTGAAATAAAATCAGCTACTCGTGTTACTGGGGGGCCTGCCACCCCCAGAAAAGGACCTCCCAAGTTCAAACAACGCCAAACCAGGCAGTTTAAAAGCAAGCCTCCTAAAAAAGGAGTGCAAGGGTAAGAATCCCTATCATCTCACCTACAAATGTAATGTAACCTCACAATGGACGACATTAGACATCTAATCTCCAAATTGAATGTCGAACAACATCATCTCACTATTTACAAACTTATACTCCTCTCTGCATACATGTATAGTTCTATGTATTTTAACCTGCCTTCTCCTTATAAATAGGCTGTTACTTCTTCTGTTTTCACCTACCTGCTTACTGCAATCCTGAACAGAGCCTGCGATGGCCATGCTTATTTTTCAATAGATGCTATAAAAACTGAAAGGAGATCCAATTTATTGTTTGTATAAGAAACATCATTCATTTTCATATTGTAGCTTAAAATTAAATGAAATATAACTCCAGGTTATTAATACTGACCAAGCAGCCTGCATTTTATTTAATACAGATACATTGCTCTTGTACTGCACATAGACACATTCTGGCACTGGGTGAATCTCACCCTGTGTAAAAATGTAACCCCAGCTGTCAGCTGGCATTAAATATGTACGATACAGGAGACGCGCAGCTCCTGGTAAATAGGCTTGTGATGGCGGCGCGAGTGCCAATGCAACCTAGGAGTTAAAGTTGCGATAACAGATATAGAAATGGTTGGCAAGACTATAACCCTATAACATAGTGCTGCAGCTGCCTGTAAATCCACCTGTTTATGTCTATAGAACCTACTCAATAATGATGGCCACGCTAGAGGCACTTTGGTAAGTTTCTAGGCTGCTCCATGTTATCTCTATCCTTATGTGCCCCCAACTCTGCATGTGGCCTGCAAACCATGTGTTGGGCACCCCTGCTCCAAAGCTAGATGCATACAATATAGCTAAAATGTATAAAACAGTCATGTCTGCCCAATAAACATGTGTTTTCTTAAATGCAGGTTTGGCGATGATATTCCTGGGATGGAGGGTCTTGGAACAGGTACGTCCCCTTTATATTTATCCAAAGGTGTTTTTTGTAAGATTTCTAAAAACTTTGACACATCACATTGAGAAGCAATATGTAGTGTCTATGTGTTAAATGGAAACCAAATCTTTCCTAGTTATTAATAACCTTCTGTAAAATGCTAACATTCCCAAGGCTCCGACTGTAGTGTCAGTCTGGTACTGCCCAACATCACAGTCTGAGACTATTCTTGGGCTGGTAAATGGAAAAGCTTGCTTCTCTTTTTCACATTTTAACTAGCACTGGACTATAATAGGAGGATGGGACAGACTGCTGACATTGCCCTTGGAACTTTGGAGCCTTGCTATAGAGAATATAGGGCAAACCCAGGGAGGAGGAACCATCTGGGTACTTTTAGTGAAGGGAGGGATAGTATAGAGTATACGCTGCTTTAAGTATATAGAGCATACTCAAAGCAGCATATACTCTATACTATCCCTCCCTTCACTAAAAGTATATAGAGCATACTCTTCTTTAAGTATATAGAGCATACTCTTCTTTAAGTATATAGAGCATACTCTTCTTTAAGTATATAGAGCATACTCTTCTTTAAGTATATAGAGCATACTCTTCTTTAAGTATATAGAGCATACTCTTCTTTAGTATATAGAGCATACTCTTCTTTAGTATATAGAGCATACTCCTTCTTTAAGTACTAGAGCAACTCTTCTTTAAGTATAACATAGAGCATACTCTTCTTTAATTATAGAGCATACTCTTCTTTAAGTATATAGAGCATACTCTTCTTTAAGTATATAGCATACTCTTCTTTAAGTATATAGAGCTAACTCTTCTTTAAGTACATAGAGCATACTCTTCTTTAAGTTATAGAGCATACTCTTCTTTAAGTATATGAGCATACTCTTCTTTAAGTATATGAGCATACTCTTCTTTAAGTATATGAGCATACCTTTAAGTATATAGAGCATACTCTCTTTAAGTACATAGAGCATACTCTTCTTTAAGTATATAGAGCATACTCTTCTTTAAGTACATAGAGCATACTCTTCTTTAAGTATATATAGCATACTCTTCTTTAAGTACATAGAGCATACTCTTCTTTAAGTATATAGAGCATACTCTTCTTTAAGTATATAGAGCATACTCTTCTTTATAGTAGAGCATACTCTTCTTTAGTATATAAGCATACTCTTCTTTAGTACTAAGCATACTCTTCTTTAAGTACATAGAGCATACTCTTCTTTAAGTACATAGGCATACTCTTCTTTAAGTACATAGAGCATACTCTTCTTTAAGTATAGAGCATACTCTCTTTAAGTATATAGAGCATACTCTTCTTTAAGTTATAGGCATACTCTTCTTTAAGTTATAGAGCATACTCTTCTTTAAGTATATAGAGCATACTCTTCTTTAAGTACATAGAGGCATACTCTTTTTAAGTACATAGAGCATACTCTTCTTTAAGTACATAATAGAGCATACTCTTCTTTAAGTCATAGAGCATCTCCTTCTTTAAGTACATAGAGCATATCTTCTTAAGTACATAGACATACTCTTCTTTAAGTACATAGAGCATACTCTTCTTTAAGTACATAGAGCATACTCTTCTTTAAGTACATAGAGCATACTCTTCTTTAAGTACATAGAGCATACTCTTCTTTAAGTACATAGAGCATACTCTTCTTTAAGTACATAGAGCATACTCTTCTTTAAGTACATAGAGCATTCCTTCTTTAATAGAGAGCTACTCTTCTTTAGTACATAGAGCATACTCTTCTTTAAGTATATAAGCATACTCTCTTTAATTAAGAGGCATACTCTTCTTTAAGTATATAGAGCATACTCTTCTTTAAGTATATGGCCATACTCTTCTTTAAGTATATAGAGCATACTCTTCTTTAAGTATATCTTTAAGTATATAGAGCATACTCTTCTTAAGTATATAGAGCATACCTTCTTAAGTATATAGAGCATACTCTCTTTAAGTATATAGAGCATACTTCTTCTTTAAGTATATAAAACATACTCTTCTTTAAGTATAGAGCATACTCTTTCTTTAAGTACATAGAGCATATCTTCTTTAAGTACATAGAGCATACTCTTCTTTAGAACATAGAGCATACTTTTCTTAAGTACATAGAGCATACTCTTCTTTAAGTATATAGAGCATACTTTCTTTAAGTAATAGAGCATACTCTTCTTAAGTATATAGGCATACTCTTCTAAGTACTAGAGCATTCTTCTTTAAGTACATAGAGATACTCTTCTTTAAGTACATAGAGCATACTCTTCTTTAAGTACATAAAGCATACTCTTCTTTAAGTACATGAGTATCTCTTAGTACATGAGCATACTCTCTTTAAGTACATAGAGCATACTCTTCTTTAAGTACATAGACATACTCTTCTTTAAGTACATAGAGCATACTCTTCTTTAAGTACATAGAGCATACTCTTCTTTAAGTATAATAGAGCATACTCTTCTTTGTCATATAGATACTCTTCTTAGTACATAGAGCATACTCTTCTTTAGTACATAGAGCATACTCTTCTTTAAGTACATAGAGCATACTCTTCTTTAAGTACATAGAGCATACTCTTCTTTAAGTATATAGAGCATACTCTTCTTTAAGTATATAGAGCATACTCTTCTTTAAGTATATAGAGCATACTCTTCTTTAAAGTACATAGAGCATACTCTTCTTTAAGTACATAGAGCATACTCTTCTTTAGTTATAGAGCATACTCTTCTTTAAGTATAATGAGGCATACTCTTCTTTAAGTTATAGACATACTCTCTTTAAGTATATAGAGCATACTCTTCTTTAAGTACATAGAGCATACTCTTCTTTAAGTACATAGAGCTACTCTTCTTTAAGTACTAGAGCATACTCTTCTTTATTATATAGAGCATATCTTTCTTTAGTAATAAGCATACTTCTTTAAGTATAAGAGCATACTCTTCTTTAAGTACATAGAGCATATTCTTCTTTAAGTACATAGAGCATACTCTTAGTATAAGCATACTCTTTAAGTACTAGAGCATACTCTCTTAGTACATAGCATCTCTCTTTAAGTACATAGAGCATACTCTTCTTTAAGTATATAGAGCATACTCTTCTTTAAGTACATAGAGCATACTCTTCTTTAAGTACATAGAGCATACTCTTCTTTAAGTATATAGAGCATACTCTTCTTTAAGTATATAGAGCATACTCTTCTTAAGTACATAGAGCATACCTTCTTTAAGTACATAGAGCATACTCTTCTTTAATTACATAGAGCATACTCTTCTTTAAGTACATAGAGCATACTCTCTTTAAGTATAATGAGCATACTCTTCTTTAAGTAATAGAGCATACTCTCTTAAGTATTAGAGCATACTCTTCTTTAAGTATATAGAGCATACTCTTCTTAAGTAAAGAGCATACTCTTCTTTAAGTATATAGAGCATACTCTGCTTTAAGTGTATAGAGCATACTCTTCTTTAAGTATATATAGCATACTCTTATGTGAAGAGTTAAATGAATCGTGTATTGTATAATCCAGCAATTTAATAAAACTGCTTTAATTTCAGACATCACCGTAATTTGCCCATGGGAAGCCTTCAACCACTTGGAGCTACACGAACTGGCTCAGTACGGTATCATCTAAGGGTTCCTGTCTCTATTCCAAATCCATTTTTGCAGAGAGAATGTGTCTAGATCTAAGGCAACCAACTCTCTGTGCACCAAGAAGTTAGATTTCTGCCCTGGAACAGCTGTTTTCATTGTATGTGCATATGATCATCCTACAGCTTCATCTACACCAGAGATGTCCAACCTACAACTTCCAGCATTCTTTGTCTGCAGATGCTGGTAGTTGAGGGTCACAGGTTGGACATCCCTGCTCTGATGTGATTGACACAATGTCAATAAAAACATAATTTGAAGTCATGATAAGAATCTGATGATATCTACCCTTGTTTGTCTGGTCTGTAACTGGCTCCCTGGTTTTGAATATTGCTCATGGAATGCTGTTAAAGCACCTTAGAAAGTATAGCATGTCCTTAAGGGCTACCATGGAAACTACCCAGAAGTCTTCATTCCTTATTTATAAAAACAACCAAGCTAATTCAGGAAACAACCAAAACATTCTTATACACCTGCTCATCTTATATGTATTACTATGTTCTTTTTATCCCCCTGATCCCCTTTCTTTATTAAATATTGTAGGTTGATGAAATGCAGTGTGTTGTAAGTAGAAGATATTTGTTATTCATTCAATATTTTTACTCTTTTCGCCTAACCATCATGGTATCGCATTTCAAAACCAACTTTGCTACATTGTTTATCTTAAAATAAAATGTTATATATCAAATTGTGTCATGTTTGACATTTGTACCCTATCAGCAAATTTCTGTTACTGCCAAGATAACATGTAAATGAGCTAATAGTAAAACTCCCAGTCCTAATATAAGATTTGATTGGGTAGAACCTTTCAGTAGAATGTTGCGCACAGGTAGCTGTGGGTAAAACACAGTGACCATGTGACACAGATGTATCTTTGTGTAGGAATTACTTTGAAAGGCAAATGCCACAAGCACTGTACAGTTTCATCTCAAGCCGTTTGTGTCCATGGTACTTCCAACAATAAAGTTTCCAATAAAACCCAACACTGGAGCAAAATTCAATTTCATAAAAAAACAGGACCAAACCATCAACTAGTAATTAAAGGGGATAATAATGCCCAACATGCATAAAGTTACAAGAAAACGTTTCCTTTCATTAGAGAACCTGCACTTCATGTTTCAGACTATATGGGCTATATTTACAAACGTGCGGTACCGCACTTTAGCAATACCGCGCGTTATCTGTAAATTATGATGGCGGCCATAAATGTACGGCTGCGATCGTACATTTACACCAAATGTTTGTTAATTAACAAATTTTCACTCGTAGAATACCGCAATGGTATTCTATGGGGGATCATAAATCTACGATTGCGGGCGTGGATTTACGATCGGGTTAACGATTGGTAAAACAATCATAAATTAACATTCGTTTTAGCTATTGCTAACCCGATATTTAAAGGCGTGGTATCGCTAAAAATCGATACAGAGTCTTTATAAATATGGCTCTATCAGGGAGATTCAATAAAAGTTCTTATCGTTTAAAATGGTGGTAATTTTGCCCCAACCAATCAGAACTTATGTAAGATTTGAAAGCTAATATTTGGGGCAAAATTTGCACCATTTTAAACAATAAGAACTTTTATTGAATAACCTGTTTTTTCTCTGGTGCCTTAACCTCAAAAAAGCCATAACGTGTATTGATGGTTCTCCATTAAAAGGAACCATTTTTATTGTAGTCTTTGTGTTGTGATTTGTTGATCCCTTTAATCATTAGTTATGGTTTGGTCCTGTAGCTTTAATTGCTTCCCTACTATGTAAACTCACTGCTTTTAAGCTTGAATAGAGATGGACCCGAACCTAGTTTCCAAACCGAATTTCACAGGTCTGCCGGAACTTGGACTTTTCTGACTTTTTTGTATTTTTCTAAATCTCAAAAATACTACGAGGAATGCCAAAACAGGAAGCGCATGAAGTTAAAATTGACTACATTGAGTTCACCCAGCTCTACTTGTAAAGGTTCTCATTCATCCAGGTCATGGTATATCTATATTCAATGAGATTAACTGGACTTGAAGTTCAGTTCTTGAAGACGTTTCGCTAATCATCTGATTAGATCTTTCAATTCTGATTTGAATTTCAAGTCCAGTTCATGTAACTAAATACAAGTTATCGCTGCTGTTAATAGTCCTTGCAGCATCTCAACATTTTAACTGTCCTTGATATAAATCTCTCATAATCAGCTCATATAATCCTTGCTCTACTTAACTGTTTTATAAGATAAAGAATCACAAGCTGGTTTAAAATCCCATGGCAACAAAGGTGTGAGTGAACATAATAAACCATAAGACAGGCTTGGATGTTTAAAAATGTTTGCAATATGTTTTCAAGGGGAAATAACACCATTCACTGAAAAAAAGTCTCCGGGAAATTCAATAAAAGTTCTTATCGTTTAAAATGGTGCTAATTTTGCCCCAACCAATCAGATATTATTTAACATTTGAAAGCAAACATCTGATTGGTTGGGGCAAAATTAGCACCATTTTTAACAATAAGAACTTTTATTGAATAACCCTGAGAGTGAAATAAGGGGTTGTGGATCTGTGTTATCTGCCCAGATGTTGATGTGAGATTGAGAAACATAATCTATATACAGGCTGTTCAAATAAAAAGGGTTTTTGTATTAACTTTTATAAAATGGAACTTCCATTTCTCTGTAAAAAAACAAAAAAAGCACACATATTTACAATACAACTTAACTAAATTTTGCAGACTAATTTCTGCACTTAAAAAAAAGGAAAATGCTATAGTTTTTTTAATAGGATTGCCCATGTTTGCAGCTTATTCTAGACGTGATAATACAGTATGTTGCGTGCTTTTGTAGAGACATACTGACACTGTGCACTTTGGAGATTAGACTATTTAGTATACTTAGAAACTTTCTTAATGGCAATTTCCCCCAAATATTAAATTAGAATTTTACAATGATGATCTGTATTTTCAGGATTTCACAGTGAGAGTAAAATTAAAACTTTTGCTATTTTGCCAGAAATGTAGCCTGGTTTTATAGTTCCATGCATTCCATGGTCATTTTGGCAGATCTCTACCATGCACATGAAATGGTAATTATTGTTATTTATTTACAATATATAAATAAAAATAAATAAGAAAACAAAAGATGGAAAATCACAAATTATTTTTGATGCATTGCAAATGATTTTAATTTGACAACAGCTGTCGTAATATTGTCTTTACTTTCGAAAACAAGGGATTCCTAGGTTACTATTCTGGAATGAGTACTGCACTTTTACGGGCAATTTGGTAAGTACATACTAAATTGTTATTCCTTCCACTGGGTTTTCATAGACTTTATTGCAGCTAGCATCCTTAGAGCACATACAATACAAATGAACTCAAGGGTCAGTACCAAAAGGAAAATTGCCGTGATATCCCAAAACTTGCGGCGCAGCCAAAGAATCATCTGCGGTATACACCCTCCCAGGTAGATTTGACTTCCAGCCACGATCTCTGGCATTTGCATTGCTCCCACTCCACACTGGGAGTTAATTACGGTGCCATTTTCTAGTGGATCAATGCAGCAGGAATAGGGAACCCCACATGCGTAAACTCCAGGAGAGCTGCAGTTAAAATACCTGTGGGAGAAACAAGGAAGAGATCAGTGAGACTCACATGGGCATACCAAGGATTTGATCTTTTCTCTGCTATAATTGTCTAATGATCACATTCTGGATTTTAGTGTAATGCCACAGGATAAATAGAGGGTCCTTAGAAACATTTTGCAAAGTATTTGGTGCCTGTTTTAATTTTAGCACTGCCCAGCACATAAAATTTTAAAATAAAGTGGGGGAGATTTACCCAGATCCTGTCCCGAATTAAATATCTGTTTTGCAACCGTGGGTATTAGCTGGCATTAAACAATAGTGCTACATCGAGCGTAAATCCGGTAGAGTCGGTTAGCACTCTGCGTAGAGGAGTTACAGTATAATTTACAAGTCGGTATAGCGTGCCTCATGTTATTCTGATGTATATATAAATAAAATTCCCTGGGAATCAAATGTCCCTTTCCTGGTATTTTTATATAGTCCAAAGTTATATTTATACATATTATTTCTTTAAAAGACCAGTCTTGTTGGATGATAAGTGTGACTTGTCCAGTAGCTGAATGATGTTTAAAATCAGTTTTTTACCAGAAGAAAGGACATGGTAAGCTTTATTTTAATGGCCCTTAAGGCACCTATTTTTCTAAGCCACCTTAACCAGTTTTTGGAAGTAAACGGTCTCCCCTCCTCTCACAGAATACTTAACAATTACCAACAAGAACAACATTTTTCAGCCAAAAAAATGTATTAATAGGCCTTCCTTTTCCACCAACAGACATCTGAGTAATACATTGAACAGCAGAGTTATTGATAGAAAAGATCATGTGGTAGTTTGCCTTTGTGAGCCTAGCCTTACCTCTGCAGCTAGTGCTGGAATTGAGTGATCAGCCCAAGTATGTAAAACCCTTTTAGCCCTGGCCAATCACATTGTGCACTATGTACTGAGACTTAAAACTGATCCATATATTGAAAGCTGTGAATAAAGGCAGCCATATGCATGGCAAATATTAGACATATCCTGTCAGATCTGATGGGATTTGCGTAAAGGTGTGGGGGCGAAAACGACCAATCACAATGGTGACGAACTACCTCAATCGGCATTGTGGTCAGTGGTTATCACCGTCAAATAACACAAATGAATAAGAAGGAATTCCCCCCTCAAACCTAGACCTCAATAGGATTAAAATCCCCAAATCGGCTGCTAAAGACCAACATTGGTTCCCAACCTCTTCTGCTGCTCTTCCACACGGAACAGCAGAAGCCAATCACTGACATGGCTGCCAGTCCGGACGCTTTTGCTGCTTTCGTGCAGAAGAGCAGCAGAAGTAGCCAAGGAAATGAGGGTTAGTAAGAACCTTTAGGAGACGGTTTTGGGGATTTAAACCTAGTGTCTAGGGTTGGTGGGCTTTCCTTCTTCTTATTCATTTTTGTTTTGAGATGGGGAGAACTCCACCTCACATGCCACAAACCTCTCGGAGGTGCAGGAAGAGGCTCCTATTCTTTATTTTCCTGGACTTTCATCGGTCCCTGTAGGACAACCATGTACAGCAGAAGAGAAAGGTAAGTATTTTTTAATAACACTACACAGTGTGGCAAATTTTACTTTGGGGGGTGGACATGCCCTTAAAAAAAAAAATGTGTATATAATATTATAATATATTATAATATATTATATAATATATATATATATATATATATATATATTAAATGTGTTCATCCCCATCTTCAGATTCCTAAAACTGAAGCAGGAAGCTGCATAACATTGGTACTTACAAGCTGACCTCCCAGTCTACTTACGACTGCACTCCGCAGCATTCCATGCCAAGCTGGATTTCATCCATGATGAATTTCAAGTCTGAATCGTCCTGGTACCTGCTCAGAGCTACCAGCATGGAGCTCTTCACAGAATTAGTAATCTGCTCTCGGAAGGAAAGGATGATTATTGCCGAGAGAACCTGCATTGCCATCACCGTGATAATACCCAGAGAAAAGAATCTGAGAAGACAGGTGTTCTCTCTAATGAAACCAAGACAACCCGATACTGACAGCGCACTTACAATTAGTCCAATCAGGATGAAGGAAAGCATGGGGTCTGTGCTTAAATAACCAATCCTCTCACTTATTAATGACTGTTTATCTAGAAGTCCCCATACCCCAAACCCAAACAAGGCAAAGCCCAGTAATAAGAAGAGAAAGTTGGAGAAGAACATGAAATACTTGATCCATAATACGATTATATCCTTATTATGGTTATTTAGGGAAGTGGACGGTGATGAATCAGGTACTAAGCAGTCCCATTGGCAACCACCATAGTCTTCACTGTTGTCTGTTTTGCAGGGTCCAGCATCATCCTAAGAAAACAGTATAAGTATAATAAACAGTGTATACTGCACACACAGTCTACATATTCTCGCATCTCACGCATTCCATTCTATGTGCCGTTTATTATGAGCACATGAATCCATCTATCACCAATATCTCTGGAGACTTTCATTCACCTTTAATACATTAGTCAATTCTGTCTGAAGCCGACCCTACAGCCCGTAATGGGCTACTTCTGGTTTGAGTAGGATGAACAAACTACCAGCGCCAGAGGGGGTCATCCCATGTGATCGATCACTTCTTTCAGGAAAATGAGAAGTTTAAATCAGAGCTGTTTTCCTTATGCTAGAATGTAGTCAGGAGTATAAGCTTAAAGGGCATCTATAGTGAAAAAAACATTGCCCCTTTGCAAAGTTAAATTCATGTACTCTGTGCTGCCTTAATCCTATCTATGTCAGTGACTCTGTTTAACCATGGTGTCAGATCTGTGTGCAGCACTCCCCCCCTTCCCCCTCCCCTCTGTTACCTCCTCCATGTCTCAACTCCGGCTAACCGACAAGCTTATCATGTGCAGTAGGAGTTAAAAACAACATCCTGAAAAACACACCCACGCACAGTGGCCAATATAAAGCAAGCTGTCCTGGAGACACGGTAGAAGAAGGGGAACAGTACAGTTTACGATCACTCTCTTTGTGACCCATCATCAATCAGTGAAGTCTATCAAGAAGGGGGGTCAAGTGCAGCCTTATATCTACCATGAAAGCTACCTCTCTCCCCCTGCTAATGCTCTTATCTCTATGTTTACAGAGCACAGAGGGGGGATCACGTCACAGGGATTTGATTGACAGTCCAAGTAGGAGTAGAGGAATGCAATCATGTATTCTTCTAACTGGTATATCTCAGGACAGAGAGGGAATCTGAACAAAGTGATGACACTCTGGGGGTTGTGGGGAATTATAGAACACATGGAAAGAAAGAAAAAAAAGTTAATTTTCCCACTATAGATGCCCTTTAACTATTAGGTAGACCATAGTTGTATAAAACTTACATTTTAACTGTAGTGTTGGTATACAACCAGCAGAACAAAATGTATTTATAAAATAGATGCCAGGACAATAGCTTTTATAATAATAATTAATATTGATGCATCAGATGTTATATATAAAACATCATCAGGGATAGTCAATGTTTTTCCATAGCCAGATCCATGTAATACACAATTACATCCTTTGTTGCATTGTGGGATCTCGGCAAGGTAAGACACCCTGCTTTGCGCTACTTTTACAATGCCATGTGCTACAAGGTAGGGCAAAAGAGGTATTGTTTCGCTTTTTCCAAAAACATTTAAAAATGGGTCCATCCTTGTAAAAGAAGTGTGAAACCCATGTTAACCAGGTTGCAAGTTTGGGTCCGGTCTATTAAACAGCTGATCGCACTCATGTTTCCTTCATATGCGTGATCAACTTTTTAAAAACGGCTGATCGTGGGATTGTGGCTGGCCCTAACACAGCCCGGGGCCCCCCCTCCACGGGCATGGGGGTGGTAGTTACGCCACGAGTCTGCTGGTGGCAACGCGGCCAAACCGACAACAGCTGTTTGTCTAAACCTATACTAAAGCATTTGATGTGATGAATCCACAACCTAAACTTGATTCACCTACAGACAATTGATACTGATGCAATAAGTGGTACAAATGTTTGTCAGTGCTATAAATCTGCATCAACCAATCAGATGTTAGCTTTTTTTCTCGGTTACTGCAGTAAGATAGCATCTAATTGGTTTCTGCAGATCAATAGCATTGGCAAAGTGTTTCAACTCTAATTACATCAGTCCCATTGGAGATAGAGCATAGATAAAGATAAAGCCAATACGACTGCGCGTGCGATTCCACTGCGTTTGCGCATGCGATTTCTTCATTTGAGATACGAAATTGTATGCGATTGCGCTTTAAAATTGTGATCGCATGCGACTGCGTATTGCAAAAGGAAACTCAATCGCATGCCTTGCTGCAATTGCGGTGTTAGAAAAACATTGTATGCACAATCGCGAGCACAAAAGAAACAAACAAAACACGATAGTGTGGCCTAGCCCTTAGTATCACATTTACTTAATCCCACAGTGTAAATCACAAAACATGTACCATTTAACCCCTAATATAGAAAATCATGTACCCAATATGTTGCGTCCCCTATATAGGCAGGTTACATGCAGAACTTTCAGTCCAACAATATCATGAATAAGGAGAAACGTTTGGAATTTAACGTCACCTTAGGTAATAAGCTGCTGAACTCATCAAGCTCTTCATCGCCTTTCCTGGAAAAGAATTTTCGAAAAAGCCGAGAGACTTTTACATTCATTTTTCACCTTCTCCAAAACTTGTCCATTAGGGTCTTCCTAGCAGGCAGTCTGAGCAGCTTGATCTGTTCAATAGAATCAGCAGACAAGTCAGCCTCTTATCATGTGAGGGGGTTGGCATTAGCACTCAGCTGCCTTTGCACTGGGAACAATTCTATCTATTAAACCAGGCAGGGGCCACCCTGGACCTTCAAATACAACATCAAAATCTATCTGACAACCAATACCTGTTGCTGTTGAGGATGCTGGGAGTTGTAGTTGATAGACACCAAAAACGCTCTCTCAGTACTAAACCCATTAATTTTACTCTAAAGCATCAAACAACAAAAAAGAACAATCTCAGTAAATTGGCAGAATCTAAACAGCTAAAATTTTAATCTTTTTAAGGATTTAATTATAGGAGATGAGAGGACAGAATATGTACTTTTAGTGAGCATTAATCATGATTACCAGAGGATACATTTATACAGTTTCTAGCAGCTGCTGACAATGTATCTATCTACTCTCACTTCTGTCCCAGTTTCTTCCCCTCCCCAAAGATCATCGCTGATACAAATGATTATGGTAACAGAGAAGTGAGGCTTGATACATATATTAATTCTCTGGGACTGATAAGGAACTGCAGTGATGTCAGGTGCCCCTTAAAATAGAAGATTTTCAGGTGAAATATATAGGAAAGTGATATACTGTTTGGTTCAACTAATTATAAACAATAAAACATGTGTAGCCAACTAAAGTGCCTTTTTTATTTCGAGAAGAACTAAAGCTAAATTATAAATTGCCTGCATGGGTTTCATGATTACTAACTGATTGTTTTATCTCTCACCTCTCAAATCAGCACAAGTTTGGATTCTGCAAGGAGTCCTGGACCCAGAGATCTAGTTGGACATGTTTCATGAATTCTCCACCCCCGCAGCATGTCCTATAGATGCATGTCCATAGATAATGGCAGGGGTCCCTGGCATCCAGAACAATTTTTTTCAAATAGCTTAATGGAAATACCATTAGTTACATCCCTGGTTGGCTAGGAAGGATTTAATCCATTTAAAGGTTCCAAGATCTCTATTTATTACTATCATTGGTCTCATTAATTACAAAGGTAGGATAATAATGTATACACACCTTTCAACATTTCCCTTTAAGTAGGTGTGGTGATGAGAAATCAGAACACCTCAGATCAGGTTCACTTCATTATCCTCCCCCATTCACCATATTTTGACCCATGGGAGGCAGCCACCTAGCAACAGCTGGTGGGCATCAGGCAGCTGCCTCCCGAATCGCTGATGTAAACTGAAAGTGCGGTCTTTAGGACCCAGTTCCAGGAAGTGCAGCGAAGTCTCGTGAGTTCTGAGATCTCGCGGGATCTCGGCTGTACCTCAGATTTTTTTGAGTGCCGCAATTGACTCTGTAAGTGTTGCAGCTACTGGCAGTGACTTATTTTCACCAGATAGACCCTCCATTCCTCCAATATTCTCACATAAAAGGGTGGTAAGAGAACTTCCTCCTCACATGGGGAGCCAGTTTACTAAAGGAAGAAATTACCTTCTTCCCAGAGGCTTCACCTCAGACACTTCAAATGCCTCTGAGCAGCTATTAGCCCTTGTACAAATGAAACATTATCATCAATAATTACACACTTACAGTGTGTCTGCACAAAATCTCCCTGACGCTCGTCTGAGCAAACACCATAAAGGGAGAGAGCAAACTACATATCCCACAGTGCATTGGGACTCCAAAACTGTGTCCAGGTCCTTTGCTTCCTCAGAAAGAGGAGAAATTAGCGAGCTTCAAATGGCTCGTGTGGGGTTAGCTGGCAAGGAGCCCCATCAAAATTATTCTCACAGCTTTGGGCAATTTCAGCTTGCCCAGCTGGCTTTCAGGTCCTCGCTGGTCAAAGAAAACGAGCTGGGACTCCAAAATAATTTATGTGTCCCATTAGACCATACGTTGCACAATATTCAGTATAAAATTGCTGATGCAGGGCCACTACGGTTCATGCTGTCCCAATCTGAACAGGAAGGTATTACAGATGCAGACTTATCCATCTGTTTGTTACTCTTATCAAAATGGCCTTACTGAGAGCAACCAGCAGGGCAGCTCCTATTAAAGTTTGAACTTATATTCACGTCATCTCTAATTTAAGGGCTCACCTCTGGGACGTCAAAAATGACCTTTTGTCAGAAACCCCGAGGATTATTCCCCGTAGAGCTCCTACTATTGGTCAAACATTAGTGTCAAGCCATTTTAGAGCACATAAAAATAACACATGGCTAGATAAGGCAAACGTCAAAGGTAGCCACAAATGTGGCATGTGTAAGGCCTGTCCCTTTATGATCAAGAAATCCACCTTTGAAAACTTAGACGGACAGGTGTTTCGAATTAATGATTTTATTAATTGTAGAGTCAAAGGAGTTGTGTACGCCATCCAATGTAGTTGCCCTATGTATTACATCGGCAAAACTATTCGAGAATTACGAATTAGAATTCTTGAGCATGTACGTGATATAAAAACTAAAAAGGAAGAGAGCAGTGTTGCACAACACTTTGCAGAAAAACATGCCTCAAACCCCATGGATTTAACAGTATGGGGGATTGCAGCGGCACTTCTAGGGTTTTTGTTGCCTGAGCCAAACTTTTGAATTCTGCCCTTGATTATTTCCAGGCGTGGCATGAAGTGTTCGGCCGCTGTGTTAAATTGAGAGTGGCTTTCTCGGTGGCCGTGGTTTGTTGTTGGCTGTGGCTAAAATTTTACAGTTTTGAACTTCCCATCACATAGGTTTTTAAACAGTTCCTCAGACAGTCAATTAGCAATAATGTAAATTACTAGAAACAGGTATTACATCCCTTTCTCAAACAGCTTGTGTTTCCATTACCATATTGCTCCTTTCAGGTTTTTGTTGCTCAAATCAATATAATTTATTTTATAGCCTGTGCTATACACGTTGGTTCAACTGTTACAATACATTAGAAATGCCATACTTTCTGTAGTATTAAAGATTTTACCCAAAACATTTGTAAACCTGCCACGTCAAGGTAGACTCTTTCAGCAGGGCGTAAACTAAACTAACTAGTCTAACCTAACCTAACAAACTAACGTAAGCTAACCTAACCAAATAAAATGATTTTAATAACATCATATCTGTTACTAGGGAAAATATTTTTTTTTCTTGACCGTTCAAGGGAAAAAAAATTTTCCCCCACTACTGCCTGTCTGCCGCCTTTCTTCTTCAGTGCCGCCTGAGACAAATGTCTCACTCTGCCTAATGGTAGATGTGGCCCTGGGGGATTGAAAGAGTGTCACCACCAGTGCGAGGAGGTGACTGGAATAAAATGATCCTCCAGAAAGAATCGAGGTGGATCTACTTAATGAGAAGCAAATCCCCGTTAGGGATGAACGAGGATTTACAGTTCAATATGTTCCTCTAGCCATATAGCTACTATAGCCCTTTAAAATGCCTTACAGCCCTATGTGTTGTAGATTCATGTAATAACTGTATATATATTTATTGTCTTATTTCTTATTATTTTCTATTTGTTGCATAAATAGGGTTCATTGAACTATATTTTGAATATATATTGTATATCTACATGTTAGCTTCATACTTTAAAAAGAATATCTGGGTATTGTCTATTGGAATGTGCTACGAAGGAACTAAAAATAGGGAACTGGATGTTTCCGCTTGTACCGATATTTAGATGCACCAATAGGGTATTTAATCCCAGAACACCAACAGTGTACTACGTGACCCAAAAGAAGAGGCGTGTCTGTGCCTTGAAACGTGCGTTGGTCTTACTGCTGAACTGGACGCGGAACTCCCTACCTGGCTCTACGGATTAGAATCCCTCCTCTCCTTGATTTGTCTGCACGCTAGAAAGCAGAACGGACTTGGCGATATGGACTGCGCCCGTTGTGGCAATCCACTACTCCTTGGGTGAGATCCATCCATTTTTTGTGTTCTATTTGACTGATTAGCCTACATTGTACCTTAGTGAGCCGCTAGTGTTTGCTATTGTGGCCCGGTACACTTTTTATTATATGAGTTGTGGAACGGATCTACTTACAAGCTATATTTGTCTACCTTTCTACATAGCCTGTCATTCTGTGCTATGCTTGTGCCTACGTGAGGATACACAAACATTGGATTCCTATCTTATTGCTGTGGCCTCTATCATACATATTTTTGTGCCACAGCTTCGTATTGGCCAGGCCACATATTCTTTTTAGGGTGTTCACTGCGCAGTGATTTTATTGTTTTATGTTATATGTTGGTTGGTTTTTCTTTTTTTTCTATGTTGAATAAAGATGATGTTTTGTATAAACTTTAATACGCTATTGTTATCAGTGTCCACCACGGGGGTACTTTATTCTTAGAGGCGATTTGTCCTCCAAATGTTCTATTTTTGGTGCCTTATATGCAGACTTGAGTGCCTTGTGGGCTTTGGGCCCCTTGTTTACCGTAAACCTGGTCTTTCTTTTTCCTCTTCCTTGATTTTTTCCCCCCTTTTTTCCTTCTTTCTTTGCTTCTGTCCTACTTTCTTTTTCTTACTATATTCCCTTTCTACTTGTTCCTTTACTCTATACTTATTTTGGTTTAAAACACCCCTTGTCAGTCTTACAAGACATCTGAAGTTCTGGAGACATCAAACCCAGATCTGCAACCGCATAACAAAAAATAGGGACGGGATCCCCTTCCTATGTCGAGTTACAGTGGAGTGGAAACACTCCTGTCTTGTCTGATTATCCAGTTCTCCCCTACATGTTGTCATGTAACCGATCATCAAAAAAACCCAAACAACCAGACATACTGATGTCGTATAGAATATATAAACAAACTGTGAAGGCAGCACTCAGGACTCTTGAGTTGGTTGCCTTAATTTTATTGTTACACAGTCATCATCATACAAAGCGACGTTTTGGGAGTAACATTCTCCTTTCTTCAAGCTCCAAAATTGACTGTTGTTAACAGTCAATTTTGGAGCTTGAAGAAGGGAGAGTCCTGAGTGCTGCCTTCACAGTTTGTTTGTAGTATGGGATACAATACAGCCATGTGTCCATTGCACCGGACCATGTGAAGTGGTGGAGTGCTGTGAGTATACAAAGTATAGAATATATATACACACAGATGGGAATACACATATATGAAACATAATTTCAATGAACATTTCAGATGTTATGCCCTCCATTTCTTTATTCAACAATTATCACTATAGGACAGCCGTCTGCTTCCCGGAACAAATCGGAGGTGCAGCCAAGATCCAGCAAGATCTTAGCCCCCATGAGACTTTGCTGCACTTCCTGGAACTGGGTCCCAAAGACCGCAGTTTCAGTTTACAGCGGCAATTCGGGAGGCAGCCGTCTGAAGCCCACCAGCTGTTGCTAGGTGGCTGTCCTATTCCCTAGGACAAATATAATTTGCAGGTCATAGATTACTGCAAACTCTTCTGTTAGTAGGGGAAAGGGAAATGTTGAAATGTATCTAAGATTAACTCACCAACTTACCAGCAGGGTCTTTGTTCATAAAAGAGGGAAGGGAGGGGTCTTGGGAACTGTCCTGAGAAGATGGTATGGCTGCTGTACCTTCCAGGCTTACAGATACCCTATACCCTACATCTGTATATTACAGGTCCCTGAACCTGGATAGGGGGTGGGATTATATTGGCAAGTGGGTGTGGCTTATTTACATTGCTTTGTAGTCATTGTTAATATAAAGGAGGATTTTCTCAGTAGACCTGTGTGTGACGAACAGGAGTGCAATGTAAACTCCCATAGACAATATCTGAAATTGCACTCTTCATTTTCAAATTATATCACTTAATCGGCATGTCAAGCAGTATTGCAGCTCCCACATTGTTTAACTGGCAGGCAATCACATTGTTAAATTCCTGCCTCACCAGTTGGTAAAGACTGAGTTTTATATTTGCTTAAACCAGCATGAGGTCTGCCTACAAAGGGGAAAGGTGTGAAGTCACAGCAGGTGGCCTTCTAGGTTAGAACTGAGCTGTAGCCAAATGGCTCTTCAAAGGCCATTCATATTTCTTAATAATTCAGGGCATAGAAGTATTTCACATTTGCAGAAATATTCGCAGTTTATAGTACAATTAAATCTGTATTTATAGACACCTTGTAGGCAATGATATTCCTTAGGATTGCTGAGATATTATACTTCTTGTTCATACCAACTCATATATATGTCATGTTTGGTATCATTCTATTGTGTAAAATTAGTTAATGACAACCAGGGCAATATTGTGAATGTGACGTTTATGGTACATGGATTATGGACTAGGGGGAAATTGGAGTTTCAAAGTTCCCTCCAAAAATAGGAACCACCCTTCGGGAGGCAGAACCAAGCCCAACCCTCTAGAGACCAGTCCGCTCCCAGTTTCAGGAAAAGGGATAAATTGGGATCATGGTCTCAGCCCAGGAGTTCGTCATAACATCTTAAGGAACATCTAGCTAATCGGATGGACTATATATTGGCTTCCATCAGGAACTATCATTTTGGACTTTGTCACTCTTTTTCCACATTGGATTTACAAGTTTGTTGGACTCGGCTTAAGGACTTTTCAGACACCATATATATCTAAGCATTCATTCTTTTATCACCTTCTACCCTCACCTGTGTGTTACCATTAATGTCCAGTAAGTTAATTTAGTTTTTCTGTAGATTTTTTATGCACTCTTTTGTCAACTTTTAATAAATGATATAAAATGATTTACAGGCTAATTGTCCTATTCTGAGTATATCCCAAAACGAACCTGTGTCTTCGAAGTACGCTACTATTAGGTATATATATATATAACTGTATAGAGTAATAGGTGTGGTAAGCCTTTTCCTTGCAGGCTCATTATAAATCAGGGGGGTGCAGATAACCCCATAGATATATTTAGTAGGAAGGTGGTGGCAGCGAGTATATAGATATTAAGTGTATGTTATATCAGCTTTGGTCACTAACCCCCTCTTGTCCGTTCTGTTTTATCGACTTGTCGGTTACTTGGAGAGCGTTTTCCAGTAACTGATAGGTGGGTAGGCGTCACGGAGAGGAGGGTTCGTGACACTGTAATAATAAAAAGTTCAAAGATGTTTGCTATGGTTGGCACCTTACCCTTTAAACACAATATGAAACCGACATGCTGTGTATATATATTAATATTTAATATTTGTTAATTGAATCTATTATATCTGTTGTATTCAATTACATCAACTGGACTTGAAGTTTATTTCTTGAAGACGTTTCGCTAGTCATCCAAATGGCTTTCTCAATTCAGAATGACTTGTACAAGAATCTGTGGCAATTATGTACACCGGAATGTCCCAAATAGCACAACACAGCCATTGAATTGAATTGAATCTATTAAATGTCTTTACAGAGCATTTTTTGGGCCGGCCGTTCTTACCTTGCGACATTCCTGTCTGGCCCATTCATTTTGCGATTGTGAGTGGCAGATTGCATGTTACATGTCTGCATGTAAGATTGAAAAAAGGGTGGCTCCAGGGCAGACGCTTTAACCTGGGTCTGTCCCGGAGAAACCGGTACGGTTGGGGGTATGTATTAATATAAATCCCTAGTGATCCTTTTAAGACATCAATACAGAAATGTCAAACCTTGGCACTCCAGATGTTTAGAAACTAAAACTCCCAGCAGTGGTGTAGCTAGGAATCACTAGGCCCCCCAGCAAAACTATTATGGGGCCCCTCTCCCTGCTTCATCTTCAGTGTTTTTATGGAAGGATGCTATATCTGTCATAGGAAAATGAATGGAGCTCTGCAAGGTCTGCTCTCCTGGTACTTACACCCGACTCCCAGCATGCCTTGGTTGCAGAAAAGTTGTTGTTGCCAAACATCTGGAGTGGCAAGTTTCGACATCACTGCTCTAATAGATTACACATGAATTCATATTACATTTCGTCCTGAGGAAATCCATGTTACATTCCACACAACATCACAAATCGTTCAGTTATCACTTGTCTGTTCTGTTTTTGCTTAGTAACGTTTTTTGTTTCCGGGGGAAGTATTTGTTAGTCGTACCCAGAGGAATGTGATCCCTATCTGGAACCTTTGTGTCTGGCTGATTGCAGTGGGACAGCAGTTCCACGGAACTTATTGAAGTTCGGAAAATCCAATTTGACTTGCAAAAATCAAAATTGGATTTCTTTTTTTATTTGCGTTTGTGCCAATGTTTTTATCAGTGTCTGGGTGCTAAACAGTTATAAGAGTCTGTGCCAATGATTTTACCAGTGTCTGGGTGCCAAATTGTTTTCAGAGTCTTTGCAATGATTTTAACTTTGTGTGTCAATCATTTATCAGAGCCTGTGCCTTTACCAGTGTCTAGTCTCCAACCAGTGGAGACCAGTAGCTTTATTTTTTGGGGTATTTAACAGGATTGTCCCTCTTTGGCCACCCACCTTCCCAGAATCTATCCAATCTATTTCTTGATATCATTTCTGGCTTCATTTCTTTCTTTTCATGGTTAATGATGTATTGCCATTGCATGTTAGTACTAGAGATGGACTAGAACTGAACCTCGAACCTGAGTTTGACCCGAAATTTAATAGTTTGGATGAAAGCAGGCTTTTAGAACTAGTTTGGGTTTTTCAAACTCGTGGACTTATTTTATAAGATAATTCTCGAATTCTTAAATCGGTAACCCTCGAATGTATCATTCAATTTCAGTAACCCTCAAATGTATCCTTCGACTTCGGTTACCATAGAATGTAGCCTTCGATTTCGGCAACGCTCGAATGTAGCCTTCGATTTCGGTAACACTTGAATGTATCGTTCGGTAACCCTCGAATGTAGCCCTTGATTTCAGTAACACTTGAATGTATCGTTCGGTAACCCTTAAATGTATCGTTCGGTAATGCTCAAATGTATTGTTCGGTAACCCTTGAATTGGCTATAACCCTCAAATGTAGCATGTGGAAACCCGACAATCGCCCGATCGTGGGGAAAGTTACAGGGTTATTCAATAAAAGTTCTTATCATCCAAAATGGTGCTAATTTTGCCACAACCAATCAAATGTTAAATTTCAATTGAAAATTAACATTTGATTGGTTGTGGCAAAATTAGCACCATTTTAACGATAAGAACTTTTATTGAATCTCCCTTTTAGTGTTTAAAAAAGTTTTGGTGATATGGACATGTTCCCCCCCCAGTTTCCCAGAGCCATTTACAGTAAGTTACCATTACTATTTTCAAACTAAAGACTTTAGAACTTTTACTGAAGTTCGGAAACTGAACTGGCAAGTACCGTATATACTCGAGTATAAACCGAGCCGAGTAAAACCGAGGTACCCAATTTCACCTAAAAATCCTAATAAAAGTTGACTCGAGTATAAACCGAGGGTAGAAACTTGGCATTCAAGATGTTTGGAAACTACAACTCCCAGCTAATAAAGCATGCTGGGAGTTGTAGTTTCCAAACATCTTGAATGCCACCCTCACTTGGCATTCAGATGTTTGGGAACTACAACTCCCAGCATGCTTATTAGCTGGGAGTTTGTAGTTCCCAAACACTTGAATGCCAAGTGAGGGTGGCATTCAAGATGTTTGGAAACTACAACTCCCAGCATGCTTTATTAGCTGGAGTTGTAGTTTCCAAACATCTTGAATGCCACCCCTCACTTGGCATTCAAGATGTTTGGAAACTACAACTCCCAGCTAATAAAGCATGCTGGGAGTTGTAGTTCCCAAACACCTTGAAGCCCCCCTCCCCCTCCCACCCAGTTCAGTTTGTACCTGTCCTTCTCCCTGTGGTCTCTTCAAGGTAGGTGCGGTATCCTGAGCATTGCAGGTAAGGTGCGTTATCCATCTTGCAGTAAGGTGCTGTATCCTGAGCATTCCGGCAGCCGCGCTGTGTACTGGCGCCCGGCTGACATCACTGCTTGGCGCCGGGCAGTGACGTCAGGCCGGCCGCGCAGTACAGAAAGTTGTGCGCTGCGAATGCTCAGGTAAGGTACTGACTCGAGTATAAAAACTCGGTTTATACTTGAGTATATACAGTAAGCCTATCTCTAGTTAGTTACTAAGGAAGATGGATCTCCAGTGATCAAACTTTTAACCCAAAAAGATTAGGCTGTGCACACACGACCATTATTTGTGTTGGACTAATTGATTTAATTCCCTCTTACTGCATTGTAAAACTCCCTAAATATACACATGTAAATATCCTAAAAACTGCATCTGCAGCTATCAAACACCCTGATGTCACCTGCTGAATGCTACCTATTATGAGACATAACTGATAATACACTACCTTGATATTACATCAATCAATGTTTGATCTTAAATCAATTGTAACATTTGTGCAGTTTTGAGTAATTAACCTATAGACAAGAGAAGTAAGGGGCTATATTTAATTTGGTGTGTTTACGTGTGCACATAGGCAAGCAATGTGCAAACCTAATATGAGGCTGAGGCTCCTGTTTTCCACCTGGAAACACTGGATAATCATTTGGATTTTGCCCACTCATGTATTTAACTTGAAACAGCGTGTGGCTATTTTGAAATCTCCTGGTAAAAGTATATTAGATTCCTATATATGTTTATCTTTGGTATAGCTGTCCCACACACGGTATCTCTTATAGTTCTCTACTCCCCTCTGCCCAGTCCCAGCAGCAATTACAGCAATAAAACAATGTTGGAGAGACTCCACACATATTTCACTGCAAACAAACTTTATTCCAGTCCACTGAAAAAAGTTTGTTTGCAGTGGAATACTGCGTGGAGTCTCCTTCCAACATCGTTTGATTCCTATATATGTTTATTGACTATTGGTGTCTTTATGGACCAATGCTGTATTATTTGTAATATTTACAAGTAGCTCTGTCTGAGAGAAAATAGAAAAGAACCCCCAGCACAAAACCTGTGCACATTCTTCTGGTTAGAGATCAGTGACCAGTATATACCCTATGTCTAAAAATCTTAATGCAGGGTTTGCCTGCCTTGGCAGACTAGGTCTGGCATTAGACCAAATTATTAGCTGCCCACTGGCCAGATTCTGTGTGTTTATTTATAGCATGTGTACTGTAAGTCAGTTAGGATGACATTGTTT
Source organism: Hymenochirus boettgeri (assembly GCA_019447015.1). Lineage (NCBI taxonomy): Eukaryota > Metazoa > Chordata > Amphibia > Anura > Pipidae > Hymenochirus > Hymenochirus boettgeri. The sequence continues at coordinate 37,824,774 of CM033476.1, forward strand.
GCCTGGTAATCAGGACAGATAATAATACATTTACTAAAGTTACAATTCTGCTTGTAGCAATGCACAGTTGGCTTACATGCAACTTGAACCAAACAATTAAAGTGAACTATTCCTTTAATGCATTGATTGAAGACCAGGGGTTAAGGAGCTATGCCTTACCCCCCTGTTCTTTAATACATTTTTGAGGAGCCAGGAACAAGGTAGTATATTTACCTTTTCAGAAATCTACACTGGTCCAGACTGTTTCCTAGTTCAGTTCAACTATAGTGCGCATGCACGATAATGCGTGCTATATCTGAACTGAACCAGGAAGCGGTCAGAATTGACAGTGCGGCCACGGTGGATTGCGTGAAAGGTAATATACTTACCCCGATCTTTAATCAATGCATTAAAGGAATAGTTCACATTTCCAGTGAACTATTTGTTTAATACAAATAGTAACGTTGATCCTGGGATCTTTCCGATTGCCTTTTTTTTTTTTGCCTTCCTCTGAATCGCCAGTTTGGTAGGTTTATGGTTAGGTTATAACGGTTGGATTAAATGGACATATGTCTTTATTCACCTTCAATACTACTAAACTATGTATTTGAGCACTCACGGTGGACTTTACTGCTTCAAATTGGGCTTGTACTGCACACAGGGAGGTAGGCGCACTAATCCTACCTCCTTGTGAATTATAGATCAAAGGGAGTTTTTTTTTTTTAAAATTGACACTGTACTCTCCTTTTAAAATTTGTTTTCTCTGCGCACATTTTGCACTTTCTAGATGTATTTGGCATTCCGTGTGACTTTGGAATTTAGTTGGTGTTTTCCACAGTCTGGTTTCTGTTTGATGGATTGTCATTCTTTCCTTGCAGTAAATCCAGCCTATAGCCATGCTCTCACAATACTTGTGTTGGGCTATTGATTGCTTATCTAAAGGGGTTTGCTAAAAGTATGTTTTTTGTTTTCTTTGCTTTTTTAGCCCAGTAACATTAAGAAAATAAAACCAAGACGATGTTCTGTGTTTTGTCATTTAACTACCAAATTTATTGTGTTGTCAAGGTAAATACTTTTTAATGTTTTACTGTGTCTTCCTGTACAGTCTAGGTACCCATAGTTTGGTCTATTGATGACCACTTTGGGCAGACCATACCCAACAGACCATTACCCTCCAGATAAGATTTTCATACCTGGGTGGAAATGGTTTGTGTCAGGATTAAAAGGGTTATGGTACAGACCAGGCACAATGAAGACATAATGAGAATACAAAACATTAATATATACAGCCTTAGACCCTTGATTGTCCCAACCATGAAAACAAGTCTACTGTTTTAAAACAGCATCCTTTCTCTTTTCTAATATTATATGTGACATTTCCTCTTTACAGGACAGTATCACGTATATTTACCCTGAAACATAAAGAAAAAGAGAAGGAAGTACTAGTGTAATAGATAGTATGTCCGTAAGTAGTTAGTAAAACACACAGTCAGTTAAGTATGATCAGGTGAACAAGCCCCAGGCCCTACACAAGACACATCCCAAAACTATGTATCAAGTTCACTCACTGAGTCTCAAAATTGGTCTGAGTGCCTGCCCAGACTGTCGCTTGGCTTCATTTACAGAAAAAAACCCATAGCAGCACACCACTCCAGACACCAACAGATGCCTAACGGCCACAGCTGGTAGATTAAAACCAGCTTTATTCACACAGTCATCTCAATACACTATGAGCATCCTTGTCTGGTGTAATGCTATATAACTTTTTGAATTGCCCTAGACACAGCAGCCCCACAACTTCACGACTATGGAGCAATTAGAGGATTTAGATATGCTGCTTCCTCTTCAGTGTGGTCCTGGGGGACTGAACCTTCATGAACCAGACTGGCACAGACCATTGTGAGATGTGCAGGCTGCCTTGGACCTTATAAGCTCAGAGAGCAGACAGCAAACTTCAACACCCTGAGACATGGAGCTTTTCATTTTATGTAATACCCCACAGCAGTAATTTAAAAGCTCAAGCTAACACATAAGGAAAGTCCCAGTTATACATTTCCCCATTGAAATTGGGTTTGTTTCCGAACTGCCAAACTTTTACTGCAGTTCGGGAGTTTGGAAACGAACCAAACTTCTAAGTTCGGCCATCTCTAATTATCACGCTTTCTCAAAAACAGAGGCGATTCCCAGATAAATCTTGCTTGGGAACTGCTAGAGATTTAGTAAATTCTGCAGGAGCAAATTAATGAATTCCTGGTTCCCAGTCAAGCATAATTGTTTCATGATAACTAATACATCCATATTATGCAAAGGATGACATTAATGGAGATGATTTATTATAGACCATCTTTAGTTGGGTTTAAACTTAATAAAGAGAAAAGGGCTGAGGCGTTCGTGTACTAAATATGTAAAGATCTGCAAGAGGAACGATCCACCCAGGACAAAACAATTATTTGATTCTGGGGGATTTTAGCATCAGATGCTAGCAAATATCTTAAAGGAGAACTAGAGTGCGTATACATTTATTTAAGGGGAACTAAAATCTCTGGACAATATTGTTTCTATAGACAGAACACAAACATACACCAAGCTGTGTCCCCATTTTGTTGTGGCTGCTGGGTAATTTATTAAATTAACCATGGATGCTTCTAGACCTTTTTGGCACATGAGCCAAACTCTTTAAAATGCCCGCTATATCTATCTCCGGGTGTTGCTTGTGAGTAAGTGTGGTTTGTGAGGTGGGTGTGGTGGCCTAACTAACACGGCTGGTGAACTGGAGGACTGATTTGACACCGGCTGTTGAAATTGTAGGCTGACAGTCGCTGCTAAACCATCCAGTATAGCAGACACTGTTAGCTCAGCTCTCCAATTCATCAACACTGTTGGTCAGCCCTCCAATTCTCAGACACAGTTAGGTTAGCCCTCTAGTTCTTTTTAGGTATTTTTCTATAAATCAGGAGCAAAATGTTGTAGACCTATTTCTCCCTTTAAAAAGCTTCACCATTCTTCATTCCATATTCCAGTGGTTCTCAAATAGATTGTGGTACACTTTGCAATGCCAGTTTCTGCACATCTGTATTTTGCTTTGGAACATTTGTGAAATGTATTTATATAAGCTTTGGAATAACATTAAAGTGTGTGTATTAATAATGTTTTCATCTAATGTAGTGTTAATATTGTTTAGTGTTAATTAGTGTTTAATGTATTGAACTTTTTTGGGGGGGAAAATAGACTTGTAAGAATATTTTAACTATGAACTTCAGAGCCACAGCGTCTCTCTCACGGCACACCAGAATGCCCCTGCACACCCTGTAAGAAACACGGCCATAGTCCATGCACCAGTAAGAAGTGATAATAACAATTACGATTGTCTAATGGTCTAAAATCCATTCTGCTTGCAGATCTGTGGATTTATGAAGCAATTCAAAATGTCTGCAAGCGGATCCATGAAGACAATGGGAGTTAAAAATCCGAAAGTTCCACTAAAATAAAAGGTATAAATGGTAACTTACTGTAAATGCGCATGGGCCTGGGAAATGAACAGGGGAACACGTATCAATAGGCAAAATTATTTTTTAAAAAACATGGTCCGGTACCGGAAACTTTATCTCTTCCTGTTTTGACATTCCGATAAGTATTTTCGAGAGTTCTAGAAATGTAGTAGATTTTTAAATTTAAATATTCTCAATCGCTCGATAATTATTAAGGCAAAAATTCTGAAAAAGTCAGAAATCCGTGAATGCCGTTAAAGCGGATCTGTGAAATCCAGTTCAGAACCATGTTTGGGTCCATTTCTAATAAGAAGATATAAAGACCCAGAATTAAAAAATTACCGGTAATTTTGGACGCCGTTGCCTTTCTGTGACATCAGTGCATGTGCACCTGCTTTTATCACATTATTTAATGTATGTAGGCAAACCACACCAAGGATGTGACATTGGCATCTTGGCACATCTTCTACAATTTAGTTCCTTGTACATTCCTATTGAAGCACTTTACTCCACTTCCACACAGAATAAACAATGCTGATAGTTTTAACCTATTATACAGAAAACTGGATTCTTCATAAGAAGTTGTTAGGTTTGTTATTAAACACCATCAAAACATTAATAAGAATAGGTGCTAAAAGGATTATTTATTTTCTCTGTGGCATATTCAAAGGTTTTCACAGCTTAACAAGACTTATTTTAGGGGTTTTTGCAAACACAAATTAATTAAAAGAGAATTAAACCGAAATTTTTATACTTCAGAATCTGAAAAACACCCCCCTAAAAACACCAATAACTATAAAATACCACTTCAGTAAATCGTATTATAGTAATGTAAGCCTGTTAAGAACTGGATGAAGTATCTGTGTGTATGTGCAGTGTCAGACCACACCCTCCTGACCTCAGTCACATGCTTCTTTCTTTGTCTGTCCTGTAAAAGGATTGGCTAGAGATTATTAATGGTGTGACCAACTGTAACAAGTTTCTCTGCCATAGCTAGAGACTGAGCATGTGCAGAACATAATGGTCGTTGACCAACCTGTGTGATACTAGAATGATGTGAAGTTAGCACAAACCATGTTATTTAGGTAAATTTCCCAGTGCCCGTATCAAATGAGAGGGAAGACACAGATTACTGGTTTTATATCAAGGTGTTCTGGTTCTGGTCCAGTTTTGTTTTCTAAACTTTAGTTGTCCTTTAATAAAAAGTGTTGTATGTTTAACTCTGTCCATACAAAGGTCCTGAGACCTCAATATTTACAGATCTGGTAACTATCATCAGGCCTACGCAAGTGAGATCAGGGGATGGGTCCAGACCAAAGAGGTGAGACTAAAAGAGAGACTGGAGAAAACAGGCTGTAACACATCATCTGACTGAGGAAGCAGGGTAGAAGGACATTCCATCTAACATCTCCAGGTATGGTCATAATGATAATGGGGGGGGGGGGGTTCTGTGTTTTTCTAAAGCAAAATCTAATCTATGAACTTGTGCCACATCATGCAATGCTTTTTGTCCTATAGCCTCCTTCAACATCCTGCCAATGTACCACAGTATTGCTTGTCCATGGTGTGATTGTGATTGCTACAATGAGATTTACTTTTAGGAGAACAAGAGATACAGTAACAAGTAACAAATGGCAAAAAGCCAAGGACCCTTTGAGCCAATTTGGCTCAGGAAACTTCTCACTGAAACACACAACAGATGTGATTCGTGTTTTTCATCTCTAAAATTCCCAAGAAGTTTAAATTCCTCTAATGTCAGCCAAAGTTTTGGATCCCTGCTAAAATCTGTTACGGTAGCTCAGAATGTTTTTTCACTCCCTTTAATTTAGGAAAGATAAAGAACCACCTAACCTGTGTATGAAGGGACAAAGGGAACATTTGATACGGTTCAAAGATGATTTCCCTTTCTTGCACACTGTACAGTATTCACTCTAGGTAACGGGAACTTCTTACTGACGTGAAATCTGGGTCTAAAGGGAACAACTTGTATCTTTGTGAAAACTGAGGTATTGTGAGGTACATGTGGTAAATATGTAGTTATGTATTATTATGACCAAGAAAAAAATGTTCAAGGCTATTTTTGATAATCCTCGAACGTTCGATAATTATATAAAATAGGCTATATAAAATAGGCTCCAAAGTCCCGAAATCCAGATGATCCGTCCAGATTCGGACGGATCTTTCAGATTTTGGAACTGAGGGGTTCCGTGTCGGATCCAGGTCCGAGTCAGACCAGGATCTCATCTCTACCTTTTAGTGTTTAAACAAGTTTTGGTGATATGGACATGTTCCCCAGACCATTTCCCAGAGCCATTTACAGTAAGTTACCATTGCATACCTTGAAGAGACCACAGGGAGAAGAGACAGGTACAAACTGAACTGGGTGGGAGGGTGAGGGGGGCATTCAAGGTGTTTGGGAACTACAACTCCCATCATGCTTTATTAGCTGGGAGTTGTAGTTTCCAAACATCTTGAATGCCAAGTGAGGGTGGCATTCAAGATGTTTGGAAACTACAACTCCAGCTAATAAAGCATGCTGGAGTTGTAGTTTCCAAACATCTTGAATGCCACCCTCACTTGGCATTCAAGATGTTTGGGAACTACAACTCCTCAGCTGTGTAATCAAAGTACAGCCTTGGAGTGTCTTTCCGGGTGTTTGTCCTTGCTGATGCCCTTTCTTCTCTCCCAGCCAACCCCTTGTCATTCTTTGAATCCTGCTTTGTACCTGTCGATGTCCTTGTTTGCCTCCTTTTTGTGGTCTGTTTTTTTCTTGTCACTTTACCCTTTTTTTGCCCACCCCTTGTGCGCTGTTTGTCCTTGCCCCAGACCATCCATTTTCCAATTTTCTTCGTACAATCGTTCCCAGCATGTTTATTAGCCTTTGGGCTTGTCTTGTAGTTTCCATTTCTTCTCTAATTCCATCTGATTCTTTTCCCTTTTTTCTGTGCTACTCCTACTCCTTTTGTTTTTTTACGCTTATAAGGTCCAAGGCAGCCTGCACATCTCCAATGGTCTGTGCCAGTCTGGTTCATGAAGGTTCAGTCCCCCAGGACCACACTGAAGAGGAAGCAGCATATTAAATCCTCTAATTGCTCCATAGTCGTGAAGGTGTGGGGCTGAACCCCAACTGTGTTAATAGATAGTATGTCCGTAAGTAGTTAGTAAAACACACAGTCAGTTAAGTATGATCAGGGTGAACAAGCCCCAGGCCCTACACAAGACACATCCCAGAAACTATGTATCAAGTTCACTCACTGAGTCTCAAAATTGGTCTGAGTGCAGCTGCCCAGGACTTGTCGCTTGGCTTCATTTACAGAAAAAAACCCATAGCAGCACACCACTCCAGACACCAACAGATGCCTAACGGCCACAGCTGGTAGATTAAAACCAGCTTTATTCACACAGTCATCTCAATACACTATGAGCAGTCCTTGTCTGGTGTAATGCTATATAACTTTTGTTGAATTGCCCTAGACACAGTTGGGGTTCAGCCCCCACAACTTCACGACTATGGAGCAATTAGAGGATTTAGATATGCTGCTTCCTCTTCAGTGTGGTCCTGGGGGACTGAACCTTCATGAACCAGACTGGCACAGACCATTGTGAGATGTGCAGGCTGCCTTGGACCTTATAAGCTCAGAGAGCAGGACAGCAAACTTCAACACCCTGAGACATGGAGCTTTTCATTTTATGTAATACCCCACAGCAGTAATTTAAAAGCTCAAGCTAACACATAAGGAAAGTCCCAGTTATACATTTCCCCATTGAAATGGGTTTGTTTCCGAACTGCCAAACTTTTACTGCAGTTCGGGAGTTTGGAAACGAACCAAACTTCAGTAAGTTCGGCCATCTCTAATTATCACGCTTTCTCAAAAACAGAGGCGATTCCCAGATAAATCTTGCTTGGGAACTGCTAGAGATTTAGTAAATTCTGCAGGAGCAAATTAATGAATTCCTGGTTCCCAAGTCAAGCAATAATTGTTATTCATGATAACTAATACATCCATATTATGCAAAGGATGACATTAATGGAGATGATTTATTTATAGACCATCTTTAGTTGGGTTTAAACTTAATAAAGAGAAAAGGGCTGAGGCGTTCTGTGTACTAAATATGTAAAGATCTGCAAGAGGAACGATCCACCCAGGACAAAACAAGATTATTTGATTCTGGGGGATTTTGAGCATCAGATGCTAGCAAATATCTTAAAGGAGAACTAGAGTGCGTATACATTTATTTAAGGGGAACTAAAATCTCTGGACAATATTGTTTCTATAGACAGAACACAAACATACACCAAGCTGTGTCCTCCATTTTGTTGTGGCTGCTGGGTAATTTATTAAATTAACCATGGATGCTTCTAGACCTTTTTGGCACATGAGCCAAACTCTTTAAAAATGCCCGCTATATCTATCTCCGGGTGTTGCTTGTGAGGTAAGTGTGGTTTGTGGAGGTGGGTGTGGTGGCCTAACTAACACTGGCTGGTGAACTGGAGGACTGATTTGACACCGGCTGTTGAAATTGTAGGCTGACAGTCGCTGCTAAACCATCCAGTATAGCAGACACTGTTAGCTCAGCTCTCCAATTCATCAGACACTGTTAGGTCAGCCCTCCAATTCATCAGACACAGTTAGGTTAGCCCTCTAGTTCATTTTTAGGTATTTTTCTATAAATCAGGAGCAAAATGTTGTAGACCATATTTCTCCCTTTAAAAGGACTTCACCATTCTTCATTCCATATTCCAGTGGTTCTCAAAATAGATTGTGGTACACTTTGCAATGCCAGTTTCTGCACATCTGTATTTTGCTTTGGAACATTTGTGAAATGTATATTATATAAGCTTTGGAATAAACATTAAAGTGTGTGTATTTAATAATGTTTTCATCTAATGTAGTGTTAATGATTGTTTAGTGTTAATTAGTGTTTAATGTATTGAACTTTTTTGGGGGGGAAATAGACTTGTAAGAATATTTTAACTATGAACTTCAGAGGCACACCAGCGTCTCTCTCACGGCACACCAGAATGCCCCTGCACACCCTGTAAGAAACACGGCCATAGTCCATGCACCAGTAAGAAGTGATATATAACAATTACAGATTGTCTAATGGTCTAAAATCCATTCTGCTTGCAGATCTGTGGATTTATGAAGCAATTCAAAATGTCTGCAAGCGGATCCAATGAAGACAATGGGAGTTAAAAAATCCGAAAGTTCCACCTAAAATAAAAGGTATAAATGGTAACTTACTGTAAATGGCTCAGGGGCCTGGGAAATGAACAGGGGAACACGTATCAATAGGCAAAATTATTTTTTAAAAAACATGGTCCGGTACCGGAAACTTTATGCTCTTCCTGTTTTGACATTCCGAATAGTATTTTCGAGAGTTCTAGAAATGTAGTAGATTTTTAAATTTAAATATTCTCAATCGCTCGATAATTATTAAGGCAAAAATTCTGAAAAAGTCAGAAATCCGTGAATGCCGTTAAAGCGGATCTGTGAAATCCAGTTCAGAACCATGTTTGGGTCCATTTCTAATAAGAAAGATATAAAGACCCAGAATTAAAAGAATTACCGGTAAATTTGGACGCCGTTGCCTTTCTGTGACATCAGTGCATGTGCAGCTGCTTTTATCACATTATTTAATGTATGTAGGCAAACCACACCAAGGAGTGACATTGGCATCTTGGCACATCTTCTACAATTTAGTTCCTTGTACATTCCTATTGAAGCACTTTACTCCACTTCACACAGAATAAACAATGCTGATAGTTTTAACCTATTATACAGAAAACTGGATTCTTCATAGAAGTTGTTAGGTTTGTTATTAAACACCATCAAAACATTAATAGAGAATAGGTGCTAAAAGGATTATTTATTTTCTCTGTGGCATATTCAAAGGTTTTCACAGCTTAACAAGACTTATTTTAGGGGTTTTTGCAAACACAAATTAATTAAAAGAGAATTAAACCGAAATTTTTATACTTCAGAATCTGAAAAACAACCCCCCTAAAAACACCAATAAGCTATAAAATACCACTTCAGTAAATCGTATTATAGTAAATGTAAGCCTGTTAAGAACTGGATGAAGTATCTGTGTGTATGTGCAGTGTCAGACCACACCTCCTGACCTCAGTCACATGCTTCTTTCTTTGTCTGTCCTGTAAAAGGATTGGCTAGAGATTATTAATGGTGTGACCAACTGTAACAAGTTTCTGCCATAGCTAAGGACTGAGCATGTGCAGAACATAATGGTCGTTGACCAACCTGTGTGATACTAGAATGATGTGAAGTTAAGCACAAACCATGTTATTTAGGTAAATTTCCCAGTGCCCGTATCAAAATGAGAGGGAAGACACAGATTACTGGTTTTATATCAAGGTGTTCTGGTTTCTGGTTCAGTGTTGTTCTAAAGCTTTAGTTGTCCTTTAATAAAAAGTGTTGTATGTTTAACTCTGTCCATACAAAGGTCCTGGAGACCTCAATATTTACAGATCTGGTAACTATCATCAGGCCTACGCAAGTGAGATCAGGGGATGGGTCCAGACCAAAAGAGGTGGAGACTAAGAAAGAGAGACTGGAGAAAACAGAGCTGTAACACATCATCTGACTGAGGAAGCAGGGTAGAAGGACATTCCATCTAACATCTCCAGGTATGGTCATAATGATAATGGGGGGGGGGGGTTCTGTGTTTTTCTAAAGCAAAATCTTAATCTATGAACTTGTGCACATCATGCAATGCTTTTTGTCCTATAGCCTCCTTCAACATCCTGCCAATGTACCACAGTATTGCTTGTCCATGGTGTGATTGTGATTGCTACAATGAGATTTACTTTTAGGAGAACAAGAGATACAGTAACAAGTAAACAAATGGCAAAAAGCCAAGGACCCATTGAGCCAATTTGGCTCAGGGAAGTTCTCACTGAAACACACAACAGATGTGATTCGTGTTTTTCATCTCTAAAATTCCCAAGAAGTTTAAATTCCTTCTAATGTCAGCCAAAGGTTTTGGATCCCTGCTAAAATCTGTTACGGTAGCTCAGAATGTTTTTCACTCCCTTTAATTTAGGGAAAGATAAAGAACCACCTAACTCTGTGTATGAAGGGACAAAGGGAACATTTGATACGGTTCAAAGATGATTTCCCTTTCTTGCACACTGTATAGTATTGCACTCTAGGTAACGGGAACTTCTTACTGACGTGAAATCTGGGTCTAAAGGGAACAACTTGTATCTTTGTGAAAACTGAGGTATTGTGAGGTACATGTGGTAAATATGTAGTTATGTATTATTATGACCTAAGATTAAAATGCTGATAACCGATGGCCAAAGTGTCATATAGTTAACCATTATAAACGGTAGTAGTAGTAGCGGAGAAAAAGCAATTCTATTTAGTAAACATTATCCCTTTAAGCAGCTCTGGTTTTTTTTTTTTTGCGTTTGGAGAGGCTATAAAACATTTTTATCCTTTGAACATTCCCAGCACAGATGTTTTGCACACACACATGGTTTTTCTCCCCGGTGCCACTTTTACTTTCTGTTGCACAGATACATTACATAACCCAAATGTGCATTATTAGACCTACTTTATATGGGTTCCTAGCAGTCTGCAAATGTATTAGATTGCTAATATGTAATATTTTCCACCAATCAGAATCCAGCAATGGTAAGGACACTACTATGGTTGTTCCTGATCCTTCCATTGAATTCTGCTTTCAAGAAGCGCCGGGAGCCCTTAGAGTGGGACTATCACTTGGAAGGTAAGACTTTTGCATGGAAAAATTAATGTCATGCCAGTTCTGGATGTTTATAGGAAAACCCTTGGCATTGTTTGTATTTTATACTTCAAAAATCAAGGCAAATGAAAATGAACAATAAGTCGTTTAATGAAAGTTTACAAGCTTTTGTGTTATCCAATCCAAACTATAACCTGAACCATGGAAACATGTTCACATTTCCAATCCCTACAAAGAGTTGGACTAGACCACCAGGATCCAGAGGAAATCCCAGGCGGAACCACAGTCCATTCACCCATGGAAACTAAGAGTGTTAAGATGACCATACGCTAGAAAGATTTTACTTACCCGACCGAACAATCCCACATAAGACTGATCCAGACATGTCATTGCAAATCCCATTCATTTTGTGATCACATGTCGGTCGCAAAGAAGAACAAGAAAGGCGGTTCCAGCAGGATCGGTCTAATGTGGTGGGATCGCTCGGTCGGGTAAGTAAATTCTTTCTAATGTATGGCCACCTTTAGAGACAGATAGTTAAGTGGGCTTCCTGGTGGAATATAATGACCATTTGGCAAAGTGTTACTAAAGCCAGTCATAGATTGACAGGGCAGTGACATGTGGCTATTAATTTATATTGCCAAATGGTAAAGTATTCTGCTCATCAATAAGTGTAGGCTTTGCATTAAAGGACAATTCAGTGTTTCAATGTGGCGAACAATGCAATATTTTAATGGGACTGCATCATGTTGTGATAGTTACATGTTGAAATTAAAGGACAATTGCAAGTAAAAAAAAATAAAAAAGTAAGGCTGGGTACACACCAGCAGATATTTCCATCCGAGAGACCAATAGTGACATATCTGATGGTGTAGCGGCCGGCCACGACCCATACGGGTGATTGGGTCCATTGGTAAATCACGGCCGGTCATGCGGTTTCCTATGGGGCCGCATGATCGGTCAAGCACACTGCCGGCCGGAGCCACTATTGCCAACAGTCATTTGTCCCAGCTCGATCGCAGCGAATGCTCGGTGAGGACAAATAATAGCCTTGTGTGCACTCAGCCTAACCGCCAATTAGTAATTATAGCGGATGTAGGAATTCCTATTTCTGTGATCTGTTATTCTACAATTTGTAGATATTGTGTGTAGTTAACCCGACAGATCAGTATATGACATATACAGGGGTAATGGGTCATTTTTCTCCTTCAGATTATGTTTTGAAAGTTGATGATCTCTTAAGTTAAAAAGCAAATATTGTCAATGGTATTTTACTAACACTTTCATTTTTCTATAGCCGAGAAGGTGAACATGAGGGGTTGTGCAAACCTGACTACTGTCTTGGACAACTGGGAATTTGCAATTATGTCACAGTTCAGAAACATACTTCTTTATGACCATCAGACTGTACTGCCTGACTATGGAAGGTAGAATCACGGTAACATTTAGCTAATCTTTCTGGTTTGACATGGAATAGCAAGTTCCCTGTAGTATATCAAGAAAAAAAAAACACTGGGGACGAATAACATTGTGTTATATCCTTTTAGGATTAAGTCCCTCTCTGAAGCCTTGGATGACTTATACAAAGAGTTTAATGCCCTTAAGGAACGTTTGGGTGAACTAACTACAAAGTTTGAAGGAGTTGAAGCTTTTGTGGATGATATGAATACTGGTCGACAAATGGTCCCTCCAAAACCAGCTCCTACCGTTGGACAGCTACGAAAAGAGTCGGCCAATGTCAAAGGACTAGATTTAGCCCCTGGGATCCTTACCGGGGGTTCTAGAAAGGTGAAAAGGCCCAAAACTGCTGTTAATCACTCTTAGGATAAAATAACTTTACTTAATATCCCTTTGTTGTTCTTTGACTATCATTCTCATGATTCTTCATCTACGCTTAGAAATGCACAAACTCTGCTTACTGATTCTATTGAACTTTCAATAAAATGATAGAGTTGTACAGCAATAAATGAAGTTGTTATTATTTTTGGATATTGCAAGTAAAATCTTAGTCAAGTCACTACATTCCATTAGTGCACAACTGTGACTTCACTAGAAGGTAATAAATACACAAGAGATACAAGGTAGATGTTTATTATTACAAGGAACGTTTATTGTGAGCCAAACATCAACATAGAATACGACGTTTCAAGGGTAACACCCCCTTCATCACTTTGGAGTGAAGTCTACCTTGTATCTTTTGAATTCTCTATTCCCACTGAAGTAGGGGAATTGGACTCTTTGCACCCACCTGGGGATAGTGTTCATATGGACCTTTGTTATATATTTGAATAAATACACAAGACAGAACTGCACTCACACAGCAGACAATGCTCCCTGCATCCATGTTCCCCACCACTAGTTTGGGGTCCAATTTTAAAAGTCCAGTGTTGAAGTCCTCTCTTAAATTAACTTTTGCTTGTTTTAAAACAGCTGATTGTGGTGCTAGCCAGTACTGTGATCAGCTGTTTAAAAGAGCTGTTTTGTGCCTCCACCACACAAGGCACAGTAATCTAATAGCCAAGGGAACCACCGGCATCTTTAGACCTACAATGTGTATAATAATGTTGAGGCAGCGCCGCCTCTTTCATCATATAACGGACAATCATAAGTGAGGCTGTTGCACTGGATCCTTCAGTGTATAGCAGACAATCACAAGTGAAGTGGTCACCACCAACTTTAATCACAGACAGTCTACCCAGCATGCCGCTTTCCTTTACAATACAACCAAAGCGAGTTGTCACCAGCTTTTGAACAGTGCCATTTTTGAGTGCTGACAGCTGACTCTAGGTACCACTTGACGTCTATCAATCAATAAAAATGCTTTTGAAACAGGAATTAAAATGTCCCATCTGTTATATCCAAACCACATGGCCACATTTAGGCAACCAATGACTAAGCACCAGGGACATTGGTAAGGACGGATTTGGAATACGCGGTGCAGGTTATGGAATCCCACCTATAGAAGGGACATGTTGGAAAAGAAGAGCAACTAAATTAAAAAGGTGCTTCATTATGTAGACAGATTAGACAAGTTAAAGTGTATGTATACTAAAAAAATGAATGCGTCATGTTAATCTATAAATCAATATGTGTAAGGTGTGTGTTGCTACATGCCTTCAATAAAGTACTTATTTTGCTCAGGCTCTGACCACTGACCTGACTATTTTCCCCCATACCAACTGTCAAAACTGCATACAGCACACCAACTGTCAAACCATTCCAGCTACAGCAAAACTGCTTACAGAAATGCTACAACATATTTCAGATTGTATGTCTAATGAAAAAGGGGCAGATCAACAAAAAAAAAAATGGTACAGTGATAGTTGGGATGAACTATAGTCTCCAATAATGGGCAATTTAAAAAAAATAATTTTCCCGTTCACATACCCTTTAAGGGTGGACATGCCCTTTAAGAATCCCTCTGTGCTGTAGAGTTAAACTGTATCTCACAAACTGGCCTTTGGATGTTTTTTTACAGATGCCATTTACAGGAAAAAAACAGAAACAAACTACCGGTAATAGATAAAATAAATCAGAAAGAACCAACACTGGATCCAGATATGCCTTCTACAAGTAAAAATCTTATTAGAAGGAGTGTTTTCATTGGGATTTCATGTTGGCATTACCATGACTAGACATAGTGGCAAATGCTACCAGTTCTAGTAGGGAATTTTTGAATCTCGCTAACAATTTAGTGTTGGCTTATTAGAAACCCAGCTTGTTCTGTTCTAGGAGGAAAAGGGAGAGGAGAGTCTGGAAGGCTCTTGCCTAGGTTCAAAGTAGATTTTTTTTTTTATTGCAAAAAAATGTGGATGGCAAATGTTTTGCTCCAGGCCTAGAACCTAAGGTTGTATGTAGTTGTGTAACTGCTTGCAGGATTGGCACTTGGAGAGGCAAACTGGGATTTAGACGGGCCCCCCAGTAAAGTTTGCAAAAATATACAATGTTGCTGTCAGAGAGTCCCGTGCCGGGCACAGCAGAGTCGCAGTGAAAAGGAATGATAGGATGTCATCAATATCAATATTATTTCTATGTCCCCCCCCCCCCTTCAGATCGATTGCAGACTTGTGCCTCAGGCAAAAGGTTACCAGGTGTCCTTATTTGGACAAGATTGTCCTGACTGCAGGGACAAAATCCTGAGTCCTCTGAATAGCTGTGGCAGCCCCACCTCCACCCAGAATGCCCCTAGCCCTGCCTCTCCAGCCCCATCCAGTCCTGCCTCCTGCTCCACCCCTTCCCGCCTGAGCAATGCCATAATCTGGCAACTCTGCATGGGCCCTACCAGAGCATTCTGAGGACTCACAAATGTATATAAACCCCCCTAAAAATATGTATCTGTATAATTGCTTGCACTTTATCCCCTTGTTTGTGTACTGTATTTTATAATGTACAGCACTGTGTACCCAAGTGGCGCTTTATAAATAAAATTATACAAATATATATACCCCCGATTTACACAGGTTTACCCAATGATTAAAATGCTCATCCCCTGTATAATACATACAAAAGGCATCATCACAATTGTTAAGGGGCCCATACACACAACACCATAGTTGCCAATAGTCACTGATTTACCAGTCCTGGGTTTTAGATTGTAGTCCCACTATCCTAAAGTCCTGGGAAAGTTCCACAGTTCTGGCCCAAACTAGAAGACTGTATATGAAATTTCAAACACTTTTTGAAATTAAAAATCCTGTGTGGCACTGGTACCGCGGCCATAACCTGGCAGGTTGCACTAGTTATGATCAGTGCACTGTCGGCCTCTATGTGCCCCACCACCTCCATGCACACACAGGTTATGGTAAGACTACTGAGCAAAGTAGCCTAGAGATAGTCCCGTCAGCGGCTGCGAGTAGCCGAGTCTCATGGCGATGCTAAAGTCTGATGATGGACAATGAGTCGGTGTGAGATACAGTGTGTCAGTCAGTGTATGTCATACAACAAACTCTCTGGTGCATTGTTCACTAATAGGTCATATCAGAGGACTCGTGGACATCATTTAAGGTTTCATCTTCAGGTTAGGAAAGGTTTCTTTACAGTGATAACGGTGAAACGGTCTTCCGGACCACTCATCTGAAGTGGTGAGTTGCTGCTGTATACAAGTATATATATATTTCATCACAACATATGTATTGCTATCCTAAGCACCTGCTGTGTGACAAGGGTGGGATTGCACAGTTACCCACGAGAAGCGATGGGTTTGGGGCACTGGCACCCGGACCATACGTTAAAGGGCATGTCCACCCCCAAAACTATAATCCCCCCCACTAATGGCCCCACCATGTAGTGTAATAAAATCCTTACATCACATCCCAGCTCCATATGGTTCTCCTGTAGTCCCCCCCAAAGTCCCAAAAACTGCCCACCAGGAGGATAGCAGAGTCCAGAGTCTCGCCTCCGGGAGAAGTTTGGCATGCGTACTGCAGCCCTTCTCCCCCTCCCTCCCGTTTTGCGATCCCTCCCCCTACCATAAAACCCCTTGCCCATATCATAGTATACCTTTACCCAGCCCCAACTGCTAAAAAATAATTTTAAGAAAGACCCCCGAACTCTACTTACCTTCCCTCTCTCCCCTGGCATTCTGAGAAGCCGGCAGCCGCGTCCGTGATTGGCTGCCTCTCAGCCAATCACTGATGCGGCTGCCAGTCCCGCCCCCTGCTTGCAGTGTCTTGCAAGCAGAAGGCCGGGCCGGGCGTCGGAGGAGAGAGGGAAGGTAAGTAAACATCAGGGCACTTTCTTAAATTTATTTTATAGCGGTTGGGGCTGGGGGAAGATATACTATGATATGCCAAAAGTTTATTATAAGGGTGGCATGACCTTTAATAAAAGTAAGCTATGTTAGCCCACAGCATGATATAGAGCACATGCCATTTACTAGGCTCCCCCTCTGTACCAAATCCAAGGCCCACCCTCTGTCCCAAATCCAGGGGGCCCCCTCTGTCCCAAATCCAAGACCCCCCCTCTGTCCCAAATCCAAGACCCCCCCTCTGTCCCAAATCCAGGGGCTCCTGTCCCAAGCAAACTTACCTGCAGTCTGTTTAATTGCTGTTCTCCCTCCGTGTGTTTCTCCCTCTAGTGGTGAGTCAATAGGAACTGCAGACACTCTCCCTCTAGTGGCGAGTCCATAGGAACTGCAGTGACACACACACACGGATACAGGGACGCACACTTAGGGTTTTATTATATAGGATTACATTCTAAATTTGTACCTTTAGGGAACAAGTGTAAAAAAATTAGGTCCAATCCTGCATGGATTAATGCTCAGGTAAAAGGGGAAATGGGAAAAAAGAAAAAGGCTTTTAAAATTTTGAAATCAGAGGGAACAGAACAGTCTTACAGGGAGTATAAAAGCTGTAATAAAAGAGTGCAAGAAAGCAATTAAACTAGCTAAAATAGAAAATGAAATACGGATAGCCGAACAAAGCAAGTCCAACCCCAAAATGTTTTTTAAGTATATAAATGGTAAAAAGATGAGGACTGAGAGTGTGGGACCATTAAATATTGGGGCTGAGATGGTTGTAGTGGATGCCAAAAAGGCTAATCTGCTAAACTGTTTTTTTACATCGGTTTACACTATAGAGAATCCTAGTCCTTACAGCAGGGATTGTAATAATATGCTGAAGCAATAGTTGAGGTTTGTACCTAAGCACCTTTTATTGGCTAACTAAATAAAAAAATTAAAGGGCATGTCCACCCTTTATAAAAAGTTTTTATATAATATAGTTCATGTTCCCCCAGCCCCAGTTCAGAGAAGGGCAACTAAATTAATAAGGAGAATGGAGGGGCTTAAATATGCAGACAGATTAGACAAGTTAGGACTATTTACATTAGAGAAGTGACATTTTTTATCTAGTCTAACATTATACAAATATATTCATGGGCCATACAACAAACTCTCTGGTGCATTGTTCACTAATAGGTCATATCAGAGGACTCGTGGACATCATTTAAGGTTTCATCTTCAGGTTAGGAAAGGTTTCTTTACAGTGATAACTCCTGGACCGGATAAAATACATCCTCGGGTACTTAAGGAGCTAAGTTCAGTTTTATCTAGGCCAATGTTTCTTATTTTTGCTGATTCCCTCATGTCCGGTGGTGTGCCTCTGGATTGGAAAAAGGCTGATGTTATTCCAATATTCAAAAAGGGTAGTCGTTCACAGCCGGGTAATTACAGGCCTGTAAATTTAACTTCAGTGGTGGGGAAGATCCTGGAAAGTTTAACAAGGGAACATGTTCTAGAGTATGTTTCAAGGACTGCCATTATAAGTAGTAACCAGCATGGATTTAGGAGGAAAAGATCTTGTCAAACTAACTTGCTTGGCTTTTATTAAGGAAGTAGAAATTTAGACTCTGGCATAGTAGATGTAGTTTACTTGGATTTTGCAAAGGCTTTTGATACAGTCCCCCATAGGTGACTAATGAATAAGCTAAGGTCTGTTGGTCTAGGGAGTCACATTTGTACATGGATAGAAAATTGGTTAATGAATAGGATGCAGAGAGTAGTTGTTAATGGGGCTTAATCATTAGTGCTAAGTGGGGTGCCACAGGGTTCTGTGTTGGGGCCGCTTCTATTTAATCTATTTATTAATGATTTGGAAGTGGGTATTGTCAGCACGGTTTCTGTGTTTGCTGACGAAACAAAACTTTGTCGACCATTAAAAACTTCAGAGGATGTGCAATCGTTGCAAGGGGATCTAGATAGATTATCACATTGGGCTGCTAAGTGGCAGATGAAATTCAACGTTGATAAATGTAAGGTGATGCATTTTGGACTTAAAAATCCTTGTGCTACTTATACTATAAATGGCTCTGTGTTAAGTGAATCCCTGTTGGAAAGGGATCTTGGAGTTTTGGTGGATAACAAACTTAAAGGTAGCAAGCAGTGCCAGGCGGCAACAGCCAGAGCCAGCATGGTATTGTCTTGTATAAAGAGAGGTATGGATTCAAGGGAGGAAAATGTAATTCTCCCTCTTTACAAAGCATTGGTAAGGCCTCATTTGGAATATGCAGTGCAATTTTGGAATCCTGTGTACAAAAAGGACATAGAAACCCTTATCTATAACACCCAGTGTACCCCACACACCCTGTCAGAAACTCTGGTCCATAGAACCCAGTGTACCCCACACACCATTTAAGGAACCCTGGTCTATAGTACCTAGTGTACCCTGAACTACCTATGAGTAACCGTGGTCTATAGCACCCAGTGTACCCCACACACCCTGTCAGAAACCGTGGTCTATAGCACCCAGTGTACCCTGCACACCATTTAAAGGGCATGTCTACCCCCAAAACTATAATTCTGCCCACCACTGGCCCCACTCTGTAGTAAATAAAAATCCCCCCCCCCAAAGTCCAAAAAACTGCCCACCAGGAGGATAGCAGAGTCCATATAGGACTCTGCCTCCTGTCTCGCCTCCAGGAGAAGTTTGGCATGCGTACTGCAGCCCTTCTCCCCCTCCCTCCTGCTCCCATTTTTGGACTCCCATCCCCTAGCTACAAACCCATTTTTATAGTTTAGGCATACAGTGAGAACAGACGGTAAAGGTCCCATACAGTGAGAACAGACAGTAAAGGTCCCATACAGTGAGAACAGACAGTAAAGGTCCCATACAGTGACAACAGACAGTAAAGGTCCCATATAGTGACAACAGACAGTAAAGGTCCCATACAGTGACAACAGACAGTAAAGGTCCCATTCAGTGACAACAGACAGTAAAGGTTGGACTTTATTCAAGCTCAGATACTATACTAATTATTACACAATATAATTTTCTAACTATGTATATGATATTGATATTTTTAAAAATAATTTACAATGAGTAACTCTAGATCTGGCTGAAGTAATAAATTTAAAGGGTATGTCCACCCTAAATTAAAAATTTTAATATGTGATCCCCCTTGGGCTCCCAGCCCCAACCGCATTAATTTTATTTTTAGAAAGCCCCCCAAACTCTACTTACCTCCCCTCTTTCCTGCGCCGCGCTCCCGGCCCTCTGCTTGCTAGGAAATGCAAGCAGAGGGGCGGGACCGGCAGCCGCGTCTGTGATTGGCTGAGCAGCAGCCAATCACGGAAGCGGCTGCCAGCAGCTCACTTCCGCGTTGGAAAGCGGAGAGGTAAGTAACAGATTTGGGAGCTTTCTAAAAATAAAATGTATGCGGTTGGGGCTGGGGGACATGGGGGAAGGCTGACATAAAGGGGTTTTAAGCTAGGGGGAGGGATAGCAGAACGGAGGGGGAGGGAGGGGTGAGAAGAGCTGCAGTACGCATGGCAAAAATCTACCTGAGGCAAGGTAGGAGGCATAGCCCTGCTAGCCTCCTGGTGGGCAGTTTTTGGCACTTTGGGGGGGGACTACAGGAGAACCCTATGGAGCTGGGATGTGAGGTAAGGATTACACTACACTACATGGTGGGGCCAGTAGTTGGGGGGATTATAGTTTTGGGGGTGGACATGCCCTTTAAGTAATAAACAAAATTTGGCCAATAAATTAAGCTTTGTACTCACATCTGATCCTTTGGCTGAAACTACTGTTTTTGATCATTCAATGGGTCCTTTCCACTGAAAAATCTGTACGTAGCTTTAGCCGCCCCCCCCCCTTCTCCGGCTTCAATGAAAACAAGCCAACTGAGTAATCAGATTATCCTTCCCTGCAGTAAAGCTCAGTATAGACGATCGGTTGTGGAAACAACATGCAACTCACAACTGAGGGACAAAAGGCTGCTTCATCCGACTATTAGTTGGTCTATGTACGTTCGGTAAGGTGTCAAAAATCTGCCTGACCAAGCACCCATTGACCAACAGATAATCAGCCTTTCATCTCCTAGTTGTGCGTCAGCACTGCGATTGCATACGTACATAGCTTTAGGGCTAGGCCACACTAATGCGCTTTTAAGCATGTTCCGATCGCAATCTGATTGTGCTATTAAAAGGGCACAATAGTGTTGGGCTATGGGGCTGGCCACATCCTCTCTGTTGGTGTCCACTGCACTGTGATCTGCTTATTGGAGCGCATGTGATAACTATTCTTGTTGCTTTGATAAGAGAAAATTGCCGAAATTGCACACGCAAAGCAGACAACAATGCACAATTGTGTGTTCCTTGCAGTGTGGCCTTAGTAAGGTCACTGCAAGGAAAAGGTTTTTACATAAAGGCTGAAATGTGCAGCACGGATCAGTAATGCTTAAAGTAAACGATAGAACGTCCAAGTTCTCATATTGTACACACATAAAACTCATTACTTTACACTTATTGCTTTATACTAATGACCAAATATTATTATTTGCTTGCAAATGTCATTAATAATAATGTATTGTTTAGAGGAAGGAAACATCTCCTGCCTTTTAGGTTGAGTCCCCCTTGCAAACATATACATACTAGTAAGTACACAGCAATCCTGCAGTGACTTACACTGACTGACACACTGTATCTCACACCGACTCATTCTCTATCATGCGACTTCAGCACCGCCGGGACACTCAGCTACGCGCAACCGTAGATAGGACTATCTCTATGAAGCTTTGATCAGTAGTCTTCCTCGTAACCCCTCCCACTGCGTGCGTGCAGGGACGTGGTGACGCACATAGAGGCAGACTGTGTACTGATCATAATTAGCGCGACGTGCCGGGAATAATGGCAATTATTAACATGGCAGCTCGTGGCGTGTAGATTGTTTAGGGAACCCCCATAAGCAAAGGAATAATCTGCTGCAGGTAAATACATTATAGTACCATTAGCAGATACTTTACCATAGGGTTAGTAATGGAGGTTGAATTAAAGGACATGTTCAACCCCTAGTCTGTTTTATACCAGCGAGCCACAAGCTAGGGCCCTCCAGATGATTGAAAATGACGACTCCCAGCATTCCTCACTCCAGGGGGAAACCAGGGAATGCTGGGAGTTGTTTGAACATCTGGAGGGCCCTGGCTTGTGGATCATCCCAGTTGTATACTTATTATGGACCCCAAGCCCCACATTGTTTATACTTACCTGATCCTAACACACTTCTAAAGGGACTTTAAGAACCCAATCCCTCATTTTATTCAGTCCTGTAGCTGTATCAAAGACAATCAAAGCATAGACAGTGATGCCACAGCCAATGGCAGAGGAAGCTGAACTTGACTGTCAGGGGCACTTCTAGGGTTTTTGGCACCTGAGTCAAACTTGTAAAAGTTTGACTTCCAATCTCTATTAGACGGTGCCGCCGTGTGGTGGGCGTGGCTTCTGGTTTTGGCTGTGGCGAAACACGTGGTAAATTCAAACTTTACAAGGGGGTGGGGCACAGGTAGGCAAGTAAATAGAAAGAAAGAGATAAATAATCCCATTGATAGATATGCTGATAGAAAGCAGATAACAGGGAAGCGGTCAAAGGAACAGTTGAATAACTGGGAAAGAGACACTGGCAATTGATGAGGAAAGTAAAGAAGAAGAAGAGAATTGTAATAGAAATGCCCCCACACAGATAACTATAAGTGCCCCACACAGAGAATGATAAAATATGTTCTGCTACACATAAAATGGTAAAATAAGTGCCCAACTGGTTATGTTTACTTACCTACCTCTGTAATATCAAAGTGTCAAATTGATCTAGATAGCAAACGCTTCATTGCAAAACAAATGTCATTCCTTTTCCCTTTCCCAGGTGCCGCCTGAGACAGATGTCTCACTCTGTCTCATTAGAGAAGGGGCCTTGTTGCCTGTGAAGGATTGTTCATTGGGGGTCTGTAAGTCCCTTAAAGAGAGTCTTAGGAATAGGTGAGTATTAGGTTTATATTATCTAGATTGTAAGCTATATGGGTCAGGGACCTCCTTTACTCTTGTGGCAAGGCTCTAGTACTTATATTTATTTATATATTTATGTACTGAACTATTTGTGTTTGTTCCCCTTGTACGACTTTTTTGTATTTTGTTATTGTACAGCGCTGCATCCCCAAGTGGCACTTTATAAATAAACTATACAAAAGGTGATATTTTTTAGGTGCAGGGGGTGGAGCTAGACCAAAACAACTTCAGTCTTGAAGTTGAGAAAGGATCACACATGATCCGAAACATGTCGCAATAAAAAGTTTTTTGCAGTTTGATATCTGCATGTCTCCTATTTGATTTGAAAGTGGAGCTAGTCCAGTTCACTGAATCCAACTGTAGGTTAAAAGTACAGCTTGTGGTAAACTCAGGGGTGATGACCTAAACATTTTCAGGCAATAAAAGGAAGGAGGTGGTAAGGGCACTATAATTGCACTTTAACTCACACTCAGTTCTTATAAGGTTTGTATCTTCTTTTTTTTTTTTGCAGATATTTTTGTTGTGTGTAATGTCTTCTGTCCGGTACTTGTCAGGGTTTCCGTGCACAGCTGGTGGTCTACAAAAACATGGAGAACGGGTGATTTCTTGGAATAACAATGTTTATGTGTCCATCGGCAATAAATTTGTGTATGTTTACAGTATGTTAAAGGGGTGTATGACGGTAAGTCCCCTCTTATAATATAGTATGGTTTCAAGTAACAACAAGCTCTTGGTATAACCTACCACACACAGAGATACATGCAATATTTGCCGGTATTGCTAGAATTAGTGTATGATACATGCAACCTGAGGTAATATCAATCTGCAGTGGGCTTGACACTTATTTTACCAGCTTTGTGCCATTTCCAAAAATTTTGGGGGGATAGCGCAGTGCACCCAATGCAACACTCCACTGTGACTCCCCCTGAGTTATAGTACCTACCCCATGGGATCCTCACCCCTGGGTCTTACCTTATAACTTACCTATTAGAGCAACCCTTCAAAGTCAGCCTAGTGAAGCCACTTTTAGTACTCCCCTGCCATTCTTGTTTGCAGGACCTATAATAGTGTCTGTTATGGAGTGATACAGTTGCTCTGTAGATATCTGAGCATGCTTGACCAATCCATCAGCAAATTAACAGAAATTACAGTTGGGAACTTTTCAAGGGAGTGTGCTTGTGGGGAAGGAGAACCGTTGCAGAAACATAATGGTTGCTTATTACTCACAGCAGCAAAGAATATCAAAGGGTATAAAATTAATTAAGGCAAAGAGAACAAGGTAACGGTCGCAGTCCAAAATCGCTTAAATCTTTTATTTGGTGACCAGCATCAAAACACCTGAGGAAGGGGGCACCTTTTACCCCCGAAACGTGTTTTGATGTTGGTCACCAAATAAAAGATTTAAGCGATTTTGGACTGCGACCCTCACCTTGTTCTCTTTGCCTTGAATTGCTATCCATGGAGGGTTGGATACCAGAGGAGTGAGCACCCACGGTTGGACAACAGTGCATTGGGCCCTATTTCTTTTATATAAAATTAATTTTATTTTTAATAGAAAAAATGATCTAAATATTTTTCCCACTGAACGTCCCCTTTAAATGGGTAATTAAACACTTAAACAAGGATTAGGTTAGCACAGAAGACTGTAGACACTTGCAGGCCTATGTAATAAAAGTTCTTATCATTAAAAATGGTGCTTATTTTGCCACAACCTATCAAATGTTGGCTACCATTTGATAGCTAACATCTGATTGGTTGGGGCAAAAAAAATGTAACAATAAGAACTTATATTACATAGGCCTGCAAGTGTCTACAAATTTCTTATTGTTAAAAATTTTGCCCTGCCAATCAGATGTTAGCTTTCAAGCTAATATTTGTTTGATTGGGGCAAAATTAGCACCATTTTTATCAATAAGAACTTTTGTTACAGACCTGATGATTTCTCACCATTTATGGTTATGTGCCAGATCAAACTACAATGACTATCTTGTTTTCAGGCTGTGTATGCATTCCCTGCTGAGGTATGTCACATTGAACTGGTTGGGAAAACACGTCAGCTGTATGTTCTTTGTGCCCAAACTGGAATCTACCTCCTGGAATGGGATGAAGAAGATAGGTGAGAATCTGATCTGAAAATACAGATTTTTTTTAGCCACATATTAATATAGCAAAGTAGGAGAATTCCTAAGACTCTCTTTCAGTCTTGCTACCTACCCTTTTCACCACTGGATAGGATCATTAGGGCATGCATTAAAGCTTCCCCTGTTCAGCTGTTTGTACAACTTTTGATGCTATGAGTGTATTCTATTCTACAGTATTGGCCAAAAGTTTAGACAGTGACACAAATGTTGAGATTTGATAGCCTTCAGCATTTTTAGAATTTTTTTGTTTTATTTTTTGCATTCTATGGTTTACTGAAGAACAATTATAAACACTTCATATGTTTCAAAGGATTTTATTGTCAAATAAAATTTTGGAAAATGTAAGCCTCAATCAAAGAGATTCAATAATATTTCTTATCATTTAAAATGGTGCTAATTTTGCCCCAACCAATCAGATCCTATTTGAAAGCTAACATCTGATTGGTTGGGGCAATATTAGCACCATTTTAAACGATAAGAACTTTTATTGAATCTTCCTGAATGTTCTGAGCTATACACACTTAACATAACTTCTGCAATTCACTCTGATGGTGATCCATTCTGCATGTCCATCTGCTATGGGTCCAAAATTTCAATGTTGTGATTTCTAAGCTACTTTGTTAATTAATTAAAAGACAAATCTGCCCCTCTCCCGCTAATTGTACCCAGTTGGAGGACCTAAACTGCTAGGTCTTCACCCCTGGGTTTTACCTTATTGCTAAAAACTAGCCCTTTAAAGTTGGCCTCATGAAAGACAGCTCCAGACCTGTACCCTCAACTTACTGGTATTAAAGCACTCAACAAGGAGTGTATCTTCCCATTTGTCAGCCCTGCCATAGTCCAAAGCTGACTTTGTAGGGCTTAATTTCAGCAATAAGGTAAGACTTGGTAGAGGATCCCACAGTTTAGGACCTAGGTACTAACATATTTATTAATAGTGTTTTGTACTTTTAACATAGTTGTGTGTAAAAATAATGTGCATTGTCGCCACAAAAAGCCCCAAGTTTCACAAAACAAAATTTATGCCACTGCTAAATCTTTTTGCCATGAGTAGTTTCTTTGAAGAATAGTATTTCTTCCTTGAGGGTTATGTTGTAGAGATTTTTTAATATCAGTTTTGCTTTTGGAATTAGTTAATATGTGCTTCACTGCTGTTTCTGTTATCTGCAAGATTACTTTGTTTGTTTTATATAAAGGTTAATAAAGAAGGCAAGCTCAACAACAAGTCCGGGGGGTGTGAACACCTTTTACATAGAAGCGGAATTCTGCTGTCTTTTGGACTCTTCTGTCTCCTCTTTCTTGGCCTGCTATGAGGTCTTGGTCACTGTATCCATGCATTGGAATAAATGGAGAATTAAGCTCTTTAAAGTAAGATCCATTGCTCTTGAAGATATTGTCACGTCCCCATTTAGAGAGTTTGAGCTCTCCATCAAATCTACACACAGACTCGTGGAAAAAAGAGAAGCTAATAGTATCTTACCAGTGCTGCTCTGTATATCTAATGAAGAAGAGAAAGAAGTGTGTTGTAGTTCTACTCTAGACTCTTCCCTATTTACAGTGTTATTTGGAATTGATGTTTCCATGCTTAATTCCCCTGTTATTCTTTGTGGTTTCCCAGATGGTCAGGTATCATTCTTTCCATTGAAGGCTCCTGATTTTTCCACAAAACCCAAAACCCAAAGCAAGTATTTAGGTTCATTGTCAGTTCTTTATCATCTGGAGCAACCTATTGTTTTTATTGGTGCCACAAACACAAAAGCAGCAACAAATGAGAGTGGTCATTTAGCCGTCTGTGATTGCATAGTGTTCCTTGGCCTTGGAGGTTTGATTGTCACATTAACTGTTGGTGACAAAACAGAACGGCCTGCTTATGATTTTAGAGAGTATTATGTAAAGACTCCTGTCAACTGTGCTGTGTGTTGTGGACCAAGTTTATATTATAGCACGTGTTCAGCTATCCACTGTGTTACCATTCCTGAACCTGAAAAAACACCCGAAAATCGCTTCCTTGCCTCTGTCAACTATAATATATCATCGGTAATTGCAATATCGCTGCTTTCATGTTTGCCAGATGGTAGGTTTAATATTATTGTTTCCTTTATTTTATGATTTCTGTTTGATTTATTTGGTATATAGAAGCAACAATCATTTTTAATTTTAAGGAGAACGAAACCTAAAATAAGAGCAGCTCCATTTAGTAAAACCATTTGTTTCTCACATCTGAAATCTTCCTCTTGGTGTGCAAATCATTGTAGAATATTTCAAGTTACTTGAAGTTTGCTGATGTCGCTGCTGCTTCCTAGTGTTGTTTCTTTGTGTGGATTTTAGGGTTCACTTTCTTTGCCCCGCCCCTCCAGCCCTGCACCATGTTGTTTATATAAGTGTACCATTTTTAAGGGGAAATGTCAGCTCAGCTTTAGCTTTGGGAATAATTCATAGTCCCCAAGATATAAGCCTTTGACTATGCTGGGATTTGTAGGAGCTGCCACACCTCATCTGTCACTCAAAGGCACACACCCACAAAATCCAAAGCTCCTATGCAGTACTGTCACACACTCCCTCACCCACACTGTAAGTACCATGTGCAACACATAAAATGCTGTAGTGCTAAATACAATATTTTGTCAATAATATTGCTGGGTCAATAAACCATTAACCCAGCAATATGAGCATAACGCACTATAAAACAGCCCCCCCCCCCAAAAAAAAAAAAAACTTATATACATACAAAACCAGTAACTCAAATGGACATTACCAACTAAACACTAATACAGTATATATATAATAATACAATAATACGGACTATATACCAAGAGTAAAGCAACTGAAATGTGTCAGGACAACAAGCAGTTTCACTGTGTGTGTGAAGGTCTCACTACAGCTGCTGCTACACTAACTCTCTCTTCAGTGATTATGATGTCAGCTAAGCAGGGGGAGAGATATGAACTTTAGGTACAAAAATAAATAACAATTAGCAAACTTAGAGAACAGGCAGAGCTCAGTAACTTACTTGTAAAGAATCTCAGCACCACTTGTCC
Organism: Hymenochirus boettgeri; assembly: GCA_019447015.1. Lineage (NCBI taxonomy): Eukaryota > Metazoa > Chordata > Amphibia > Anura > Pipidae > Hymenochirus > Hymenochirus boettgeri. Next base: position 37,852,927 of record CM033476.1, read on the forward strand.
TCCTCTCTTTCCCTCTGCCCCTTCCTTCAGGATATTGCTACTTTATCCCACACTTTGCTTGATTGCAGTCTAGCTCTGGAAGGGAGGGGTCAACAAGATGTTAGCGCTTCTTTTAAAATCTTTTCAACTGAGCATGTCCGGACTTTTCATACAGCCCTTTACGGCTCGAGGGGGACTAGACAGAGAGGGGAGGGGAACTACACAGCTTGGTACAAACTTCTGCCAGTGTGAAGAAACGAAGCCACACAGCAGGATGAAAGTAAGGCAGCTTATGCTAAGTGACCTGTACATTGTATATAGACAAAGGTTTTTTTTCACTATAGTTTCCCTTGTGAGAAGGTGAGAAGGTTGCTGAGGCATGTACTTTTTCACTAATTTTATTTTCTTGGGGTTTATTCTCCTTTAAATTATATCATGGTAACCAATTCATTAATATCTCTGTGTATTCATTAGATCACTGGACATGAATGTAGTTCTTGAAGACGTTTCGCTAGTCATCCGACTGGCTTTCTCAATTCAGAATGACTTGTACAGAATCTGTGGCAATTATGTACCCTGGAACACCAATAGCTATCACAGCCGGTGTTAAGGGTGTGATTAGAATGTGGCTAAGAGGTTTTATAGGAACCCCAGAGTAAGGTGTTTAAAACAGCATTGTACATGGCAGACCTTACTCTGGGCGTTCCTATACACCTCTTAGCCACATCTAATCACACCCTTAACACCTGGCTGTGATATGCTAATTGGGATTTTCCAGGTACTAATTGCCACAGATTCTTGTACAAGTCATTCTGAATTGAGAAAGCCAGTCGGATGACTAGCGAAACGTCTTCAGAACTACATTTCATGTCCAGTTGATCTAATTGAATACAACAGATATACCATGACCTGGATGAATAGAACCTTCACAAGCACATTCATTAATAACGAATACATGAATAAAAGGATATATCAACCAAAAACATGCATTGCCCAAGACCCCAATTTTCAAATTATGCCTTTTTATTACTGTGAATTGGCTTTATAAAATTTTATATGATTGGAAATTAACATCACTGAAAATGCTGACCTTTCCCTACCTCTTGATATGAAATCTTCAATCCATTTAAAATCAGTTGTGCCTTATATCATCCATTCCTCATATGACATAACAACCTAAGTACCAAGCAAGTATTTGTCAAATAGTTATTGAGTTTATTTGCAATGGACCATCAACCCTTGTCTCCAATAAATCGTCCAGAAACATCAAAGGCTGTGGCCACATTACAATGAGCGGTAATACATATAAAAAGTGTGATCGCAATGCAAGCATTCCACGTGAGTTACTGCACGTTTGCGTTGTGACTTTCCCTATATTGTTTTATTGCAGCACGTGTGATCTGCACAAAAAATCATGATCATATTCACTCTGATTGAAACGCAGCACTTGTGGCCTGCCATAGTGCACTGGACTTCAAGCACAATTTGCCTAATGTTTCTGCTGACAGATCTACTGGTTAATATAGACGCCAGATCTGACATGTTTTACTAACCTGACTGATGCTCAGACTCACTGTTTTTGCCTAAAAATTAGGGGCATTTGTTGTGTGGTGAACAAGCCAAAATATTGAATTTTGTAACTAGTTCTGTTTTTTTTAGACCTATTTTGATTAGTTTACACCAGTATAAGCCATATGTTTGCAATTTTCAACCCTGTATATTACCACAATTTTACTATAATATGCTTGTGAAGGTTCTCATTCATCCAGGTCATGGTATATTCGTTGTATTCAATTAGATCAACTGAACTTGAAGTTTAGTTCTTGAAGACGTTTCGCTAGTCATCCGGCTGGCTTTCTCAATTCTGAATTGAGAAAGCCAGTCAGAAACTAGCGAAACGTCTTCAAGAACTAAACTACAAGTCCAGTTGGTTTAATTGAATACAACAGATTTACTATAATAGTTTCAGTGTTTTGATTTAATAGTATTTTGGGATAAAATATCCATTTATCAAAGTGCAATTATGATGCAATAGATTTGTTTTCTTGTTGGCAGGAGTTGGGGAATTTTTGGCCCTTTCAAAAAGTGCAAAGCTTATGATTTGCAAATTGACTCCTAGAAATGACACTACATAGAGCTGGATTATCTGGTGCAGTGGCAGGTCAGAGGATCAAAGACTTGCTTTCCCAAATTGGTGCAGTCTCGGAAAGGTTATGTGTGGCTTATGTATTTATAAATATGTAGCATTTCTGTTGCAGTGTCTTTGAATGCTATACCAGTTTTAAGCACTCTGTGCACGTAAATCATTACACCTGTTAAATAGTTAATGTTTAATTCAGTATTCTTTCAATCTGCAGTGGCCAATGATAATGTATTCTAGTTTATAAGGCTGTTTTCACACAAACATTTATAAACATCTTCTGAGCGAATCCAGATTTTTAGTAGCTGAAAAATGCTACATGTAGATTTTGTCAATGGTGGATGCTCAAAAAACACCTGGTAAATGCTAATGAAATGCTACCTGAGCAAAAACATGCCACTTGTGTGAAAATAGCCTAAAGCAGCTTGGAGTGCTGCAGATTCCATCACTGAAACCCCATACACACTTGCACATTTTACTAATTTACTAAAGTAGCTGGGTACACAATTGCACGATTGCAGTTTCTCTGTTATTTTGTAACTAGCATGCTACATACAGTCCTGAGCGTTCTCCCTATGTAAAGTATAGGAAGAACACTCAGGACTGCAGATTTTCCCCCAGCCCTGCCACTCCTTATACTTTAATTACAGGAAGATGACCGCGGCCAAGGGAAATTTTCTGATTGGTCACAGCAGAATAATAGCACGGCAAACTTTGCCCTTTTATTGCATCAGCCCCTTTGTGTTCTGTTGGCAAATAAGCTGACGTTCAGTGCAAATACAATATTGTTAAGAAAAAAAACATATTTATAATGACTAAGTCCATCACATGTCTTTAATAACTTCCAAAATACAGACTTCCAATTGCAGGACCCGTTATGGTCTTGCCCTTGACTCTGGGTTGATTATGTGTTCAGTAGAGATCTGAGCTTGTTTGACCCACCCAATGGCCAATCAGTAGATATTACTGTACTGTTAGGAACATTCAAGGAGATGGCACATCCTGAAAAGAAGAAGCACCGTTACAGAACCAGAAATGGCAGTTCAATACTGACCAAAGCATAGCAAGGGTATAAAATCTCTGATTTTTCAAAATGGAAGCGAAGTATGTAGAATAACTTGGTGTGTGTAATATAACAAAGAATTAATGATATTTTCCCACTGAATCGCCCCTTTAATGTAAGCCTACCGCACATAATTAGTAATTTCACAGTGTAAAGATATCAGTTTCGAAAACTAAGTGAAAAGTGGATTAAAGTTTGAGTAAGCTGCACTTGCGTGGGTATTCAAAATGGAAGAATAGTGGTATTGAAAGCATGCTCGGTTACAATTTCAGCGCAGAGATGACAAAAAAAGTGCAGTTTGCCAATTTCTATTTGTGCCGAGATTTCAACAAAAAAAAAAAGCTTGGCTATTTACTGCTTTAAAAGGATTTAATTATTTATATATATATAAAAACACTTTTTCCTGGTTGATCTTTGTGCTCAGATTAATATACGGTAGGTGTATTGTTACAAAAGTTAATTGGTTGATAGAAGTCAGAATAATAAGTTTTTAGGCTAGGTACGCACAAGCCGATATCTTTGGCCATTTGACAGATTTTGCCACGATTTTTGTCCAAATGTACATGTCTGTAAAACACGCCCTATTGTGTGGACTCTTATGGACTGCATAACTCTGTCGCAGAGATTTTAGACCTGCATTTCATTTAAAGGATAACTGTGGTCCGAAAATGACTTTAGGTAAATGCCACCCCCATGGCTCCTTCCCTTGCAGTCCCTTTGAAACCCCCTATGGCCCCTCCCACACCTTCAGTCCTCTAACTCAACCTCTTCCTGTTTTCTTCGGGTTTCTCCTGCACTGTGCATATGCCAACCGCAGATTACAACGAGGAATGGTATTTGGGACTCCAGATTTAGAACCTCCAACCCCCTAACTTTCTGATCAGTGATTTCTTCATATTTGGGATGTACAGCACATAGAGAGGTGGTTGGCTCATTTTAAAGGTAGAACCTGGCCTTTCATTTAAAAAGGCCAGGTTCCCCTTTAAAGGCATATAAAAACTGTTCACTGAAAAGGTTAGACTTATAACTGCATTATTTTGCTTTTTCTATCTTCAGGGCCTCACATTTAAATCAGCGATTGAACAGAAAAATGTCTCTTTACATAAATTAAATCAAGTGATGGCGATAAGTCGTATGTTGGTGTCCAATAAGGGTTCTGATCTGCCTATACATGTACGTTAAGGTGTCATGGACTTGCATATTGCTGCAGCCTTCTTTGGTAGTATCTTCCACCATACGAATAGGCTGATTTAAGCTTGGCCAGTGGATGGACCTGTGCATTCAGCTGAGTACTCTGGACTCTGACGTTTGCTACATCCTATTCTTTTTCTGTAAAGGAACTAGAGCCTGGAGAGACAATGGAGTTTACCTTTCCTTTACCTCGTGGAAATGTGAAGTGCTGGAGTTCCTATTAAAGTTGGTTTACTCTGTTTTACAGTTTACAGGACTTTTGGAAAATTCTCAGTTCAATCAGCCATCTTTGTTCTCTGATACACGAACAGGCATTTGCTTACCTATGCAAGATCAAACAATTGACATTCTACAATGCCTAGATTGAGTTCTTCAGGCTGGAAGTCTCTCCCTTTTTCCTCATCCTGGGATCCAGTAAAATCATTTTTCAAGACACATTCTGGAGCTGCGAGGATGGTTGGACAGACATAAACACCTCTGAGGCTAGTAACCAATTAAGTCCTTGTATGGTGCCACTGACTGCTTGTGTGCAAATATCATCCCTCCTCCTGGAATGTGCCTTTAAGAATAAAAAATCTGGTAAACAATGTTTCCACCAAATGATTTCACCTGCTTTATGTATGTCAGTGTTTTAAAGGGACACTAAACTGTGAAAATACAAGAAAAAAACTTTCAGGGAGGTAGGAGACATACCCCCTGTTTTTGCCTTAGGCTTGGGTACCCAACTGACTGCTGTCTCTGTGTTAACCGAAATCTGCAGTGCTTTGTGACCTGCCACAGCCAATATCATTGCCCTTAAAATCGGAGACATGCCTGACATGCCAGTAAATCACAGGTGATCGACCATGACATACTGTAGGGGTGTCTACATTTGCTGTGACTGACAGCGTTCATTTCAATCGCTCTCTAGTGGCCAGTCTGCCCGGACAATGTTTTTCGTGTTTACCACCTTAAGAGAAATTAAGAAGAATTTTCAAAAAACATCGTATCCCTGTCTGCTTTAAACCGAACAACACACTGAGGCAGCAATTGGTACATCCGAAAGACCCAATACCAAAACACAAGAAAAGCGACATCATATATGCAGTGCAGTGCAGTGAAGAATGCTCTGATTTGTATGTGGGGGAGACCAAACAGCAACTGCATCAACGTATGGCCCAGCACAGAAGAGCCAATTCCTCGGGTCAGGACTCAGCCGTGTATCTGCATCTTAAGGATAAAGGACATACCTTTGAAGATTGTAATGTTAACATACTGGCGAAGGAACGTGACTGGTTCAAGAGAGGTGTTAAGGAGGCCATTTATGTGAAAATAAAGAAACCAAGCCTAAATAGAGGTGGGGGGGTTCGACACCAACTGTCTGCCATGTACAATGCTGTTTTAACACCTTACTCTGGGCGTTCCTATAACACCTCTTAGCCACTATCTAATCACACCCTTAACACCTGGCTGTGATATGCTAATTGGGATTTTCCAGGGTACATAATTGCCACAGATTCTTGTACAAGTCATTCTGAATTGAGAAAGCCAGTCGGATGACTAGCGAAACGTCTTCAAGAACTACATTTCATGTCCAGTTGATCTAATTGAATACAACAGATATACCATGACCTGGATGAATGAGAACCTTCACAAGCACAATTCATTAATAACGAATACATGAATAAAAGGATATATCAACCAAAAACATGCATTGCCCAAGACCCCAATTTTCTAAATTATGCCTTTTTATTACTGTGAATTGGCTTTATAAAATTTTATATGATTGGAAATTAACATCACTGAAAATGCTGACCTTTCCCTACCTCTTGATATGAAATCTTCAATCCATTTAAAATCAGTTGTGCCTTATATCATCCATTCCTCATATGACATAACAACCTAAGTAACCAAGCAAGTATTGGTGCAAATAGTTATTAGAGTTTATTTGCAATGGACCATCAACCCTTGTCTCCAATAAATCGTCCAGAAACATCAAAGGCTGTGGCCACATTACAATGAGCGGTAATACATATAAAAAGTGTGATCGCAATGCAGAGCATTCCACGTGAGTTACTGCACGTTTGCGTTGTGACTTTCCCTATATTGTTTTATTGCAGCACGTGTGATCTGCACAAAAAATCATGATCATATTCACTCTGATTGAAACGCAGCACGGTGTGGCCTGCCATAGTGCACTGGTACTTCAAGGCACAATTTTGCCTAATGTTTCTGCTGACAGATCTACTGGTTAATATAGACTGCCAGATCTGACATGTTTTACTAACCTGACTGATTGCTCAGACTCACTGTTTTTGCCTAAAAATTAAGGGGCATTTGGTTGTGTGGTGAATCAAGCCAAAATATTGAATTTTGTGAACTAGTTCTGTTTTTTTTAGACCTATTTTTGATTAGTTTACACCAGTATTAAGCCATATGTTTGCAATTTTCAACCCTGTATATTACCAGCAATTTTACTATAATATGCTTGTGAAGGTTCTCATTCATCCAGGTCATGGTATATTCGTTGTATTCAATTAGATCAACTGAACTTGAAGTTTAGTTCTTGAAGACGTTTCGCTAGTCATCCGGCTGGCTTTCTCAATTCTGAATTGAGAAAGCCAGTCAGAAGACTAGCGAAACGTCTTCAAGAACTAAACTACAAGTCCAGTTGGTTTAATTGAATACAACAGATTTACTATAATAGTTTCAGTGTTTTGATTTAATAGTATTTTGGGATAAAATATCCATTTATCAAAGTGCAATTATGATGCAATAGATTTGTTTTCTTGTTGGCAGGAGTTGGGGAATTTTTGGCCCTTTCAAAAAGTGCAAAGCTTATGATTTGCAAATTGACTCCTAGAAATGACACTACGCATAGAGCTGGATTATCTGGTGCAGTGGCAGGTCAGAGGATCAAAGACTTGCTTTCCCAAATTGGTGCAGTCTCGGAAAGGTTAGCTGGTGTGGCTTATGTATTTATAAATATGTAGCATTTCTGTTGCAGTGTCTTTGAATGCTATACCAGTTTTAAGCACTCTGTGCACGTAAATCATTACACCTGTTAAATAAGTTAATGTTTAATTACAGTATTCTTTCAATCTGCAGTGGCCAATGATAATGTAATTCTAGTTTATAAGGCTGTTTTCACACAAACATTATTATAACATCTTCTGAGCGAATCCAGATTTTTAGTAGCTGAAAAATGCTACATGTAGCATTTTGTCAATGGTGGATGCTCAAAAAACACCTGGTAAATGCTAATGAAATGCTACCTGAGCAAAAACATGCCACTTGTGTGAAAATAGCCTAAAGCAGCTTGGAGTGCTGCAGATTCCATCACTGAAACCCATACACACTTGCACATTTTACTAATTTACTAAAGTAAGCTGGGTACACAATTGCACGATTTGCAGTTTCTCTGTTATTTTGTAACTAGCATGCTACATACAGTCCTGAGCGTTCTCCCTATGTAAAGTATAGGAAGAACACTCAGGACTGCAGATTTTCCCCCAGCCACTGCCAACTCCTTATACTTTAATTACAGGAAGATGACCGCGGCCAAGGGAAATTTTCTGATTGGTCACAGCAGAATAATAGCACAGGCAAACTTTTGCTCCTTTTATTGCATCAGCCCCTTTGTGTTCTGTTGGCAAAATTAAAGCTGACGTTCAGTGCAAATACATATACTGTTAAGAAAAAAAAGCAGTATTTTCTCATTCCAATGACCTTAGTCTGCTCATCCAGCATTTTGTCTGTGTATAAATAAATGCTTCCAAAATACAGACTTCCAATATGCAGGACCCGTTATGGTCTTGCCCTTGACTCTGGGTTGATTATGTTGTTCAGTAGAGATCTGAGCTTGTTTGACCCACCCAATGGCCAATCAGTAGATATTACTGTACTGTTAGGAACATTCAAGGAGATGGCACATCCTGAAAAGAAGAAGCACCGTTACAGAACCAGAAATGGCAGTTCAATACTGACCAAAGCATAGCAAAGGGTATAAAATCTCTGATTTTTCAAAATGGAAGCGAAGTATGTAGAATAACTTGGTGTGTGTAATATAAACAAAGAATTAATGATATTTTCCCACTGAATCGCCCCTTTAATGTAAGCCTACCGCACATATATAGTAATTTCACAGTGTAAAGATAATCAGTTTCGAAAAAAACTAAGAGGTGAAGAAAGTGGATATTTAAACAAAGCATTATGAAGTAAGCTGCACCTTTTTTGTCGTGGGGTATTCAAAATGGAAGAATAGTGGTATTGTAAAGCATGCTCGGTTACAATTTCAGCGCAGAGATGACAAAAAAAGTGCAGTTTGCCAATTTCTATTTGTGCCGAGATTTCAACAAAAAAAAAAAGCTTGGCTATTTACTGCTTTAAAAGGATTTAATTATTTATATTATATATAAAAACACTTTTTCCTGGTTGATTCTTGTGCTCAGATTAATATACGGTAGGTGTATTGTTACAAAAGTTAATTGGTTGATAGAAGTCAGAATAATAAGTGTTTTAGGCTAGGTACGCACAAGCCGATATCTTTGGCCATTTGACAGATATTTGCCAGCGATTTTTGTCCAAATTGTACATGTCTGTAAAACACGCCCTATTGTGTGGACTCTTATGGACTGCATAATCTGTCGCAGAGACTTTTAGACCTGCATTTTCATTTAAAGGATAACTGTGGTCCGAAAATGACTTTAGGTAAATGCCACCCCCATGGCTCCTTCCCTTGCAGTCCCTTTGAAACCCCCTATGGCCCCTCCCACACCTTCAGTCACTGTAACTCAACCTCTTCCTGGTTTCTTCGGGTTTCTCCTGCACTGTGCATATGCCAACCGCAGATTACAACGAGGAATGGTATTTGGGACTCCAGATTTAGAACCTCCAACCCCCTAACTTTCTGATCAGTGATTTCTTCATAATTTGGGATGTACAGCACATAGAGAGGTGGTTGGCTCATTTTAAAGGTAGGAACCTGGCCTTTCATTTAAAAAGGCCAGGTTCCCCTTTAAAGGCAATATAAAACCTGTTCACTGAAAAGGTTAGACTTATAACTGCATTATTTTTGCTTTTTCTATTCTTCAGGGCCTCACATTTAAAATCAGCGATTGAACAGAAAAATGTCTCTTTACATAAATTAAATCAAGTGATGGCGATAAGTCGTATGTTGGTGTCCAATAAGGGTTCTGATCTGCCTATAACATGTACAGTTAAGGTGTCATGGACTTGCATATTGCTGCAGCCTTCTTTGGTAGTATCTTCCACCATACAGAATAAGGCTGATTTAAGCTTGGCCAGTGGATGGACCATGTGCATTCAGCTGAGTACTCTGGACTCTGACGTTGCTACATCCTATTCTTTTTCTGTAAAGGAACTAGAGCCTGGAGAGACAATGGAGTTTACCTTTCCTTTACCTCGTGGAAATTGTGAAGTGCTGGAGTTCCCTATTAAAGTTGGGTTTACTCTGTTTTACAGTTTACAGGGACTTTTGGAAAATTCTCAGTTCAATCAGCCATCTTTGTTCTCTGATACACGAACAGGCATTTGCTTACCTATGCAAGATCAAACAATTGACATTCTACAATGCCTTAGATTGAGTTCTCAGGCTGGAAAGTCTCTCCCTTTTTCCTCATCCTGGGATCCAGTAAAATCATTTTTCAAGACACATTCTGGAGCTGCGAGGATGGTTGGACAGACCATAAACACCTCTGAGGCTAGTAACCAATTAAGTACTTGTATGGTGCCACTGACTGCTTGTGTGCAAATATCATCCCTCCTCCTGGAATGTGCCTTTAAGAATAAAAAATCTGGTAAACAATGTTTCCACCAAATGATTTCACCTGCTTTATGTATGTCAGTGTTTTAAAGGGACACTAAACTGTGAAAATACAAGAAAAAAACTTTCAGGGAGGTAGGAGACATACCTCCTGTTTTTGCCTTAGGCTTGGGTACCCAACTGACTGCTGTCTCTGTGTTAACCCGAAAAATCTGCAGTGCTTTTGTGACCTGCCACAGCCAATATCATTGCCCTTAAAATCGGAGACATGCCTGACATGCCAGTAAATCACAGGTGATCGACCATGACATACCGTAGGGTGTGTCTACATTTGCTGTGACTGACAGCGATTCATTTCAATCGCTCTCTAGTGGCACAGTCTGCCCGGACAATGTGTTCGTGTTTACCAGCCTTAACAGCTCAATGGGAGGTAGAAGGTGTTACTCATTGCTCCCTGAAAGGTACTCTTCTTTTACATTGAAACAATTATTTTCAAAGTTTTGTGCCCTTTAAAGGGAACTGTGGCCTCCATACAAGTGACCTTTATTGAAAAGAGCACAGTCCTACCTTTAAAATGACTCCAGGATCATGATTCTTGCTGCAATCTATTCAAAGTGACAGTAGTGTAAATGGTGTTTTTTCTTGCTATTACTGTGAGCTGTGACATCACCAGCACCACTGCTCATCCCCCAAGTCCATAGGTGGAGGAAATGACAGAAAATGGTTGCAGGTCTGTAGCTTCAGAAAAGAACAATTCTTTGTGGGTGGGGCTTCTTACACAGCACATAACTTAAAAGGCATGTCCACCCCCCAAACAATAAATTAAAGTTAACATAATTATCCCCCTTTGCAAGTCACTGCTGGTCCGGACCCTTCTGCTGCTGCCGTGCATGGAAAATGCACAGAGCAACAGCAGAGGACAGGTGAGGGAAGGAGTGCTGGTAATACCTAGAAGCCTAGAAGCCTCACAGAAAGTTTTGAACTTAGTGAGGTTTGGGTTTTGGGGGGGGGGGGGAATTACATTCTTGCCCTTTGGGTGGGCATGCCCTTTAAGATCTAGTAAAGCTGAAGACTTTCAAATAGAAGATCTGGAGACCACAGTTACCCTTTAATACTAAGAATACAAATTCCAGGAGATACGTAGTGCATCCTGAAATTTACATTTTTTTGTTTGTTTGTGTGAAAATGTTTAAATTAAAAAGCTTGAATTGGCCCCTTAAAGATTGTGGACAGATCTACTGATTACTAAACCAATTGGCAGGCAGGGATGAAAGTTACATAAAAATTGGTTGGTCAATACTTTGGGCTGATCAACCAAATTAGCACATTTAGGGCTTTCATAACATACAATGGGAGAAAAAAATGTTTACACATTAAATTTTTATATTTACTCAATGCTGATTTGTTCATATTGGACAACAAGATTTGTTGCTGTAATGGGACTTATTTCTCTACAACTATAGGGGCAGCATTTACATTAGAATTCTCCTTCTGACCTTACTGCAATATTTGAGTGATTCCGAAGGAACTGTCTGACCCGTTCTTTTTTTGCGACCGACATGTAATCGCATATTGAATCCCATGCCTTTTACTGTATTTGTATTGTAGAAGTTTTGGCTGCAGGTGCAGATATGGAGGATGCCTTGACAGCTCATCTGCAAATATAAACAGAGATGTAGATTATATACTGTAATCTTTCATTTTCTTTCACTCTTGTTTTGATCTCCCTCAGATGCCTCTCTATGTTCCTTGTTAATTCACTGGCTTCTGTCATCAGAATTGGTCGGTGAAAATGTAACTGAAGTGAATGGTGTGACACCAAACGGAAGAGAGTTTTGCCTGCATGTTGTAGAGGTAAATTGTTTGACCCTTACTAATAAAAAAAAAACTGCATGCGCGCACGTGACGTCATCACGCCGCAACAACAGCTGCAATTTACAGGAGAAGGGAAAGACCAAGATTCAAGCTGGGTAGGTAGGCTATGGGGGGGGGGGGATACATAAAAAAAAGTACACACCTTTAGTTTTGAAGCTACAGCTATCCAGTAAACTAAACTTTGTTTTAAAGTGTACATATCCTTTAACTTATCCTTTAAAGTAAATTTCATCCCTCAAATTAGAAATTGTGTACAGGTTAAAGGATAATTATACTTACTGCACAGTCCTCACGCCTGGGTTCACTTTCTAACTCTAGATTTACTCCCCTAAAGTTTCTTATGCGCTCCCACTTCCGCGTTAGCGATCCGGCCAATGAGAAGACACGCTTCTTTCAGTTCGCGTCTCCTCATTGGCCAAGTCGGACTTCAGGATCAGAGCACCATAGGAAACTTCAAGTGAGTAAATCTAGATTAAGAAAGTGAACCCAGGGGTGAGGACAGTGCGGTTTAGGTCCTCATCATGGGTACTTTCCAGTGGTGGAGCGTGGTTTTGGTGAGTTAAGTTGTCCTTTAATCCACCCAAACTGCACTGGTTAGAAATCTGAGTGATGTAAGTTTAGCCTGAGATGCTGCCAAATGTTCTGTTACCTCTCTTTCTGCTTCCAGTTAGCAGATGTAAGTTATGGATGTAACTGATGAAATCACAGCCAATCGGAATGCTATTCCCCCAGCTTCCTCCTCTGAGCTTATAAAAGCTTCTTAACATAATTTAGGAGGAGAGCATCATTTTACTGCTTAACATATAAGCTCTAAGTCTGTCAGCTTTCTAACATTTAGTTTTTATTTCCATTTACCTAACTGTAGTTAGACAGGTGAACACTTTAAAAGTGCAATTTAAAAGGACAATTCTACTCACCTAAACCAAACTCCTTCTTTTGCTAAAGTACCCAGTGTGAGGTCCTAAACCGGCAAATAGGACATGCTTCTTTCAGAGAATGGGTGGCGGAGCAAAGTGGCCAGACAAGGGTAATTAAGCTTTCTGTGCTTTACCTAGGTAAATAAGATAGTTACTTGATTAATGTCTTTCTTTTCTACTGACAGTCTACCTTGTGAAATATATTGATCAATTTACTAATCGGTAGAAAGGGTCAGGCAGTAGTTGGTCCGTTGGGATGAGGATGCTGGAAGTTGCAGTTCAGGAAAACTGTACAGGGTAAATATTAAATATTTGAATCTCTGAATTTCAGGTGTCTGTATGTGATCTTTCCCGTGATGCAACCATCCCTGCTATTGAAGTCCAGATAGCTAGTCGGCATTTGGATGCACTGGCTAGTTTGCATTTGGCAGTGGTCAGTCGCCTAAAGGTGAATATTGATTATAAATTGCCATTTTAGAGTGTGATAGTGGTATTCAGAAATGTGTTTTTTTGTGTAGCTAGTTTGTTTGCCTCAATCTATTAAATGTTAACTTCTCTATTGTATTTTTGTTAGAATGCCCATTTAATTACTTGTTTCATTTAAATTTAAAGGGGAACTGCAATGGAGTAATCACCTTTAGGCTAGTAATGCTGCACTTAACACATTACACAGAATTTACTGACCTATAGTTTCACGAGTAGTTTCATGACAATATATCCATCTGAAGTTAAACCTTTTTCATCTATATGACATGCTTGGTAGCTCTGAATTTCCCATGCTGCTTAGTTCCTTAGGAGACGTGAAACATTTTCAATCCTTTACCCACATTTGCAACTTTTCTAATGCATGTTGCTGACTGTATATGATTCAATGCAAGTGATTAGTTTTAATTGATTGATTAAATACACCTGAAAGTCACCTGCAGAGACATTTTGAAACAGACTCTTTTTAAGGGGTATATATTGTAGAATGTTATTTATTCCACCAAATGACTAGTGTTGGTTCATTTGGTCAGTTTCAAAGGTGTCTAGATTTAAATGTGCAATGTATGAACATAAAGGGCATCTATAGTGAAATATATACATTGCTCCAATCCAGACCTAAAAAAGGTTAGTGTATGCTGCCTTATTCCCACCTTCCTCTGTGGCTCTGTGTTTGCACACAGTCTAGTTTACTGCATAGCTCCTCACTCCCCCTCCCCTCTCTGGTCACCCCCCCCCTTCATATAATCCAACTGAATCAAGCCGCTTATGTCCTCCTACACTTCACTCTAACCTTTATAAACAAAAATCTGTATGTAAGCCTGTAGAGAGGAGATGTCTCCGTTGTTCTAGAGACACTTGCTACATAAGGAGTGGGAGAGGGTTGAGTTAGGAGAGACCCAAGTCCTGCCTTATCACTCTAGCCCGATCTCCCTTTGACAGGCAATAAATCGGTGAAAGCTTGGGAGGAGGGGGATCCAGTCCTGATCTTTCTGCTTCTATCACCTTCCCTTTACTTCTGTTTTTAACCCAGTATTTGCTAAGCATTTTAGTGAGCAGGAACGAGTCATTGAGAGACTTGCTGTAAAACTTGTGTAAGCCTACACATTACACTGGTATGCTATTGGGGGATTTGATTGACAGCTCAAGCAGGAGTGGTGTATTGAAATCTTGACTTTTTAACTTGTATACCTCGGGACAGAGGAGAAAACTGAAGAAAATAAAGGTACTCTGGGGGTTGGGAGAAATTATAGAACACATTGAAGAAAAAAAAAATTTCCACTGTAGATGCCTTTTAATGTCAATTTAGGCCACGATATGATGGACGGTAACACATGATGTGATCCGCTTACTGTATATACTCGAGTATAAGCCGAGGTTTTCAGGCTTTAAAATTAGCCTGAAAACCCGAACTCGGCTTATACTCGGGTCACAGTAAAGCAGGGCTGGAAAATGTACTCTGTTATAGTTGCTTCTCCCGAACTAAGTAGGTCTAGGGTGGCAGACAGAGAGGCACGCTATTAACCTAATGCGCACCTCCATTGTTGAGATTGTGAGGGGCACCAGGATCCTGCTGTGCAGTTAATTGAGCATGGTGTGGGATCGCGTCCTTTCACTAGGTAAGCTGCCGCGAGTATCTGTCTCTGCATTTCTTTTCGCACCTTGTGTGTCTGGTGCGAATGGGGGTAGAGTGGGCCGCTTAACAACTGACTGGTAACTCTTGTCGCTCCATCCTGGTGACATGCAGCCTGGAGCTGCTAGGTCTCTGCTGCGATACGTCTTGCACGGCACCTCCAAGTGCCACAGACCAGAACAGCGCGATAGCAGTCAGGCGAAGGCTCCATGAGGCAGAAATCATGCAGCAATCTCAGCAGTCACCACTTCTTCAGCAAAGAGAATGTGGTGAAATGGAGGGGAATGTTTGTACCTGTGCTGAGGAAGGTGGTTACATTTATGGGGGGCTAAAAGTGGGAGACAAATTTTGGGGTCCTAATGGGAGGATCTTATGCAGTATCTGTAGGATAATAAAAGTTTCTATGTGATCTGTAGTAAGTAGCAGACCAACATTTCAAACAGTCTGGTGTGATGGAGGGTAGTGGGAAACCATACTATACATTAATTAGTGTAAATACAGTATTAGAAGGCAGTAGTGGTCATAATTTTAATCCTCGGCTTTTACTCGAGTCAATCGTGTTTTCTTACTTTTTGAGATGATATGTACCTCGGCTTATACACGGGTCGACTTATACTCGAGTATTTACAGTAATAGTGCGCAATCTGAGCGCATGAGATCCGTAAAACAATTGTGATCTCATGCTCTCTAAGAACGGAGAGCAGTGCATGCAGTGTGGCCACTTACATTGGCTGCAATTCTTACATGCTAAAAGAACACAAGCGTGATAGATGAAACTTAAGAAATCACGTTAGTGTGGCCTAGCACTTAAACATCAACCTTAAATGCAACATTTTCCCTTTAATAGTTACAACTGAACTATACTTCTCATCATTCATCAATGAATAATTGCCACAGAAATGCATGGTTAAAATTACCCTGGTTAATGGCTGAACTATAACACCCAGCAACCCTTAGGCTGTAGCCACACTATCAACGGACAGTAACGAATATGAAAAGTGCAATCACAATGCAGCATGTTTCACATGCATTACATATGCTGCAATTTTCGCAATAATCTTTTATCATTAACTCTTTCCAGAAAGGGAAGGTGGGAGGTGTAGTTTAACCATCACCCAGGACCATGAAAAAAAGTGTTGTAGGGACATATTAATTTCTCTCCTAAATGTTTAATAAACAAGTCATTTTTTCAAATAACAATTAGAGAACATTAACTTTATAGGTATGAGGCAAATAATAAACTGGTTACAAAAAGGTTACACAAAGAAGCAGATTTCTGAATACCCTCCAACATTCCCTTTAATAAGGTACACTGATGAGAAATACATTACACAGAGCTGTGCTAAGATCAGGTTCCAAAGTAGTTAAAGTGCCAATACACCCTTACATGTATAAATACATAGAATAATCAAGCCTGATGAAGTTGTTTTAACAACGAAACCCGTAGCAATTGGATGTGTTTTCTGTTTGTCTAGAGTCCATTGTGAATTTCTTTTAAAAATCATAGTGTTTTACTAATTGGTATTTTATTCTATGTATTTATACATTTAAGGGTGTATTGGCACTTTAACTACCACAGATAGGACAACCGCTTGGAAGGACCCTCCCCCCGTCTGTACCCAGGAGCTCCGGTGAAGTGTTGATCACGTGACGAAGGACACGGAAGTTAGAACGGCCATGAGGGAGCCGAGCGGGGGATGTGCCTGCTACAGCGCGGAAGATTGGCGATCCATGTGACGACCCCAGCTACCTGTCTGATTTGTGAGAGGTATCGGGAGACGAGCTCTGGGGAAAATGGGATTGGAGGGTCTGGTACACAGTGGTTGCTGATACGGGACTGTTTGTACCTTTTAAGGTAACGTGGTGCTTTACTTAATCACTAAGACTTTCAAATAGACGTATTTGGTTGCACGCCGATTTTTGGCTGGATACTCTTTTTGCCTGTGTGTCATATATTAAGGAATCTAAGGTTTTTCACTTGTATTATTGTGTAAGATATATATGTTTTTTATGGATGTATTGTGCGAATAAAGTGTTTTTTATTACAAATTATCCCTTATTACTCCCCCTTTTTTTTGGAGTTTTATATATAGATAGTGAAATCTTTTCCTATCTATATTTGTTGCAAGGTTCAGGACCCACCTTGTTAGTAATTAAGGGAGTCAGACCAGTTCTGTTTTATTACTATTATTGGAGGGTATTTTTTAACCTGGGACAAGTGCCTTAGACCTAAAACTTTCCCAGAAACAGGTTGTTTTGTTCAGCTTGCCTAGTAGAAAAAAAACCCAGCAAACCTAATTATATTTAATAAATATATAGTTTAAATAGGATTTAGCAAACTTGTTCTTTTAAAATCCATATTCACAGTTTTAAGTGCACATAAAAAGTATTTTTTCTAATGTAATGAAGGTACGTTATTAGTTATTTGACATTGCTGGTAAGTACTTTATTCACAGTCTCTAAGGCATGGCTGTTGTTTATGTGCGATACCCAGTCGGTACAGGAGGAATAGCCAAGATGGCAACCCGCAAGTTTAAAACCATTTATCTTCACTGTCATTGGGCTGATGAATTAAGTACTTTTTCTAGCATAAGCCTAAAGGTGTTTTTTTTTTTGTTTTTTTTTTAATATTTACCCTTTAATCTGGTTTAAATTCTCTTGGTTGGATTGTTTTACTGCTGTAGGGAACATATCAGGGGAGATGCAATAAATTTCCCTATCGCAAACTACCTGCAGATTTTTACCCTCCTGATAGTGTACCAGAGTCTGAGGTTCTTATTAGCATTACCAAGTTAGAAAACACTAAATGTTTGCATATAAGCAGCTAAGTAAATGCATGAACTCTTTAGGATGACTAAATTTGAGGTCTACAGCAAGCAGTCTCTATTCTTAAATATAGGTCTCTATATACAAATATGGTGTTCTGGGTATGTTGACATTTCTGCAGCTTACATTGTATGTACTAAATTAAATATTACAGGAAGAGTGTCTTGCTTGACAACAAGGTGCAATTAATGGATAGAAAGCTACAGGACAGCTAGTAGGGTTCAGGAGATTTAGTTATAAACACAGAATATCCAAAAGGAAGGAAGGAAGAAATGGGGAACCAAAGACTTTTGCATTTCCATTGCAGCTATTAAAAATGATTCATATAATTTGTATTCAGAATCTATATAATTGTATTTTAGGGCATAATGGAATCTGGGAGAAATGTACTTTTAGAATTGCAAATAATATTATAATATTTTCCCCCCATTTTCTGTTATATATACCATCACATGGCCTACATTCCTAGACTGTAATGCTGATTGTGTTCTAACAAAGGACAGATCATAGATTTATGCAAAAGTGAATTGCTTTGGCGATTATACTGATGGACGTGAAAATCAGAATTCTGCTCAGGTCTCCGGCATATTCCCGTTATAAAGTATTCAGCAAAAAAATTATGTTTTAAACTATTTGAGTGCATTATGCAAATATAAAGAGAAGTAACTATTACCAGTGAATTATAGAGCGCTGTGCATGAGCTGAAATGTTGTTCTTGATTTCAGGCCTTGACTGAGGAAAATAGGGGTGACTGCAACCTCTATAATGTGGATTTGGAAAATATGCAGAAACAGTTCATTGTCCAGGAGGTGAGTATTCTCTTTACGTGGAACTGGGGATATACTTTAGAATTGTAATAGGTGAGCTCATCTTAAATAGAGTAGCATTTGCTTTTCTGATGTTTAATGTTAACCCAGTGCACATTTTGTTTTTTGTGACAAGCATTCAACTACATTTATTTATTGTATTATTATTTTTATTTATTTTATTTATAACATTTTGTTGATTATTATTATTTATTACTTATAATCGTTATTTGTTTATTTTATAAATTTAATTGCAAAAGTGTTGTTTTAAGAAAGAAACATCAAGTAGCAAAAGAAAAATAAAATGCAAAAATGCATGTGAAAAGAACAAAAAAGAACATGTATACCGAAATGACAAGACAGAACCTGGAAGAGGGCTTAAAGGGCAACTATAGTGCCCATAAAATATGAAACTACTTTTAGCAGGGAGGTAGGAGGCGTTGAACGGACATTTGTGATGGCTCACCGCAGCTTTAAAGGGGAAAAATGGGAGGTAGGATTAAGGTCTCCTACCTACCTGCTAAAATATTTTTATCTTGCAAAAATGTCATTTGGGGGTGTGGGGTTAGTCCTAGTTCTAAAAATGTTCTGTGAAGGTACTTCCACCCTCTCTTGTACTCATAATCTTCAATTTCACCAGCTTTATAATGGCATGGCGGCAGCCCTCTGACAGCTCTTCCCCACCACAGAGCCCTTTCTGTGGCACACCCCCTAAGCTGTAAGAGGCTGCTGGCATGCAATCTTTCAGCTGTAATTAGAGATGGAAGGTTAGAGTAATCGCTCCCACCTCCCTAGGGTTTGTTTCATTTTCTAGCTTTAAATTCATGCTTATAAGCAGATATAGCATGCTATTTATTTTTATATCTGGGACTTTTCTTTAAACGTTGTACTGGCACTGATGGTACATTCTCATGAGATTCTTGCTCTTTGTAGTCGCTACTAAAAGAAGTAAAGTCCTTGAGGGACAGCCTGTGTGTGAGGAAAGAGAGGAGGTTGGAAGCACCGGCTACTGAGAAGCTATTGCGCCTCTACAGAGAATTGCGCGTCTCTCCTCTTCTCTTCATTTGAATCGGACTGCACTGTAAGGATTAAATGAAATTGTCATTCCATGATTGCACTGTCCGAAGTTAGTCTGCAGCACTTATTAAGGCTGTCATCATAGTAATTTGGAGGGTGTTAAGGGATGATGTCAACTGAACCCACATAGAAAGATTTTGCCATGTTCCCTCTGTTTTGATTTGCACATTAATAAAGTTTTTTCCTTCTCAGTTGTTGCTTCCTTTATTTAACTCTGAACCTATAATCCAATAACAAAACTGCAATGCTCACCATAAACTGTATACACTGCCCTGCTTTATAATGCTATGGTTTCAAGGACATGTCTACCCCCAGTGCTGGCCCCACTGTTAAGTATCAAATAATTCTTACCTTACTCCTCTGCTCTTATGGTTCTCCTGCAGTGCCTGCTGAAAGTCCCAAAAAGAGTGAAGGGGAGCTGTTTGTGTCATCCATTGCCTGCTGTTTCCTTGTCCTAAGTAAGGACTTTGGCATGCGTAGAGGAGCTCTCCCCCTTCCCACGCTTTGGATCCCTCTGCTCTATTGTTTTCTGTAGGGGGAACTTTTCTGTAGTGTAGGGAACCATTCCCCCCACAACCACTGGGTTTATAAGTTAAAAAAAAGTCCCAGTAATAAACTTACCCACCTTTGGGTGGAGTAACGCCCATTTACTTTGGAAACCAAGCCAAAGTATATGTCTTTAAAAAATACCACCTGCTACACAGTGGTGCCATTCCTTTATTAATATGTGCAGATATAGTTCTGGAAACTCGCACTTCAAGAAGATTTTCTGAAGTGAAGAAGCTTCAAACTTTCCATATTTTCCAAATCTCCAGTACCAATAAGCCCTCTAAATATCGATCTCCCACAAGTCCTGAATAAAATGATACCCCACTTGAGTCAGTGTGCACAGAGACATAGCCAGCTAATAGCCTCATTGAGCTAGTTCATACATTTGGGGCTGTGCTTCAAGTGCACATTTTTCATGCTAAATAAAACCTTGGTTGTAATAAGTGATTATTTGAGCTATTGTTGTTTTTTGAACCAGTCTGATCATTCTTCTCTGATGTCAACAAGGCATTTTTGTCCACGTAACTGTTGCTCACTGGATATTTTCTCTTTTCTTCTGACCATTCTCTGTAAAACCTAGAGATGGTTGTGTGTGAAAATCCCAGAAGATCAGTAGTTTCTGAAATACACAGACCAGTCCTTTTGGCACCAAACAGCCAAGCCATGTCAAATTCACTTCAGCCATGTGTCTTCACCACGCTAGATACCTATATTTATTAAGTTGCTAATTGGATGATTAGAAATTGAACAGGTATAGCTAATAAAGCTGCCAATTTTTGGGGGTTGAAAAACACCTGCAGCTACAGTGTGGTGCTTTTTTTCATGCATGCAGAATTCCAGACATTAGTTGATTTTCTGATAAAAGCTGCAAAGACGTTTTAGACTTAGGTAGATCTCTTGCCCAAACCCCAGAACAAATAAAAAGCCAATTAATGTCAATGTCCTACACGTTGTGAATAAAACTGTACCCCACTTGCATCACTCCAAAACCTGCAAAATAACAACATATGTTTGCACTCCTTTAGCCACATACGGCTGTAGTTCTTTCATCCATTCATGCAGAATTCTAGGCAAAGCACCAGGGCCATTACAGCTAAACATTTCAGGTATGGGAACAGTTTTTGGTTTTTTAAACTAAACAACAATTTACCTATTAAAAACAAAACTGTATTTTTAGAGAATAAACCCCTCCAACTACAGTGTGGTGCCTTCATTTCAAATGCAGTTCCTCATATAAATGTGCCCTTTTAGCTGATTTTCTGAAAAAGCAGCAAAGAAGAAATCTTGCCCAAACCCCAATACAAATAATCACAATAAATATCAATCTGCTACATGTCTGAATAAAACAAACTCCCATTCATGGGTGCTCACAAAAACACTGCCAGCAAACAACTCAAAGGGAGCCATGGCATCATTTTGGGACTCTGCTCGAATTAGACAGTTCTTCTACCTTTAAAGTGGCCCAGACAATCTGTTTTAGGAACATAAAAATGTTGAGCTTTTTAGGGCTAACATCCCTGCGTAAGGAATTCTGCATGTACAAATTTGTACATCTCAAACAAAATTCAATTTATTGATCACAAACAAGTCATAGCACTGGGTCTAAAAATGATCAGATTACATTGTTGTATGGACAAAGAATCATCCCAGGAATGAAAAATGTTAAGAAAAATGATTGCTTAAGTACAATGTTTGATTTAATGCTTCCCAAAGCCTCTATTAGTAATGGGATATCAGAGCGTTGTGTAGAAGAAATGGAAAAAAATTGTATATATGTCATTTTTGTAATTCCCCCAATACATTAAACATTTTGGTATTTGTATAAGAGAATGAGAATGCCGATTTCTGTGTTTTTGTCAGAGTTAAATCTGATAAGGAAATTCCACAGCTTGGAGACCGTCATTTAGGTCACTGATTGTATTTTTAGTGAAATTGATGCAGTGGAAGAATGGTTGTTTGGGCTGACTATCTTTTAATGTATGGACGCACAATCGGGCCTAGTTAATGATCTGCTGACGAGTGGCAGTTTCGTCTGACTGAGCACCCATACATTAACCGATAGTTGCAAGTCAGCCCGGTCAATCGCACATGTGGACGGAAATTGTCTAGTGTTTCAATGGAATGTTGTTTGCTAATGCAAGCAGTTTATGATATGCATTGACAGGCTTGAGAACTGGGATTGTGAGAGTAAACACTCATAAGCTGTAAAGAATTAACAATGTTAAACCATCCATTTACTTGTCATGGAATCCTGTTAAGCATGATTATTCTCTCACTTGCCCCGAGGACCAATTGTATGTATTGTTTGGTGCAGAAAACTCTTTTGTTTCCCTGTAATCTTATTCAGCAGTATTTAGTTGTTTCTTGATTGTCCAGTTTTCAGAAGACACATGACCGTGCTGCGTAATGAAGGATGGCGATAAAGCTGGGTACACACTGCACAGATTTTTGAAAGATGACAGACCGGATCTGCAAGATCCTTGCTGTCATTTCTCAAAGATCAGGGTACACAGTCCCAAGCGTTCTCCCTATACACAGCATATACACAGCATATACACAGCATATACACAGCATATACACAGCATAGGGAGAATGTTTGGGCCTGCATGTTTCCCACCACCGCGGCTGACTCCCCTATACTTTAGTACAAGGAGACGTCCCTGGCCAAGGGAAATTTTCAGTCATTTCCAGAGGACCGCGAGGCAGATGGGAACGTTCAGGCGGTATTGGCGATTTGTTGTGACTGAGTGTACCCAACTTGAAATGGGTCATTTTGTCAACCAACAAGAATTGTGCAATAGAAATGACCCTTCTAGGTCTTTACACCTGACTGGTACAACTGTCAGTGGGAAGTGTTCTGCTTTTATAACATATAAAGTACTATACCATCAACCAACATTATATTACAGTAGAAATAAGCTAAGCTTTTCCTTGGGGCAACAATCAAAAGGCAGGTTAGAAAGAAAAATGTGTTTAAAGCAGCAACATAATAGAGATGTAACCAATATGCAAATACAATTGTTTATTTGCTGGAATTCTATTGTTTGTATGTATTCTATTTTTGGTCTCTAGTTATATGGATATGCACAACCCCCATATATATTGTGTGTTACGTTGAAGGTTTCACCAAGCCTTTTGGGAATTTGTACTCCACCCAAAGTTAGGCCATGTACTTGTTTTAAGCAAGAGAATCCGCTTCAAGCAACAAGTCACACATGAGAAGCTTTTGGCTAGTACAGCCTATAAGGCAAGTACCAGTAGGTTAGGACCCAGCTATAGAAAGCTATCTTAGTGTGGTGGCTGGGTTTAAAATAATGTAGCCAATTTATTAAACTAATTATTTTCATAAATTCATGGTTCATGGCAGGCTTTTTGAAGCCGCAACCTAATGGAGATATAGCCAAAATGAGGGAACCATTCCCCCCACAACCACTGGGTTTATAAGTTAAAAAAAAAGTCCCAGTAATAAACTTACCCACCTTTGGTCGAAAAGAAGGTAAGTTGATTTCTGGGCTTTTTTTATTTTTAACACCTGGGGGTGGTTGAATCGTTGGGGGTGGAGATACCCATTAATATTTCTTAACTGGCCAATAGTCTTGGCTGCATTTCTCATTTTGTAATTTCTGATTCTCTGTAGGCAATTGCTGTAATTGTATTTTTTCTTAAAGGGTATGTCCACCTCCAGAACAAAAATATGTGCTTATTTTCCCCATTATTATTGTTAAATAAATCTGTGCTGTCCATTGAGCCCATAATTCTTACCTTTCTGTGCCACAAGAAAGCCAGGATCTCACTCATTCAGAATGCAGCAGTTAGTTAGGGCTAGGCCACACTAATGAACTTTTAAGCACGATTAGGCCCAATTCATGTGGCCATACTAGTGTGCTGTGCATGTAATCCGTTAATCTGAGCACATGGGATCCTTATTATTTTGTGCTCCTAGCCAGAAATACCTGTGCAATCATGTTTCCGTTTCTGGCGCACTCGTAAGCGCTACGGTGTGGCCTCAGCCTGAATGACAAGGACCATACATGTGGTGGTGAAAGGTAAGGATTTATAGGTTTCAAGGACCGAGGGGAGGTAACTACCTCAGGGTTTGGGGTGAGGTAAGTGTCCATTTTTGTTCTGGGTGTGGAAATGCCCTTCAGGGGACCAAAAATGTAACAGTTACTGCAATATGCTGCAGAGAAACAAATGGAAATTGGTGATTTAGAAATGCAGTCATGAAAAAGTTATTACTTAACCAATTGACTGTTGGTCAGTTTAGCTATGACAAACCATATACCCTGGGGAAGCAGGGCAGCCTTTAAATTTCATTGTCTCTGACCTGTTTTTTGTGTGCCATAAGTGAGGCCAATCTGCCATGAACCTGAATTTAGAAATAATAGTTTAATAAATTGGCTACATTATTTTAAACCCACCACCACACTAAGATAGCTTTCTATAGCTGGGTCCTAACCTACTGGTACTTGCCTTATAGGCTGTACTAGCCAAAAGCTTCTCATGTGTGACTTGTTGCTTGAGCGGATTCTCTTGCTTAAAACAGTACATGGCCTAATTTTTGGGTGGAGTACAAATTCCCAAAAGGCTTGGTGAAACCTTCAACGTAACACACATATATATGGGGGTTGTGCATATCCATATAACTAGAGACCAAAAATAGAATACAACAAACAATAGAATTCCAGCAAATAAACAATTGTATTTGCATATTGGTTACATCTCTATTATGTTGCTGCTTTAAACACATTTTTCTTTCTAACCTGCCTTTTGATTGTTGCCCCAAGGAAAAGCTTAGCTTTTTCTACTGTAATATAATGTTGGTTGATGGTATAGTACTTTATATGTTATAAAAGCGAACACTTCCCACTGACATTTGTACCAGTCAGTGTGTAAGACCTAGAAGGGTCATTTCTATTGCACAATTCTTGTTGGTTGACAAAATGACCCATTTCAGTTGGGTACACTCTCACAACAAATCGCAAATACGCCTGAACTTCCCATCTGCCTCGCGGTCCTCTGGAAATGACTGAAAATTTCCCTTGGCCAGGACGTCTCCTTGTACTAAAGTATAGGGAGTCAGCCGCGGTGGTGGGAAACATGCAGGCCCAAACATTCTCCTATGCTGTGTATATGCTGGTATATGCTGTGTATAGGGAGAACGCTTGGGACTGTG
Source organism: Hymenochirus boettgeri (assembly GCA_019447015.1). NCBI lineage: Eukaryota > Metazoa > Chordata > Amphibia > Anura > Pipidae > Hymenochirus > Hymenochirus boettgeri. Next base: position 37,878,406 of record CM033476.1, read on the forward strand.
TACCCTGATCTTTGAGAAATGACAGCAAGGATCTTGCAGATCCGGTCGTCTCTTTCAAAAATTGTGCAGTGTGTACCCAGCTTTATCGCCATCCTTCATTACGCAGCACGGTCATGTGTCTTCTGAAAACTGGACAATCAAGAAACAAACTAAATACTGCTGAATAAGATTACAGGGAAACAAAAGAGTTTTCTGCACCAAACAATACATACAATTGGTCCTCGGGGCAAGTGAGAGAATAATCATGCTTAACAGGATTCCATGACAAGTAAATGGATGGGTTAACATTGTTAATTCTTTACAGCTTATGAGTGTTTACTCTCACAATCCGCGTTCTCAAGCCTGTCAATGCATATCATAAACTGCTTGCATTAGCAAACAACATTCCATTGAAACACTAGACAATTTCCGTCCACATGTGAGATTGACCGGGCTCTTGCAACTATCGGTTAATGTATGGGTGCTCAGTCAGACGAAAACTGCCACTCGTCAGCAGATCATTAACTAGGCCCGATTGTGCGTCCATACATTAAAAGATAGTCAGCCCAAACAACCATTCTTCCACTGCATCAATTTCACTAAAATACAATCAGTGACCTAAATGACGGTCTCCAAGCTGTGGAATTTCCTTATCAGATTTAACTCTGACAAAAACACAGAAATCGGCATTCTCATTCTCTTATACAAATACCAAAATGTTTAATGTATTGGGGGAATTACACAAAAATGACATATATACAATTTTTTTCCATTTCTACTACACACACGCTCTGATATCCCATTACTAATAGAGGCTTTGGGAAGCATTAAATCAAACATTGTACTTAAGCAATCATTTTTCTTAACATTTTTCATTCCTGGGATGATTCTTTGTCCATAACAACAATGTAATCTGATCATTTTTAGACCCAGTGCTATGACTTGTTTGTGATCAATAAATTGAATTTTGTTTGAGATGTACAAATTTGTACATGCAGAATTCCTTACGCAGGATGTTAGCCCTAAAAAGCTCAACATTTTTATGTCTAAAACAGATTGTCCGGGCCACTTTAAAGGTAGAAGAACTGTCTAATTCGAGCAGAGTCCCAAATGATGCATGGCTCCCTTGAGTTGTTTGCTGGCAGTGTTTTTTTGTGAGCACCCATGAATGGGAGTTTGTTTTATTCAGACATGTAGCAGATTGATATTTATTGTGATTATTTGTATTGGGGTTTGGGCAAGATTTTCTTTGCTGCTTTTCAGAAAATCAGCTAAAAGGGCACATTTATATGAGGAACTGCATTTGAATGAAGGCACCACACTGTAGTTGGAGGGGTTTTTTCTCTAAAAATACAGTTTGTATTTAATAGGTAAATTGTTGTTAGTTTAAAAAACCAAAAACTGTTCCCATACCTGAAATGTTGCTGTAATGGCCCTGGTGCTTTGCCTAGAATTCTGCATGAATGGATGAAAGAACTACAGCCGTATGTGGTCTAAAGGAGTGCAAACATATGTTGTTATTTTGCAGGTTTTGGAGTGATGCAAGTGGGGTACAGTTTTATTCACAACGTGTAGGACATGACATTAATGGCTTTTTATTTGTTCTGGGGTTGTGGGCAAGAGATCTACCTAAGTCTAAAACGTCTTTGCAGCTTTTATCAGAAAATCAACTAATGTCTGGAATTCTGCATGCATGAAAAAAAGCACCACACTGTAGCTGCAGGTGTTTCCCCCCCCCCCAAAAAAAATTGGCAGCTTTATTAGCTATACCTGTTCAATTTCTAATCATCCAATCAGCAACTTATAATGTAGGTATCTAGCGTGGTGAAGACAAGTCTGAAGTGAATTGACATGGCTTGGCTGTTTGGTGCCAAAAGGACTGGTCGTGTATTTCAGAAACTACTGATCTTCTGGGATTTTCACACACAACCATCTCTAGGTTTTACAGAGAATGGTCAGAAGAGAAAATATCCAGTGAGCAACAGTTACGTGGACAAAAATGTCTTGTTGACATCAGAGAAGAATGATCAGACTGGTTCAAAAAAACAACAATAGCTCAAATAATCACTTATTACAACCAAGGTTTTATTTAGCATGAAAATGTGCACTTGAAGCACAGCCCCAAATGTATGAACTAGCTCAAGACTATTAGCTGGCTATGTCTCTGTGCACACAGACTCAAGTGGGGTATCATTTTATTCAGGACTTGTGGGAGATCGATATTTAGAGGGCTTATTGGTACTGGGGATTTGGAAAATATGGAAAGTTTGAAGCTTCTTCACTTCAGAAAATCTTCTTGAAGTGCGAGTTTCCAGAACTATATCTGCACATATTAATAAAGGAATGGCACCACTGTGTAGCAGGTGGTATTTTTTAAAGACATATACTTTGGCTTGGTTTCCAAAGTAAATGGGCGTTAAGCCTAAGAGAATGCATAGTTGCGCATAGCCGAAGCACTCAGTTCTGATTTGGATCAATTTGGGGCTATTGTTGCCCAAGTTTAAAATAAATTATTGGCCTTGCACAGATGCAAATTGGCTTCAATTGGCCTCACTTATGGCACACAAAAACAGGTCAGAGACAATGAAATTAAAGGCTGCCCTGCTTCCCCAGGGTATATGGTTTGTCATAGCTAAACTGACCACACAGTCAATGGTTAAGTAATAACTTTTCATGACTGCATTTCTAAATCACCAATTTCCATTTGTTCTCTGCAGCATATTGCAGTAACTGTTACATTTTTGGTCCTCAAAATTTCCTTGGCCAGGGACTCTCCTTGTACTAAAGGTATAGGGGAGTCAGCGCGGTGGTGGGAAACATGCAGGCCCAAACATTCTCCCTATGCTGTGTATATGCTTGTGTATATGCTGTGTATAGGGAGAACGTTGGGACTGGTGTACCCTGATCTTGAGAAATGACAGCAAGGATCTTGCAGATCCGGTCTGTCATCTTTCAAAAATTGTGCAGTGTTACCCAGCTTTTTCGCCATCCTTCATTACGCAGCACGGTCATGTGTCTTCTGAAAACTGGACAATCAAGAAACAAACTAAATACTGCTGAATAAGATTACAGGGAAACAAAAGAGTTTTCTGCACCAAACATACATACAATGGTCCTCGGGGAGCAAGTGAGAGAATAATCATGCAACAGGATTCCATGACAAGTAAATGGATGGTGTAACATTGTTAATTCTTACAGCTTTGAGTGTTACTCTCCACAATCCAGTTCTCAAGCCTGTCAATGCATATCAAAACTGCTTGCATTAGCAAACAACATTCCATTGAAACACTAGACAATTTCCGTCCACATGTGAGATTGACCGGGCTGACTTGCAACTATCGGTAATGTATGGGTGCTCAGTCAGACGAAACTGCCACTCGTCAGCAGATCATTAACTAGGCCCGATTGTGCGTCCATACATTAAAGATAGTCAGCCAAACAACCATTCTTCCACTGCATCATTTCACTAAAATACAATCAGTGACCTAAATGACGGTCTCCAAGCTGTGGAATTTCCTTATCAGATTTAACTCTGACAAAAACACAGAAATCGGCATTCTCATTCTCTTTACAAATACCAAAATGTTTAATGTATTGGTGGGAATTACAAAAAATGACATAATACAATTTTTCTCATTTCTACACACAACGCTCTGATATCCCATTACTAATAGAGGCTTTGGGAAGCATTAAATCAAACATGTACTTAAGCAATCATTTTCTTAACATTTTTCATTCCTGGGATGATTCTTTGTCCATACAACAATGTAATGATCATTTTTAGACCCAGTGCTGACTTGTTTGTGATCAATAAATTGAATTTTGTTTGAGATGTACAAATTTGTACATGCAGAATTCCTACGCAGGGATGTTAGCCCTAAAAAGCTCAACATTTTTATGTTCCTAAAACAGATTGTCCGGGCCACTTAAAGGTAGAAGAACTGTCTAATTCGAGCAGAGTCCCAAATGATGCCATGGCTCCCTTTGAGTTGTTGCTGGCAGTGTTTTTGTGAGCACCCATGAATGGGAGTTTGTTTATTCAGACACTGTAGCAGATGATATTTATGTGATTATTTGTATGGGGTTTGGGCAAGATTTCTTCTTGCTGCTTTTTCAGAAAATCAGCTAAAAGGGCACATTTTTATGAGGAACTGCATTTGAAATGAAGGCACCACACTGTAGTTGGAGGGTGGTGTTTATTCTCAAAAATACAGTTTTGTATTATATAGGTAAATTGTTGTAGGTAAAAAACCAAAAACTGTTCCCATACCTGAAGTTTAGCGTAATGGCCCTGGTGCTTTGCCTAATCTGCATGAAGGATGAAAGAACTACAGCGTATGTGGCTAAAGGAGTGCAAGTCACAAATAGTGTTATTTGCAGGTTTTGGAGGTTTGGAGATGCAAGTGGGGTACAGTTTTATTCACAACGTGTAGGACATGACATTAATGGCTTTTTATTTGTTTGGGGTTTGGGCAAGAGATCTCTACTAAGTCTAAAACGTCTTTGCAGCTTTTATCAGAAAATCAACACATGTCTGGAATTCTGCATGATGAAAAAAAGCACCACACTGTAGCTGCAGTGTTTCCCCCCCCCCCAAAAAAAATTGGCAGCTTTATAGCTATACCTGTTCAATTTTAACACTCAATCCAAGCAACTTTAAATGTAGGTATCTAGCGTGGTAGAAGACAAGTGGCTGAAGTGAATTGGACATGGCTTGGTGTTGGTGCCAAAAGGACTGGTCTGTGTATTTCAGAAAACTACGATCTCGGGATTTTCACACACAACCATCTCTAGGTTTTACAGAGAATGGTCAGAAGAGAGAAAATATCAGTGAGCAACAGTTACGTGGACAAAAAAGTCTTGTTGACATCAGAGAAAGAATGATCAGACTGGTTCAAAAAAACAACAATAGCTCAAATAATCACTTATTACAACCAAGGTTTTATTTAGCATGAAAAATGTGCACTTGAAGCACAGCCCCAAATGTATGAACTAGCTCAATGAGGCATTAGCTGGCTATGTCTCTGTGCACACAGACTCAAGTGGGGATCATTTTATTCAGGACTTGTGGGGAGATCGATATTTAGAGGGCTTATTGGTATGGGGATTTGGAAAATATGGAAAGTTTGAAGCTTCTTCACTTCAGAAAATCTTCTTGAAGTGCGAGTTTCCAGAACTAATTGCACATATTAATAAAGGAATGGACACCACTGTTGTAGCAGGTGGTTGTTTTTAAAGACATATACTTTGGCTTGGTTTCCAAAGTAAATGGGCGTTAGCCTAAGAGAAATGCATAGTTGCGCATAGCCCGAAGCACTCAAGTTCTGATTTGGATCAATTTGGGGCTATTGTTGCCCAAGTTTAAAATAAATTATGGCCTTGCACAAGATGCAAAATTGGCTTCAATGGCAGGCTTTTTGAAGCCGCAACCTAATGGAGATATAGCCAAAATGACCCGGGATTTCAGTTTTTGGTTGTTTTTCAAGCATATTCAATTATCCTGTCCTAATAATGATGTAATCCTTTGCTTTTCATAAAAAAAAAAAAGAAACAGAATATTAACATTTTAGAAAAACGAAATGTAAGTCTGGGGAATTGAACCTGCTTTTACCAATAACCCAACAGACATAATATGTGGAATACTACTACATGTAGAATCTTTATTTTTTTCCTAGGAACATAATGGAAACAACAAATAAAAGTAAATCTGTGGATTTCAACCTGTGACCTTGTGGGCTGTGTGCTTCTAAGAGAATATAACAGGTAAGCCACCACAGCACATGCAAGATACACAGGTACATGTAAAAGCATTTTCTTTTGCTAGGAACAGAATTTTAAAAAAAGTTTGTAAAATCAGCTTACTTTTGTTTTGCCTTAGGAAGGCTGTATGTGATTCATATTCTAGAGTACATATTCTAGAGTATGTTTCCATGACTGACCTTATAAGTAGTAATCAACATGGATTTAGGGGGAATAGATCTTGTCAAACTAACTTGCTTGGCTTTTATTAGGAAGTGAGTAGGAATTTAGACTCTGGCGTAGCAGTAGATGTAGTATACTTGGATTTTGCTAAGGCTTTTGATTCAGTCCTCCATAGGCGACTAATATATAAGCTAAGGTCTGTTGGTCTGGGGTGGCACATTTGTACATGGATAGAAAGTTGGTTAATGGATAGAATGCAGAGAGTAGTTGTTAATGGGGCTTCATCAATATGGACTAAAGTGGGGTGCCACAGGATTCTCTGTTGGGGCCACTTCTGTTTAATCTGTTTATTAAGGATTTGCAATTGGGTATTGTCAACAAGGTTTCTGTGTTTGCTGATGACACAACACACAAAAAGCTTTGGAAACTTCAAATGATGTGCAGTTTCTGCTAACAGACCTAGTTAAGCTGGGTACACACGATGAGATATTTCGGTCCGATCGACCGATAGTTCAGTGTATCGGTCGATCGGACCGAAATTATCGCATCCGAATTTGCCCATGTCCGTTCGTCCGAATCGGACGAAAGGACGATCGGACAGGGTGGAAAACCTCGTCCGATCGTGCGGTCCTCTATGGACCGCACGATCGGTCGCGGTGACTATCGGACGCGGCTGCTTTTGCCGCGACCGACAGTCCTTCCTCCTGGCCGACCGTTCGAAAGTATCGAACGGTCGGTCAGGAGGAAAAATCGCTAGGTGTGTACCTAGCTTTAGATTATCAAAATGGTCAGCAGAATGGCAGATGAGATTCAATGTTGATAAATGTAAGGTGATGCATTGCTTAAAAATCCTTGTGCTGCTTATACTATAAATGGCTCTGTATTCATTGAATCTCTGTTGAAAAAGGATCTTGGGGTTTTGGTGGATAATAAACTTAAAGGTAGCAAGCAGTGCCAGGCAGCAACAGCCAGAGCCAGCATGGTATTGTCTTGTATAAAGAGAGGTATGGATTCAAGGGACAAAAATGTTATTCTCCCTCTTTACAAAGCATTGGTAAGGCCTCATTTGAAATATGCAGTGCAATTTTGGAATCCTGTGTACAAAAATGTTATCTTGGAAATGGAAAGGGTTCAGAGAAGGGTAACTAAATTAATAAGGGGATTGGGGGAACTTGAATATGAAGACAGATTGGATAAGTTACAATTATGCACACTAGAGCTTGTGTGGGGATATGATTACTGTGTATAAATACACTAATGGGCCAAACAATAAACTATCTGAGACATTGTTCACCAATAGAACATGTCAGAGGACACGCAAGTTTAGTTCGGAAAGGGTTTTTCACTGTAAGAACTGTAAAGCAATGGAACTGTCTTCTCTTGGACGTGGTGATGGCAGGTTCATTGGATAGTTTAAAAAAAAGCTGGATGAGTTTCTGCAAACAAGGAATGTTGTATGTTAGTGGTATTGATACATAAAGTAGAGTTGATCCAGGGAAATTTCCGATTGTCACTTGGAGTTTTTTTTTGCCTTCCTCTGGATCAACAGTTAGACAGGAAATGTGGGTATTGCTGAGTAGGTTGGCAGATTGGATATTGAAATGCTAATTAACTTCACAAAGTGCCAGAAGAGCAGGTAACTTTGTGCCAGCAGAAAGTGGGGATTTTGGGCACCCGTAATCCCTCATCCAACAGCCCCAAGAAACACCCCTGGCATTGCTATTTCTGGGAGATACATTGATGTAATTCCGGGTAGGATTTCCAGAGAAAATTGTTCATTATCTGAAGTTACTAAAGTATTTCCATCATGGAGAGCAACAGAGTGATCCATTTCAGTGTCCCATTCTGATTTGGGCTTCTAATAAGATATTTACAATAGAGTCACTTTTGACCAAGCTGTCTAGAAAAGCTGACTCACTGTTTAATCACATTTAGGATCTTTACAAGATATCCTTTTTTAGGGCAATATAGTCAAAAGGAATCACTTTCGTAGGGGCTTTTACAGATTTTCTGTCAGCGTGGCAACAAGCTGCATTTGCTATTACATCCTTACAAAGTGAAGTAACTATTCATCCATTATATGTATAAATGATGGCACAGCTTCTGCTTAGTTCATCAAGCATACAGGATAACGGGCTTAATGTAGCATCCGCCGCTTCCTTCCAGTTCTCTGGCTGGTTACTAGCAGTATAGATTCAAGCTAATGGACTGGTAGCTTGCAGCCAGCGTCTCAGATGTACTGTCAGCTTATCAATTATTGAAACACAGTGTAGTGCTTTTGATAACCTATCCATCCACAACCCTCTTGTGTGAGGTACACTGACATAAAATAAAGCCTCCCCCAGGAACTAGTGTGTTGGCTAAAACTATGACATAATAGAACATGTCATTTTCATGAGATACTACATTATAATTTTCTAGTAAATTAGCATTTTTCATTTGGGATGGTTTAGCTTTGTGATCAGCTGTCTAATCACTGCATCTTAATATCTGTTTTTGCTTTTTCCCTTCCTTTATCTGCAAGGCAATGTAATGAAAATATTTTACTATGAGATAGATAGATAGATAGATGGATATACACACACATACTTTTTCTGTATATCTTTACATACACACAGAATGTGCAAATAAATCAAGGCTTATGGATTAAACCAGCGGAACATAAAGATAAGTTGTGTTGACATAATTGGCAATAATATGAGAGTAGGATCTTGTTGAAAATGCTATTATTTATTAATAAAGTGGCAGTGTAGCTTTCAAGGTTGTCATAGATTAATTTATAACCTTACTGTAAAAGCAGTGGAGTAAAACATACCAAAGTTCCTCTAGTGAAGACTAGTAAAACATTTTCTTCAATAGTGTATGGTCATAAGATTTATTAAATAAAGACTAGAAAGTTTTAAATAAGCGACACTGGACTTAACACATTTTAGCCTATTTATGAACTGACGATTAAATATACAAACCCATTTTTTACCCACTGGGACAGACATGCTCATTCTGCTTTTGTTAAGGAAGAGGACGAGAAGCTATCCAATTAGCAACTTTCTAGGATAAAGAAGGGGTAGGAAAGAAATTGTAGAGCTTTTGTAGTGATGCAAATTACAAAGAAAAGCTAGTGAAAAAATGAAAGAAAAATGAGTTTTGCACTGTGGTAATCCTGAAATGTCGTCTGTAGCCAGTTACACTGGCACAAAAAGTATAAAAATATATTTAACTTTTTTATTAATAAGCAGAGCAGACTTCTGACTTTTTATACAGTTAAAGAGCATGTCTACCCTTAAAAAGGCAGGTAAATGCTCAGTTAAATTACCTGCCCCCAACCCCTACTAATATATTCAGAACATTATTAGTTGTATTATTAAGCAGATGTTTAAAGGACAACAATATCAAAAAAATAACATCACCCCCATTACATGTCCACACTTCCAGCAGCTGAAATCGCTTACTCACATTTACAACTGTGCTTCCCTCCCTTAGATATCACACAGCAAAGATGAGTACTAAAAGTCCGCCTCCTAGATGGCCCTCTTTCTCTGAAGGTAGAGAGAGGCTTGAAAAAAAGAAAAAAAATGTATGGGGGGGGGCTGCATACCTTTTTAAATTCTCAATATTTATTGAAAGAAAGAGTTTTCATACATGCTAACGTTATCAAAACAGTAACATTTTTGGGCGAGAAGGGGGAGAAATAGATGAGAGGTGGGATGGGGGAGAGGAGAGTTGAAGGGACTTGGTTCAGTAATGATTGAGTTATACAACTTTAACGCAGTTGAAATTATAACAATAGATAGGGTTTAGGACTTTATGTTACTCAACTTAGTAAGGAATTGTATTGAGAGGAGTCCTTGAAGGTTATCCAAGGGGACCAGGTTTGTGAAAAGGATATATCTCTGTTATTTAGTTTGGCAGTAAGTCCTTCCATCCTCATTAAATGATTAAGTTCTTGTATCCAGTCTGCTTTTGGGGGGGTTGTTTGGGTTTTCCAATGTCTGGGTATAACTGTTCGTCCTGCTATAAGGAAGAAGCGAAGGAGGTTTTTCGTGATTGTTGTATTGAGATTGGCAGGATGGTTAATAGAACTGTTGGTATTGAGCATTGAATATTATTTAATGTTATTTGGTTATATGTGGAGATGATGGTTAAGATCTTATGGAGTATTGTGGGACATCTATACCATCTTTAAAGTATTTTGTAGTTCTTTTCTTTTGCATAGTTAGCAATAGACATTTTGTGTGTGAGCGTGAAGCTTTGAGTCCACTGGTCTAACGATGATGGTAGGTATGGAGAGGCTTTGGATTGCAGTAGTTTATAGATCTTAGATATGGAGTATTGCGGGGGTGTTGTAGTTAGGCAGAGAGATTCAAATGAGGTGGGGTTGTTCTCCAATTGTTTTCCTTTAAGTAGGGTATTAATGAAGTGTGAGAGTTGAATATAATGAAACATGCAGCAGGGTTCTTGTTTGTTGTTGCCGATGATATCCTGTAATGGTTTAAGTCCTGATGAGGTTATTATTATTTTTGTTAGTCCAGTGTAGGAAGGTATTGTTAAGGCCCGGAGGGAAGGCTGGGTTGTGTTTGATAGGGGTCATTCTTCCTGGTATTGTAGCAATGTTAAATTGTTTTAGTTCTTTTTTCCAGGATTTTAGAATCATTGGTACAAAGTAGTAGGTGATTTTGGTCCGTCGCTTGTAGGTAGCCATTGGTTGATTGAAGGTTGGAGGGAAATAGTGTAGCCGCTAGTTCCACCCATGCTTTATTTTGTTCGTTATATTGCCAGTCCAGTATATGGGTAAGCAATCCTGCTTGATGATATTTTTTAAAGTTTTTTTTACATTTTTCTTTGCTTCGTGTTAGGATTGAGTATTTGATCCTGTGGGGGCCTTTGCTCCATAAGTAGAGTAGGATTTTTTTCCAGATAGTCTAAAAAAAGGTGTTTGGTAACGTAATGGGTATCGTTTGGAATAAATATAAAAACCTTGGTAAAGCATCCATTTGGATAATGTTTGTTTAAACCATGAGTAATTACCGCGGTATCTAGTTTCCAAGTTGGCCATGTATAATTCATTTGGGTTAGATGTTAGCTGTATACCAAGATAAGTTAAAGATGTAGGTCTCCATTTGAAGGAAAAATTTGATTTGATTGTGTTCAGTATAGATATAGGGAGTGTGATATTAAGGCCTTCGGATTTTGGTATATTTATGTTAAAGTTGCTAAGCTTTCCGTAAGTATTAATTTCTTGTAAGATATTAGGAAGGAAGATGTGAGGATTAGTTATATATAGGAGTAAATCATGTGCGTATAGGGATAATTTGTGAGTTTTATGTTATGCCTGAGATATTTGGGTTATTTCTAATTACAGTTCCCAAGTGTTCCATAGTATGTATAGGGTTGGGGAGAGGGGGCATCCTTGCCGTGTGCCGTTGGTTTTATTAACAGGTTTAGATAGGGTGCCATTGACTTTAATGTTGGCTGAGTTGTTTTGGTATAAGGCCATTATTTTATTTACAAAGGTAGTATTTATTCCTAGGTGTAGAAGGGTTTGATGCAAAAACTGCCAATTAACTCTGTCAAATGTCTTCTTGGCGTCTATTCTGAGAAGGCACATTGGTATATGCTTCTGTTTAGCGTAATGTATTAAGGAGACAGCGTGAATAGTGTTGTCACTGGCTTCCCTTCCTGTTACGAAACCTGTTTGGTCCGTATGGATCCATGTGGGTATTAAGTTTTGGAGGCGAGCAGCTATAATTTTTGCATATAATTTAATATCAGAATTAAGAAGCGATATCGGTCTATAGCTGCTACATTGGTGAGGGTCTTTGTTAGGTTTTAAAATGACTGTTATGTGAGTTGTTACTGATTGTTTAGGAAATGGATGTGTGGATGAGATTGCATTAAAAGACTCTAGGAGGGGAGATTTCGTTTTTCAAGATTTTATAAAAGGTGTCTGTAAAGCCATCTGGTCCTGGGCTTTTACCTGAGGGGGCTTGGTTAATTGCTGAAAGTAATTCTTGTTGGGTAAAGGGTAGATCAAGTTGATGTGTGGGTATTTGTGGTAATGGGGTTTTGTCAAGGTAAGTGTTTATGTTGTTTTGAGAGGAGGTTGTGGAGGAGTGAGGTTATGTTACTTAATCTAATTTTGTATAAAATTTTGGGAATTCTTCTGAGATGTCCTCTGACCTAGAGACAAACACCCCTTGAGGTGTTTTGAGCTTTGCAATATACAAATTCCTAGTAAAACATTTGAGCGATTTGGCTAAAGATCTGCCACTTTTGTTGCTAAACTCATAGATTGAGCGGTTTCTTAATTGGTTTCTTTATGTGAAGGCATCGTCTAGAGCTTGTAGAAGTTTTTGTCTAGCTAATGATCATTTTTGCAGAAGGTCAGGGGTGTTGTAAAGTTTATGGGAGAGTTCTAGATTGTGTACTTCTTGCATCAGTGTTCTTGTATGTTGTTCATAGATTTTTTTCAGTCTAGTGCCATGTTGGATAAGGAGGCCTCTTAGGATGCATTTGAGAGCTTCCTGTTTGATGGGAGGGGAGGTATTATCTTGGTTATGATCTTGTTTGAAGTCAGATATCACTTTCTTAATTGCGGATATGCAGTTTTCAGCTTTCAATAATTTATCATTGAGTTTCCATGTCCAAGGGAGATTTTTGCGTGTAGGGATTGTGAGAGTAAGGTATATTGGTGCATGGTCCGATAATACTATCAGACCTATGGTGGTGTTGTGTGTCCATGAGAGGAGAGGATGTGATATAAGAAATAAGTCTATGCGGCTGTTTGTGTTATGTGGGTTTGAGTAGAATGAGTAGTCTTTTGTTGTGGGGTTTAGGGCTCTCCAAGCATCTATCAGTTGTAGTGATGTAAGTTTTTGTTTAAGTTTATGGAGTGCTTTGTAGACTATGCGTGAGTGGGTTGAAGTTATAAAGCTTTGGGTCTAGGGGGAGGTTAAAGTCTCCCCCTAGAATGATATGTCCTTCAGCGAAGTTTTCTAGTTTGTTTAAAAAGTGGCGGGCAGTGGGGATCTGTACTGTGTTGGGTAGATATATTGTGGCTAGTGTCAATGTTATAATATATAGTGAGATTTTAATTGCTAGAAAACGACCTTCTTTATCATGTGTTGTATCTAAAATTTCATATGGGAGATTTTTATGAATTGTAATGGCGACTCCTTTGGTCTTAGTGATTGGGTTGTGGCTATAATACCAGTGTGGCTTAATGCCTGGTGTGGAGTTGATTTTGAAATATGTTTCTTGGAAAAAAAATAATGTCTACTGATTCTTTATGTAGAGAATGTAGGATTTGGTTTCTCCACTTTGGGATGTTAAGTCCCTTGGCGTTTAGTGTGCAGATCTTTAGCCTTTGCTCCATATCAGTTGTATACAATAAAACAGTATATTATGCATATTAGTTAGTTGAGTTGAGTTGAGTTGAACCGAGTCCCAGGGAAGGGGTGATGGGAGGGTTAGGGAGGCAGAAGGGAGGGGGGTGTATTTAGAATTAAAACATTAGATTTGAAAAAAGCATTCAACATGTTACACATAGTGATATAGATAATAAGAAAAAATAAAAAAAGAACATGACAAAGGCTAATCATCGGTGAGGGGTTGGAGTCCTGGTAAGGTCTCATCATCGGACCGGGGGTCTCCCATTAATCATTAGAAATATGCACATTTATAGGTTGTTTGATGGTAAGAGGAATTGAGGATCCAGTATTTTGTTTAGGTAGTGGGAACTATGCGGCTTTTGGAGGTTTGTTGTTTGGCTCGTTTTGAGGGGGTGTCTGTTGAGGTCGTGGGAAGGTTGTGATAGGTTGGTCCCAATCTGGAAGAGTTATGGGTGGAAGGTGTAGTTTTTGTAAGAAGAAAGGTAAGTCTTCTGGTTGGCGTAGAGTAGCTGAGATGTTATCTTTGTGGGCATGTAGTGAAAAGGGAAATCACCATCTGTATGTAATGGAGCGTTCTTTGAGGGTTTCCAGCAGAGGTTTGAGGGCTCTCCATTGCTGTAAGGTTCTGGTTGAGAGATCTGTATAGGTGTAGGTGGGTGTCATTAAATTCAATCTCTGAGCATTCTTCTGCTTTGTTCATTATAAAGTCTTTCGGCTCATAATGGTGGATGCAGCATATGACATCACATGGTCTGGGGTCTTCAGAGTTTCTGAGGCATAGGGCCTTATGTGCTTGATCAATTTTTATATCTGAATCTTCGGAGCGGCCCAATAGTGTATTAAAGATTTTCAGTTGGGCTGGTTTTAGTTCTGTCTGGGTGACTGATTCTGGGAGTCCCCTTATTCTGATATTATTCCTTATTCCTCTGTTCTCAATGTCCTCAAGGTGATTGAGCAGGGAGTGGGTGGTTATTTGTTGTAAAGTAATTGTAGATTGAACCTCTTGTAATACAGCAAATACCTCTACTTGATGCATTTCCTGTTGTAGTATGCAGATATCTATCATTATTTCTGCCTGATCCATTCAGCTGGTGACAGTAACCCATCTGTTTCTGGCCATGGGCATCAATCCCAAAACTTTCTACCATTCTGTTTTAAGGCTTAGAACACAGAGTAATAGATGATGTTGGAAAAAGGGTACAGGCCCTAATCTTATAGTTATGCTAAACCCCCAACTGTCTACCATAAGGTGCTTGATTAGCGTATCATACGAAAAGCCACTTCCTTCTTAAAGGGCATTTTAGGACTGGAACACGGACCAATTATTGGCCTGATTGACTGCCCATACCTGTACCTTTTGTTGAGCAAAATTATCTGTATTTTCCAACTGATTGCTCCTTACCAATTTTTAGGCAAAATGGTGGATCCAAAAGGTCTTCCCTGGGCTGCAAGATTGGTTGACCCACGATATTGGTGTGGCCTGGTTAATTCAGACTGCCGATCTTACTATCAATGTTAAACGAACCGCTGATATTAAAGAAGTTGTTTCAGGGGACAAGTTTATATTACTGCCATCTTTAGAAACAAACTTAATGTAACTCCTACTTGCTTTTTTGTAAGGCCTTGTAGTTATTATTTGTATTGCCCTTTATCCATGTTCTTAAGATCAATTTTCTTTGGTTACATTATCAAAACTATTTAACAAAGTTCCAATTAGTTTATGGCAGAAAAGTTGTGCCAAGTTAAGGTGATTAGCCTTTGTGAGGAGGTTAGAACATTCATTTAGTGAAATGCACGGAATCTTTATATTGTGATTATTACGGTAATAAAGAAAATGCAGGCAGTGGAAAGTTTTGTATGTTAATACGTAATAAAAAAGGACAGAGTTGCTTTCTAAAGCTGTATGTTAAATACCACAGATACGGTAGTATTACGCCCAAACTTTTCTTCTTTCTTAATTAACAGTTGAAGATTATGTGGAACTATAAAGGCAAATATAGGTAAAAATGTGTTTTACTGTGTTATATCCTAAAATTGGCAGATTAAAATGACATATTTGTCTTTTCATGATATTCCCAAACAAATATGGAGCTGTGCAAAGACAGGAAAAATGAATTGGATCACTTCATTAGAGGGCTCCTTTCACTTAACATGGTTTTACAAAATGGGTATAGGGATTGAGTCGATGCTTGAGTCCATTTGATTATAATATTTTAATTTTTAGTAGATTTAGAGCTGAAAGGAGGTGTGTGCGTTTAGTTCACCTTTAACATACTAACTTGCAGATGTTACAAACTTTTAAAGCTTTACATTGGCTGAGGGCTTCATGATAGGCCGAGAGAAGGGTGATGAAACTCAATATCAAGTTATGCGTCAAGATGAAGTAATAAATTGCATTTGGTTCATAATAAAAAGACAATCCAGGATGGACAAATAAGTAATTGTGCATTATAAAACTGGCCTTCCTTCCTAGTAAACACCTGTCTGACTACGGATAATAAACAGATCACAGTTCAATAATAAGAAAAATATAGAAGGGATTAATTAACTTTTTCTCTATATCTGCTTATTGTAAAAGAATATACATCAGGTCACACAGTCACAAAACACATATTGTTACTGCTTGTGAAGGTTTTCATTCATCCAGGTCATGGTATATCTGTTGTATTCAATTAGATCAACTGGACTTGAAATGTAGTTCTTGAGACGTTTCGCTAGTCATCCGACTGGCTTTCTCAATTCAGAATGACTTGACAAGAATCTGTGGCAATTATGTACCTGTGATATGCTAATTGGATTTCCAGGGACATAATTGCCACAGATTCTTGTACAAGTATTCTGAATTGAGAAAGCCAGTCGGATGACTAGCGAACGTCTTCAAGAACACATTTCAAGTCAGTTGATCTAATTGAATACAACAGATCATATTGTTACTATGTCATCGCTTAGGAGAAACCTCTTTTTGCAGCTTTTATTTTAATCTTTTCTCATTTTAACCATTTAGCCAATTGTCTTATAAATTTGGGGACCATGGACGACTGTAATCCTCATCTACTGGACTTATTCATTCCTATTGGCTACATATGTTTCTATATTTTCTTTGCACACATACCCATGTTGATAGTATGCCTTTTTGTGGGAGAATGGAAATATAATAAGGATTGTTTGTACTGTTAAAAACTGTGTGCAGGATTGAGTGTGCAGTAAGCAGACTAACTTTTCTTCCAGTTAAAGGGGTGTGCTGGACTTCTATATTCTAGTATTGTACCTGTGTAATCACAAACAGGCTGCGAAAGGGTTAATAAGTGTTTGGGTTTTTTTCCCTCTCTTTCTGGCTTGCACTATTGGTGTGGGGGTGGGGCCTATTAGTTTAATAGGATCACAGTGTTGGGCCTGTGGTTTGGACCTAACAAAAGGAAGTTTCCTGTGAGTGTAACGAACTTGTGAGTGGCCCTTTCTCTTAAGGACCTTGATCTCAAGGAATAAAAAAAGGACATTGAAACAAGAAGGGCAATTAAACAAGGTTTGTGCGTCACTGTGTTGGTGTGTGTATTAGAAGGGACAGTTTTGTCAGTACCATGCAATGTGCATCGTGCCACATGTATAGGAACCTGGAGCAGACGTTCCGGGGAACCTATGTCGTGTCAGGTGTGAGTGGGTTGCCCGTTTGGAAGCTGAGGTGGAGAGTCTAAGGGGGCAGCTTGCAGCATTGCGGGGATTGGCAGAACTGGGGGGTCAGCAGGCACTGGCTAATCTGTTGTCCATCCCAACAGATTTGCCGCCTTAGGTAATGAAGTGGAGGAGGACACCTCGGAATTAGCATGTATGGAGGGGGATAGTCCCTTGAGCACCCAGGGGACTGCCATCTCTGATACAAGGGAGGAGGAACGAAGGGTCAGGAATGCAAGGCAGGTGGTATGGTAGGGGACTCCATTATAAGGAAGGTAGATAGGAATCTGCCGCCAAGACCCTACATGCCGAACTGTGTGTTGCCTGCCTGGTGCTAGGGTTCGGCATGTGGTGGATCGTGTAGACAGATTATTGGGTGGGGCCGGGTGTGACCCGGCGGTCTTGGTTCACATTGGTGCCAATGACAAAGTTAGAGGTGGAGGTGAGGTCCTTAAACATGATTTCCGAGAACTAGGGGCAAGATAAAAGCAAGGACTCCGGGTAGTGTTTTCAGAAATACTACCGCAGCCACGTGCTAAGCCAGGGAGACAGCGGGAGCTTAGGAGCATTAATGCGGGCTAAGAGAGTGGTGTAAGGAAGAAGGGTTTGGGTTTATTGAGAACTGGGCAGACTTTGCTGTGGCTACAGGCTCTTTAGTAGGGATGGGTTGCACCTCACTGATGGTGGTGCAGCTGTTTTTAGGGGAGAAGATGGCTAGAGGGTTGGAGGAGATTTTAAACTAGGTTTGGGGGGGGAGGGTATTAGCAGTCTCACTGGGATAGATTGTCCAGGAGGAAAGCAGGGTGTAGATAGGCAGTGGGGGTGGAAGGGGGGTGGGGCTAGCATAGGGGATAGGGAGGAATGTGTATCAAAGTGTACGAATAAATTACAGGATCATAATCTAAAATGTATGTTTGCAAATGCGAGAAGCCTGGCTGACAAAATGGGTGAATTGGAAATGATGGCATTGAATGAAAAAGTTGATGTAATAGGTATAGCAGAAACGTGGTTGAACAGTTCTCAACTGGGCTGTAAATATAGAAGGATATGCCTGTTTAGGCAGGACAGGAAAAAAAAGGAAAGGGGGAGGAGTATGTGGATATGTTAAAAAAGAATTGAAGCCAAATTTAAAAGAAGAGATAGCTGGTGATATGGATGATAAAGTGGAGGCAATATGGGTGGAATTAGGCAACAGGAAAGGGGGTAATGTCATTGTTGGTGTCTGCTATAAGCCGCCAAATGCTAGCAGAGAGGAGGTGAGTCAACTTCATATGCAGTTGGCAAGGGCTGCAAGTTTGGGGAGTGTGCTCATTATGGGGGACTTCAATTACCCTGACATTGATTGGTGTGGTGGAACTGCCATCACAGAAAAAGGCGATGAGTTCCTGAATTTGCTGCAGGATAATTTTCTCTCACAGGTGGTTGAGGTTCCTACTAGAAAAGGAGCTCTGTTGGATCTGGTAATATCTAACATTGTGGAGCGCATTATAGATATAAAGGTAACTGGAGGCTTAGGGAATAGTGACCATGAAATAGTGGCATTTGGACTTTGTTATCGAAAGGAAAAGTGCGCTGGGTTAACAAAGACATTTAATTTCAGGAAAGCAAATTTTCCCAGGTTAAAAGCAGCTCTTCAGAATGTCAACTGGGATAATGTATTATCAGGTAAAGGTACTAAACAGAAGTGGACTGTGTTCAAGGGGATTTTAAGCCAGTTCACATCTAAATTTATACCCTTGGGAAATAAATGTAAAAAAAATAAATCCGCGCCCATGTGGCTGAATTCTGATGTAAAGAGGCAAATGGTAAGGAAGAAAAAGGCATTTAAAACCTTTAAGGCCGAGGGAACGGAAAGGGCCTTTAGGGAGTATAAAAACTGTAACAAGGAGTGTAAGAAAGCAATCAAACTAGCTAAAATTAATAATGAAGTTAGGATAGCTGAAGAAAGCATCACTAAGCCTAAACATTTTTTTAAGTATATTAATAGTAAGAAGATGAGGACTGAGAATGTGGCACCATTAATTAATGGGGATAAGTTAGTTACGGAGGATGGCGATAAAGCAAATGTCTTGAATAATTTTTTTTCCTCTGTATACACTATAGAAGATCCAAGTACAGATATCATAGAGTATAGTAGCAATAAAGGTATACAAGATTCAAGTTCACTTTGGTTAACCGAGGATATGGTACAGAAAGAACTAAATAAGGTTAATATTAGTAAATCTCCTGGACCGGATAAAATACATCCTAGGGTACTTAGGGAGCTAAGTTCAGTTTTATCTAGGCCATTGTTTCTTATTTTTGCTGATTCCCTCATGTCCGGTGGTGTGCCTCTGGATTGGAAAAAGGCTGATGTTATTCCAATATTCAAAAAGGGTAGTCGTTCACAGCCGGGTAATTACAGGCCTGTAAGTTTAACTTCAGTGGTGGGGAAGATCCTGGAAAGTTTAATAAGGGATCATGTTCTAGAGTATGTTTCAAGGACTGACATTATAAGTAGTAACCAGCATGGATTTAGGAGGAATAGATCTTGTCAAACTAACTTGCTTGGCTTTTATGAGGAAGTAAGTAGAAATTTAGACTCTGGTATAGCAGTAGATGTAGTTTACTTGGATTTTGCAAAGGCTTTTGATACAGTCCCCCATAGGCGACTAATGAATAAGCTAAGGTCTGTTGGTCTGGGGAGTCACATTTGTACATGGATAGAAAATTGGTTAAAGAATAGGATGCAGAGAGTAGTTGTTAATGGGGCTTCATCATTATGGACTAAAGTGCTAAGTGGGGTGCCACAGGGTTCTGTGTTGGGGCCGCTTCTATTTAATCTATTTATTAATGATTTGGAAGTGGGTATTGTCAGCAAGGTTTCTGTGTTTGCTGACGACACAAAACTTTGTCGACCATTAAAAACTTCAGAGGATGTGCAATCGTTGCAAGGGGATCTAGATAGATTATCACATTGGGCTGCTAAGTGGCAGATGAAATTCAACGTTGATAAATGTAAGGTGATGCATTTTGGACTTAAAAATCCTTGTGCTACTTATACTATAAATGGCTCTGTGTTAAGTGAATCCCTGTTGGAAAGGGATCTTGGAGTTTTGGTGGATAACAAACTTAAAGGTAGCAAGCAGTGCCAGGCGGCAACAGCCAGAGCCAGCATGGTATTGTCTTGTATAAAGCGAGGTATGGATTCAAGGGAGGAAAATGTAATTCTCCCTCTTTACAAAGCATTGGTAAGGCCTCATTTGGAATATGCAGTGCAATTTTGGAATCCTGTGTACAAAAAGGACATGTTTGAAATGGAAAGGGTTCAGAGAAGGGCAACTAAATTAATAAGGGGATTGGGGGAGCTTGAATATGAGGAGAGACTGGAAAAGTTACAATTATGTACGCTGGAGAAAAGGCGCTTGCGTGGGGATATGATTACTGTGTATAAATACATTAACGGGCCATACAATAAACTATCTGGGGCATTGTTCACCAAGAGAACATGTCAAAGGACACGAGGACATCCCTTAAGACTTGAAGAAAAAAGGTTTAGGCTTCAAGCTCGGAAAGGGTTTTTCACTGTGAGAACAGTAAGGCTATGGAACTGTCTTCCAGTGGACGTTGTAATGGCAGGTTCATTGGTCAGTTTCAAAAAAAAGCTGGATGAGTGTCTGCAAACAAGGAATGTCGCAAGTTACTGGTATTGATACATAAAGTAGAGTTGATCCAGGGAAATTTCCGATTGCCAGGAAATCAGGAAGGAATCAGGAAGGAAGGAATTTTTTCCCCCTTCATAAATTTGGTGGGGTTTTTTTGCCTTCCTCTGGATCAACAGTTAGGCAGGAAATGAGGATATTGCTAGATGGGTTGGACTGGATGGACGTATGTCTTTATTCAACCTCAAATACTATACTATACTAATGAGGATACTGCATGTTTGGTCCACTTGGTCTTCTCGGGTGACTTTGCAGCAGATTTGCTGTAGACTGTATCTGTTTCTCCAACAATAGTTTTCTTTCTTACTTACAGTATATCCCCTTCTGCTTATATTAAATAATCAGCTTTAGCTTCTCCGTCTTATTTTAACCAGCACAATGACTCACTCTGTACTCCTGTACTCTATTCAGGCTTAGAATTCAATTCCAAGATAAAATCCCATCCTTGACTCTGTTTTTAGTGGACAAATGTATATACAATGCGATTAAATACCTCTGGAAACTACATTTGTGTTTAGTGCAGCGACGGGGAAAAGGCCACATGAAGCTTGTGTAATTCTACAGATAACTTGTGTGCTGTAACGTTAAGAGGGCTCTGCACTCTCCCACAGTCCAAAGAGGCTGAAGCACTCAAGCAGATGGCTTTAAAGTGCTGCAGAACAAACAATAAAGGAAGAAAGCAGAAAGGAATTGTAGAGTTTCGGTGACTTTATTGCTTTATTAACTACGGCTTAAGGTAATTGTTGTTACCCAGGAGAAAGAACAAAATGGATTTGTGAATTATATTTAGGATGTGTTTTGAAGAACTGAACTATATTCAGAATTTGACTAGGAATATTGGACCATTGCTCATTCCACTGAGTATTTAGGTTGTGGGAGGCAGCTGAGATTCTGTCGGTTAGTATTTGACACTCTGTTGCCTGCATGTTCCACAGAGGCCCCTAATCGGGGTTGCATGGTCCAATTGCCCACTTAAATCTGACAGATCTGGGTCTTGTGTTGCCGCCCTGCAGGGATAGCCTAGTTGGAATTAAGCCGAATGAGTGCTAAAACACTCTCCAATCTGACACATACCAAGGTCTGCTTAACAGACTTAACAAATAAGGGACTAGGCCATAACCTTGGACACTGAATATTAAAAGACAACTATTACTACTGTAAAAATGTACTTTTTAAAAATTAAAAGTACCTGTGAAAAGCCGTTAGTATTGATTATTCCTATCTACCAATATTGTTTTGTTAAGGAGCTACAGCACATACAGTTTTCATCTGCCAGGTTAGTGCCCTGGCCTTCCTGTATTAAAGATAGTGCTAAAGCACTTGGGGAAACCTGGCAGAAACAGTTTTCTTCATGCTGCCGCTCCTCATAGAAATATTAGGAGGTGGAATGTACCAATCTTACCTCCCTGCCCCAGGTACTTTTCATTTTAAAAGTTTATAGGCACTATAGCAGGGGTGTCAAAACAGGCTAGGTGGTGGGCCGAACATACTTAGCAGGTGCAGCATTGGAGGCACACTATTTTTGACTGGGTCCTCTGCCTATGGCGCGATCATGTGGAACACTCGCCTTACTCTTCTGGCGTGGTAATAGAATGGCAACTCCAATGGAAGTCCTTTGTCACACCTCCCTCCCTTCCCCAGCGCCGGGCTAGATAGACGATCAGCTGTTACAGCAGTGACAGCATCCAAGCCTTAAGGTTCTTACACACGTGCGATTGCGGGTGCCGACACACACAATGTGTACGAACGGCCGTTTCAGCCTATAATTGGCCTGTTTATGGGCACTTTATCAGCCAAAACGGTAGTTCTTTCAGAGGTCCGCCCGGCAGATCGGGCAACAATCTCCGAACGAATGACTGTTTCTGCCGATAAAGTGCCCGAACACAGGCCGATTATCATCTGAAATGGCCGTTCATACACATCGTGCATCGCGGGTCGGCACCAGCGATCACACATGTGTACGAAACCTTTACTACTCTGCTATCCAAGTCCTATTTTTGCACTTCCAAGCAGGGGTGTAACAATAGATCTGCTGATCATGGGTATCTTAAGGCTCGTATACACGTCCTATGTCTGCAGCGAGCAACGACCCCCGACGCCGATACATCCACGTGACGAATGATCGTTTCGGTTACACTGCTGCATGGGACTGAATAAATGTATAGCAGTGTAGTAAGTCTTGGATGCTGTACAGTCACTGGGGGCCACAAAAACTGGGGCGGGTTTAGCCCATGGGCCTTGTGTTTGACACGTGTGGTTTAAGGCATTGTAACACTAAATCTGGGTACACACAGAGATGTTCACGTGTATGTGCAAAACAACCGGCATCGGAAACAGTCGTTACGGATGGAAAATTTCCCTCAACCACGGTCCTCCCCGTACTACAATACAGAGAGTCGGCGACGATCATAGGGAGTATGGCAGTCACGAACATCTCCCTATTCTTTATATAGAGAGACTCTTACAGATTCTGTCTTCTTTGAAAGATTTGAACTGTGTGTACCCAGCTTAAGAGAAGAGATTGATTCCTAGCTCCTGTCATTTCTCTTTTGTATTCTAAAAAAACACCTCATATTAATCTATAATTAAATACATGTAAGTAGCACTTAGACCAGGGATGTGTTTTGCTGCATGCCTTCAATCCAGTACTTTTGCCCAGTATCCTTCTTCTCTTAACCAATGTCTCCTTTATCAGATCAGACTATCTGTGATGGCAAGCATGCTCAGTCATCACCATGAGCCAGAACTGGGAGAGGTAATTTCCCACTGTGCATTTCATACAAACAAACTGACACCATTTCAGTTACTGCAAAATTGCACACAGCAGAAGAATTTATGGTAATAAGGCACTTGAATGACAGCTGAAATGTAGGATGGTTCAGATTAAATTTTTTTTTAAAAAAGTTACATACCCGTGTGCATACCCTTTAACTCTTCTTCACCTCAGGTCCTAATATTTGCAAGCTTTACAGAGCATGGGCACACTGATCGTGAATATATAAAATCAATCGGCAAGAAAAACACTCACTATTTATAATATTAATTTTATATCTTTGCTAGGCTGGTGTTAAGTGTTCAAGCAGCACTAGAGGGCAGCAGAAGCTGCAGAAAGTTGTACCCATGGCTGTTGCCTGTACCTTTAAAATAAATAAATGAGACTTGTAGCATTCAGAGCTTACTAGGCATGCAGTGCTCCCTAAAGGAAACAAAGCTCTTTGTTTTGTGACAGCTCCGATTATCACAGGCGACAGCACAGGCAGAGATTACTGGTTTCATAAGGGAGGAAAACCACATGGTATTGCTGAACAATCTGCAAGGCTCATGTGCTTCCTGCCAGCTGCTAATCATATGGACCGTTATCACCGCATTTTTCTATTGGCAGTGAATCCGTTAAAAAATGATGGCTGCTAATAAGTCCCATTTACAAAAGTCCAATCAGCTCATTTTTATTTTCCATTACAACACTCTAGCACTGAGAGGGACAAAAATGTGCAAAATTTGGATATCTGTTCACAGTTTGTGGTATTTCTTTTTATCATACAATCCTATGGATACCCAGCTACTGCAGAAATCAATGCATTCTGAAGGTACTTTACATGCTCATGCTGTATGTTTGCTTGTTACTGCTGTCACCAGGTGGCGCTGTGTCACTGCTGTGTCTGTTCCCTCTAAATTTTTGTGTTTTTAATTTACCCTTCAGTAAGGACCTGGGAAACTAAAGACTGGTACACACGATGCAATATTTCGGTCCGATCGACCGTTAGTTCAATGTATCGGTCGATCGGCCCGAAATTCTCACATTCGTTTTCGCCCGTGTCTGACCTACCGTTCGTCTGAATCGGACAAAAGGACGATCGGACATGGTGGAAAACCTTGTCCGATCGTGCGGTCTTCTATGGATCGATCGCGGTAACTGTCGGACTCAGCTGCTTTTTCTGTGACCAATAGTCCTTCCTCCTGGCCGACCAGTCGAAAGTACAGGTTCAATTTTGTGCTGTTTACATTAACTAGAAAAGAGAGAATTGTGACTGCCATGCTTTCTTAGGCTGGCGTCACACAGTGTGATTTTGTGCCGCAAGTATGTAGACGGCGCCACCATAAATACCAAAAGCTAAAAAAGGAGTCGCTGTATGTAACAAACAGCGGTAGGATATGTTGGCGATAATTGTTGGCCACATTGCTTGGGAATTGCAAACTGGTCGCATTTAAACGGCATTACTGCTGACTCAGCTGGCGTTTTTATCACTTTTTTCACTGATCAAACAATTCTGCAATTGCATGGATTAAAGGAAAAGAAAGCCAAAAAATACTATGTCTTGGGTAACACAATCCACCGCCCATTACTGACTTTAGGTTCCCAAAAGTTCATATTGTAAAGTTACTTACCAGTTATGTACTGGACTTCCCAGAATGTAGAGTAGACTGACATCCAGAAGAACACTAGACCTGCTGTCAAGAGGACAGGAAGTATATTAACTTTGAAAGGTTTAAAACGTGTCTCAGTGGTTAGCACTGATGCTTTGCAGTGCTGAAGTCCTGAGTTCGATTCCACCCTTGGACACATCTACAAGGAGTTTTATGTTCTCCCCTGTGGGTTTCCTCCGGGCACTCCAGTTTCCCCCACAATCATAAAGACATACTGATAGGTTGTATGTGTCAAATAGATGTACTTAGATTGTAAGCTCTTTGGGGCAGAGCCTGATGTGAATGTATCAATGTAATTGTACAGCTCTACGGAAGATGTTGGCACTATATAAATCTACAATAATAATGCTGGATTGCTACCTTACCAAAAAGGATATTTTTACTTTTTGTGTTACTGATTACTGATTTGTGTTAATGATTCTTGTTTCATCTTTGACAGGTTGAGGCACTGGAACTGCCCCATGTTCCCTGTGTCATTTTATTTGGGTGTTGTGGAATTATTGTTTAGTTTATAGTATAGTATTTGAGGTTGAATAAAGACATACGTCCATCCAGTCCAACCCATCTAGCAATATCCTCATTTCCTGCCTAACTGTTGATCCAGAGGAAGGCAAAAAAAAAACACCAAATTTATGAAGGGGAAAAATTCCTTCCTGACTCCAAGTGGCAATCGGGAATTTCCCTGGAACAACTCTACTTTATGTATTATGTATTGTGTTTATTCATTATTTCATTGTTTCTGTATTTTGGGCTGGGGAACTGTGACACTTCATTGTGAACTTAACCAATAAGCTGGCCATTCAGTTGTTCGACATTCATTATAGCGAATCGGCTTTGACAGCTTCCATTCCATTGGTTCCCCAGATTTTCCCTGTATTGGGAAACCTGGTTTAGGGAACGTCATAGGAATTATAAGTTTCTAGTGTATGGACACCTTTAGGAACTATTATATATTTTTTTCTTTGTATTTCAAGCCTCATCTGTGGTTGTGGTACCTCAGGGTTCACCCTAGCATCTTTTAGCCATGCAGCCCACCTGGTAATTTTTTCATGCCACCCGGCTGGACAAAAGTTAATAGGTGTGTGCCCGGCACTGTGGCCAGACAAAACTCCCATCAAAACTGCCCTGTCAAGACCCCTTTCCAACATTCGCAAGATAATGTAAGGACAGGTTAACTAACCAGGGGAGTAGGGATCACTATAGCAACTAAAGCAGTTGCTATGGGGCCCAGACACAAAGGGGCCCCATCCAGGTGCCCTGCGAGCACCCTGCTAAGAAAAATTTGACCTCACATAGTTTAGCCCCACAAACCCCATTTTCGTTGTACTGAAATGTGCCCAGGTTTACGTAAAAGGAAAATGGGGTTTGTGGGGCTGAACAACGTGAGGTAAACTTTTTCTTAGCATGGTGGACTTTAAAAAAAACTCTGGTAAGGTTGAACTGCACCGAAAAGTTCTTTATGTGGGGGCCCCCCATCTAAAATCTTGCTATGGGGCCCTGTGATATCTAGCTACGCCCCTGTAACTAACTCTTGCAAGATTGCCAGTCCACAAAAGAGTGGCATGGCAAACCTGCATGGTTTGTGTGCTTGTCACAAATTTCCCTGCCCTGCCCCTCCCGGCCACTTTTTCATGCCACCCGGCTGGAAAAAAATTCTGGAGAGAACATTGTACCTGTTTTACTGATATTTATCTTAATTAGAGGTTGGTCATTATTCTTATTCATCTGATGGTGCTCCTGGGCTGCCATGAATTGCTAGAAATGTGTCCCAATGGTGAGTGTAAGGAAGTTGAATCCCAGGAAATTATCACTGTTATAACCACAAACACCCAGCTATGCAAACAGAGCTTCTTGGTGCAGCCAAAGCTGGGTACACACTTAAAAGATCTTGCAAATCCTGTCTGTCATCTTTCAAAGATCTGCATACACACAGTCCCGAGCGTTCTCCCTATGAACAGAGAGTTAAGGTGGCCATACAAATGCTACCCATTGGAATCTGATTGTGAATTTGCATTGGAAATTTTTTGTCTCAGTGCCGAAAGGCGGCAGTAGACATGTTCCCAATGTTCAGCAATTCCTCATCCATGTGTATGGCCAACTTAAGGCCCAATATCATCGACAACTTACCATTTGCTGTATCATTCAGAAAGTCATTTAAAGATACCATAAGAGCCAATATTCATCTGATGGATCGTTTGTTTATATTTCCCATAAATGTATCATCATGTCCAATTATTCACAATGACTGATTTTGCAGGAAAATTGGTTGTGAACAATTGGTCAGCAGTTGGTAACACCAATGATCATTGCCTGATTTAAAAAAAAATCAAGCAGGATGATTGAAATGTTAACTCTGATTATTTTTCTTATTCCCCAAGCAGATCTCCAATCTTATAACTTGATCAGATCGCTTAGGTATCTGAAAGGGAAATCCACAGACCATAATAATAACCAACCAACTTTTGAGTCCTTGATCAAGATTGCAAGTTTTGAAAAAATTTGATTAGAACTTCACAAATTTTATCATGTGTAGAGCCAAATGAGTAAATATGATCAGAACGCATGATCACAAGAGCTAAATATTGTGTATAGTGTATTTGTACTCCCCACCAAGCGCAAATTGGATTTGGATCTGCTTGTGCCTGCTAGGCCTAAAAGAACATAGCTTTCCGGGTGAAATTATAAAGTTAGAATCCCAATCCCCACAGGAAATTCTGACTGAATCTGAATGCATCATCCCGTGAAATCTTTTGGGGCTTGTAGATGGAGGGATTTAAAATGGGCTACTAATATGAAAGAAATTTAAAACCAGATATAATGTTTTCTAGATACATTTACCAATGGCATCATCTTTAACAGGGTTTTCCAGGATGCGCTGGGGCACACTGGGTGCCTTAAGAAAGCCAGAGGTGTGCCTCAAAATTTTGTTGAAAATATTTTTACCAATATACAGGGAGATGTAATTAAAGTTCTTATTGTTAAAAATTGTGCTAATTTTGCCCCAACCAATCAAATATTATTTACCATTTGAAAGCTAACATCTGATTGGTTGGGGCAAAATTAGCACCATTTTTAATGATAAGAACTTTTATCTGATATATTCAATTAGATCAACTGGACTTGAAGTTTAGTTCTTGAAGACGTTTGCTAGTCATCCGACTGGCTTTCTCAATTCAGATTGACTTGTACAAGAATCTGTGGCAATTAAGTACCCTGGAAAATCCCAATTAGCATATCACAGCCAAGTGTTAAGGGCGTGATTGGATAGTGGCTAAGAGGTGTTATAGGAATGCCCAAAAATAACTTTTTAATATATTTTTGAAAGATTCCCCCCCCCCCCCCCAAAAAAACCCAACTTTCTTTATAACCTTACCTGTCTCAGATGCTCCTAAGCTGAGAAACAGCTACTTACACAAACCGATCCTTCGCTGGAAGTCCCTCCTGCACTGCTCCTGTTGTGAGCTGGAGCAGAGTGCTGTCATCACTGTTGCAACCATGACTGACAGTTATTACCTGGAAGAGAAGGAGTATGTGTTAAGGGATCAGCTGTGTTTAAGTAGCTATATCTCGGCATTGGAGATGTTATTATTATTATAAGTCCGTTTTTTGGGGGGTAATCTTTCAAAATATCACAAGTTGTTTTTGAGCTAGAGTTACCCTTTAAACTGCATTATTGCTGACTCTGTCTTGCTGCATGTCTTTAAAGGGCAAGTCCACCCATTCTACTAAAATTAAACATGGTAGGGCACCCCCAAAACCTCCGTTCCGGACATGACTGACAACTGTTACCAGGAAGTAGGAGAGAGCCGTGGTGGTGTATTTGTAAGTTTTATTTCTCAGAGTGGGAGCACCATTGAACATTGTAAGTAAGACGGAACTGGGGTTTTGGGGGGTGCCCTATAAATTTAGGTATTAGAAGGGGTGGTCGTGCCCTTTCATTTCTCTGATCTGGAAACCCTAGGTATACAGTCTGAGGCCTTCTAATTGTTTCTACCCTCTAGATTCTTAATCAGCAGGTTGTAAATATATGACAGGTCTTTTTTCTCTAAATGTTAGGGCCCCAAAATTCATGACAATCTTTGTAAGTAGACAATAGCCCAGGTGATCCCCTGACTGCATTTTGTTGGTTAAATGATCTGTAAAATTCAATGAAAGAGAATCTTGGGTTTTTTTTTCATTGGCCAAGTGCATGCAGTTCATGTTTGTTACCATGTGAGGTCAGTAGAAGTTTTCAACATCTAAAGCACCTAGCAATGCACTGAACTGATATCCTGGTGATGTGGAATGTTAAAAAGCTGTTCCCACAATTAACATGCTCATTGTTATTCCACAGTGACCTGTAAGGCCCCCAAACCATTTAACCGTGGCTATAAACTGTGTAGCCATATAAAGAAATTCTGAGCACAACTACATTTATTTGACTGGCTATAAAATGCAAAATGCCAATTAGCACCAATGACCCTCTGGTGATATTTACTACATGCCTGCAGCCCGAAGGCCAGGAATAACAGAAGGGGGGCCCATCATTTGGCTGCTATATGCAGTTGTGATTTTGTGATTAAATACTTTGTACATTTTCTAGAAGAATCTTGTGAACAGGGTCGAGGGAGAAAAACCCTTTTTGCTGACCCTAAAAGCAGCTCATGACAATGCTTTAGGGCAAGCATGTTACTCACAAGTTTTAAACCCAGGGGCAATCACAGAATTTCCAAGGGAGGGATTCCTTGTATACATTCACATCAGGCCCTGCCCCGAAGAGCACATTTATTTGACACATACAACCTATCAGTATGTCTTTATGATTGTGGGGAAACTTAAGCGCCCAGAGGAAACCCATGCAAGCACAGGGAGAGCATACAAACTCCTTGTAGATGTGTCCAAGGACTTCAGCATTGCAAGGCATCAGTGCTAGCCACTGAGCCACCGTTCTGCCCAGAATGGGTGCCAACGTCATTATAAAAACATTCAAATCTTTATTCTTCTCTATCCTTGTACACTGACATAGTTGCGTTTTTTAAAGGGCATGTCCACCCCCTAACTAATTTGCCCGACTTGCTGGCCCCACTGTGTAGTGTTCAAAAATCCTCACCTTTCTCCTCTTCTCCTTATGGTTGTCGTGCAGTTCCTGATGAAAGTCAAGAAAAGTGAAGAGTAAGAGCTGTCTGTGTCATCCGGCATCTGCCTCCTTCCCTCCATCTTGTCATCCTTCTGGCATGTGCTGTGGAGCTCTCCACTCTAACTTTTATGGTTTCCTTGCAGAATTTTTAGATGACTATTCTGTTCTCCCTGGATGCAATAACCGTGCAAATGTTTGCATGTGCTATTAATTTGAATCCCCCAATCAGATGTTAACTAACTGCAGTAGCCCATTTAAGCTAAGACCTAATTGGTCCCTGCAAATAAACAGTACGGCAATTTTTTCTTATTGTATCAGCCCCTTATTTATAGAAATCAATGGAAACAATAAACCACTGAAAATCATATATGGCAGAGCTTACTAAAACTTTAGAACCCATTATAATGTTTATAGAAACGTGGCCACTGCTCCAAAGCATGGCATTGAATGTAGCAATTGTGACACCCACCATGAAGGCCAACCTGACCTGCAAGAGGAGGTTAGAATAAAGCTTTAATGATTTCATGGATGATTTTACTATTCACAGTCTTGCTTTGTGTGTCCCTAAGTGCTCTTACACACATTAGATAGATCTGGTTTGGAGCAATTCCCCCCAAAAGTGATTTATTACTTGATCCTCATACAGACAAGCTGCTTGTTACTTAGACGAGCAGCCTGTACTACTCTATGGAACCCTTTGTAATAATATTATATAACATAACGGGCTGAATGAGAAGGAGACACAAGAGATCAGTTCCGTGTTCTTGTAATCTTAATGTTGTTGTTTGTTTGTTGGGTCCAGAATAGACATTTCCTTGGACCCATAGTTCCAGGTTAGGGCAGGTGTCAGCTACAAATGAACAACCTCAGGGTGGAAACTCCTAGTTTAGTTTTAGGCCATAATCTTCATTGATTAACTTGGACACTTTTACAGGGAGATTCAATCAAAGTTCTTATTGTTAAAAATGGTGCTAATTTTGCCCCAACCAATCAGATCTTATTTAACATTTAAAATCTAACATCTGATTGGGTGCACCATTTATAAGGATAAAAACTTTTATTAAATAATCCTGTTACTTCTTTTTATTCCTAACTTTATTAGCTTTAACTACTCATTCAGGTTTACAATTGTAGGTAAAGATTGTAAGGCACCACCGTAGCTATAATTTAACAGACAGACACTATTACAATGTTGTTGTTGTGGAACCTAAAGGTTCCTGGTGGGACCCTGGAGCCTAGTAAGTAACTCTAAAGCTGGTTACACACAGTAACGATAAAGCCTCGATACCGTCGGATCCGACGGTATCGGGGCTTTATCGTTATGTGTGTGCACTCATTTCCCGAACGAGCGCGCGGCCGCCGAACGATCGGGTCGGCCGTACGCTCGTTCGGGAAAGGGCGAAAATTTCCATCGGCTGCGCTAGACCTCCCTATAGAGGAGTCTAGCGCGGCCGATGGAAACACCAGTCCCGAGCGTTCTCCTTATGAAGTTCATAGGGAGAACGCTCGGGACTGTGTGTATGCAGATCTTTGAAAGATGGCAGACAGGATCTTGCAGATCCTGTCTGTCATCTTTCAGAAATCTGTGCTGTGTGTACCCAGCTTTAGGCATGTCAACATGTCAGTAATGTTCAGATCCTTGTATTGTATTGTCTGAGCAACACCAAATCAAATTCCTTTTATGTGTAAACCTTCTTTGCTAATTAAACCCAATTCTGATTTTAATATTATATAGAGGATCATGTGATACAATTTGGTCCAGGAATCAAGGTGTTAATGACAACATCACAACCTAGGAGGGTGTATGGGGAGGGGGGGCTGTTAGAAATAAATAAGAAATCCAAAAGGTCAGGATCCAGATCAAGTTTCTGGATTTGTTTGTGTGAAGTACACAATTTGAATGCAGCCTGTCAACACAATGACTAAACATGCCAAGGTCCTAAATAGGCAGCTTTATACATAAGGTGAATTAGAAATTACAATATCTAGAAATGAGAGATGTTATCTACTATTTAATGGTGAAAACTAATTTAGTGCTTAGAGCTCCAATAGGTATTTCCTATTTCCACGCAACACCAAAATATACTAAAATATAAAATTACGTTTACCGTAATCTAAGCAGAGAGGGTTAGCCACGCAAATATCTAGTACACTGCAGGAGATAAATAAAGTTGTATTGTGCCAGGTACAGTATCTGCATGCAACTGTGCACACACATTCAGTATATAAAAGGAAAAACAAACTCAAACTACAATGTAAATTTAACACTGTACATGCCACACAATTTTCTGTAGGTTTAAAGCAATATTAGCCAAGCAGGAAGCAGGTAACATAGAATAAAACAATGCGCTCAAGGAAACATCTGAGTGGCCCAGGGCACCCTCGAGTGGGTGGGGCTTAGGCACCCGCAAGTGGGTGGGGCAACGTGGGGCTGTAAGATAATGGGCCATGGGGGGCCTGCAACTGGAGGGACCATGGGGTCCATGAGTAGGAGGGACCATGGGGGCCTCAAAGGGGAGGAGGAGACGCAGGGCAGATTGACTACAGTTTCAGAGCAGGAAGTGCAGGGGACATGGTGATGCTGCTGCCATATCACACACAAAAATGTAAATATCTTCAAAAGTATGCAAAATAAACAATGGAAATAAATTGCAAAATTCTCAGGGAAGCAATTACTATCAATTTACCTAAAGTCATTTTTGGACCACAGTTCCCCTTTAATTATTTAAAATTATACTTTTATATTTATTTAATGCTATGCACTGCTAATAATAGACACTATTTAAGGTACAGCTTAACTGTTATCTCCATATAAGTTCACTTCCCTGGTAGTGATTCTTCTCTAGTTGTTTGCATTTAGTAGATATAAGTAATAGATTCTGTAACAAAGGAGGCTTCCATGTTGTTGCCAGTACAACTCAGAGCCCATGTTCTCTGTGCACGGAGCCCAGTGACCGCGGATTTTTGGACACAGTCTGCAAGGAGATCCAGGAAGTCTTGGGGGCGGAGCTTAGCAGACTACATACATGTTCCAAGATGTCTTGAACTTTACTGGGGTACAGGTAGGCTCTGAAGGGACCTAAAACAAATACAAAAAGGGAGATGGTTATTTAAAGATACAGCTTCCATTTACACTAAATTTGTTTTTTGAGTGTACTTTAACTGAGAGTCAGCCAATCAATCACAGACGTGGCTACCAGCTATTGAGAGAGCCGAGGAAAAGTCCTCCAGGGGGACAGGAAAGGGCCAGATACCCGATTACACACAGAGAGGCTCCTACTCTTCAGTTTCGTGGACTTTAAGCAAGCACTGCAGGACAACCATAAGGAGCAGAGGAGAAAGGTAAGGATTTTTTATTGGGGGTGGACATGCCCTTTTAATTTAATTTAAATCGAGTTTGTAGCAGTGTTTGGTAAATATTATTACCGGTATGTATTTCGGGAAGGATTTATAAAGATTTGTTAACAGAATTGACCAAAGTTAATCAAGTAACTAGGTTAATTTTGTATATGCATATAACTTCCCTGCCTTTATAACATGGCTATTGTATACAGCAATAAATGGGAACTGACATTTGAAAGTAATAACCATTATTCATGTTTATTAAGACAAAGGACTTCCCTATATCTGAATGCACTGCATTGTGTAATAAATGTAATAATGTGTCGTCTTACACAATGTGTTTAGTATACTAAACTTTCTTTTTCCACCCTAAGAAGTTTCTTGAAACATCTAATAATTATAGCACAGTTATACATAGGAATGGGTAGAATAGCATTGTAACAATAGTAAAGGTTTAATTCAACATATCTTTAACAAGAAAATCATATATAAATTATAAATAAAAATAAAATAAATGCAAAGGATGCTCCTTTCATTTTGAATGATCAGAGATCATTCAAAATATGCTTGAAAGATGCATCTGTTTTGGAGGCGAGCAGCTATAATTTTTGCATATAATTTATATCAGAATTAAGAAGCGATATCGGTCTATAGTCTGTACATTGGTGAGGGTCTTGTTAGGTTTAAAATGACTGTTATGTGAGTTTGTTACTGATTGTTTGGAAATGGATTTGGTGGATGAGATTGCATTAAAAGACTCTAGGAGGGGAGATTTCGTTTTTCAAGATTTTATAAAAGGTGTCTGTAAAGCCATCTGGTCCTGGCTTTTCCTGAGGGGGCTTGGTATTATTGCTGAAAGTAATTCTTGTTGGGTAAGGTAGATCAATTTGATGTGTGGGTATTTGTGGTATGGGGTTTTGTCAAGGTAAGTTTTATGTTGTTTTGAGAGGAGGTTGTGGAGGAGTGAGGTGATGTTACTAATCTATTTTTGTATAAAATTTTGGGAATTCTTCTGAGATGTCCTCTGACCTAGAGACAAACCCCTTGAGGTGTTTTGAGCTTTGCAATATACAAATTCCTAGTAAACATTTGAGCGATTTGGCTAAAGATCTGCCACTTTTGTTCTAAACTCATAGATTGAGCGGTTTCTTATTGGTTTCTTTATGTGAAGGCATCGTCTAGAGCTTGTAGAAGTTTTTGTTCTAGCTAATGATCATTTTGCAGAAGTCAGGGGTGTTTGTAAAGTTTATGGGAGAGTTTAGTTGTGTACTTCTTGCATCAGCTTTTCTTGTATGTGTTCATAGATTTTTTTCAGTCTAGGCCATGTTGGATAAGGAGGCCTCTTAGGATGCATTTGAGAGCTTCCTGTTTGATGGGAGGGGAGGTATTATCTTGGTTATGATCTTGTTTGAAGTCAGATATCACTTTCTTAATTGCGGATATGCAGTTTTCAGCTTTCAATATTTATCATTGAGTTTCTCAGTCCAAGGGAGATTTTTGCGTGTAGGGATTGTGAGAGTAGGTAGATTGGTGCATGGTCCGATAATACTATCAGACCTGTGGTGGTGTTGTGTGTCCATGAGAGGAGAGGATGTGATATAAGAAATATCTATGCGGCTGTTTTGTGTTATTTTTTTTGAGTAGAATGAGTAGTCTTTTGTTGTGGGGTTTAGGGCTCTCCAGCATCTAAGTTGTAGTGATGTAAGTTTTTGTTTAAGTTTATGGAGTGCTTTGTAGACTATGCGTGAGTGGGTTGAAGTTATAAAGCTTTGGGTCTAGGGGGAGGTTAAAGTTCTCCCCCTAGAATGATATGTCCTTCAGCGAAGTTTTCTAGTTTGTTTAAAAAGTGGCGGGCAGTGGGGATCTGTTACTGTGTTGGGTAGATATATTGTGGCTAGTGTCAATGTTATATATATAGTGAGATTTTAATTGCTAGAAAACAAGACTTCTTTATCAGTGTTGTATCTAAATTCATATGGGAGATTTTTATGAATTGTAATGGCGACTCCTTTGGTCTTAGTGATTGGGTTGTGGCTATTACCAGTGTGGCTTAATCCTGGTGTGGAGTTGATTTGAAATATGTTTCTTGGAAAAAAAATAAGTCTACTGATTCGTTTATGTAGAAATGTAGGATTTGGTTTCTCCACACTTTGGGATGTTAAGTCCCTTGGCGTTTAGTGTGCAGATCTTAGCCTTTGCCTCCATATCAGTTGATACAATAAAACAGTATATTATGCATATTAGTTATCGAGTTGAACCGAGTCCCAGGGAAGGGGTGATGGGAGGGTTAGGGGGCAGAGGGAGGGGGGTGTTATTAGAATTAAAACATTAGATTTGAAAAAAGCATTCAACATGTTACACATAGTGATATAGATAATAAGAAATAAAAAAGAACATGACAAAGGCTAATCATCGGTGAGGGGTTGGAGTCCTTTAGGTCTCATCATCGGACGGTGGTCTCCCTTAATCATTAGAAATTGCACATTTATTAGGTTGTTTGATGTAAGAGGAATTGAGGATCCAGTATTTTGTTTAGGTAGTGGGAACTATGCGGCTTTTGGAGGTTTGTTGTTTGGCTCGTTTTGAGGGGGTGTCTGTTGAGGTCGTGGGAAGGTTGTGATAGGTTGGTCCCAATCTGGAAGAGTTATGGGTGGAAGGTGTGTTTTTGTAGAAGAAAGTAAGTCTTCTGGTTGGCGTAGAGTAGCTGAGATGTTTACTTTGTGGGCATGTAGTGAAAAGGGAAATCACCATCTGTATATTATGGAGCGTTCTTTGAGGGTTTCCAGCGAGTTTGAGGGCTCTCATTGCTGTAAGGTTCTGGTTAGAGATCTGTATAGGTGTAGGTGGGTGTCATTAAATTCAATCTCTGAGCATTCTTCTGCTTTGTTCATTATAAAGTCTTTCGGCTCATAATGGTGGATGCAGCATATGACATCACATGGTCTGGGGTTCTTCAGCATAGGGCCTATGTGCTTGATCAATTTTATACTGAATCTTCAAGCGGCCCAATGTGTATAAAGATTTTCAGTTCGGGGCTGGTTTTAGTTCTGTCGGGTGACTGATTCGGGGAGCCCCTTATCTGATATTATTCCTTATTCCTCTGTTCTCAATGTCCTCAAGTGATTGAGCAGGGGTGGGTGGTTATTTGTTGTAAAGTAATTGTAGATTGAACCTCTTGTAATACAAACAATACCTCTACTTGATGCATTTCCTGTTGTAGGTATGCAGATATCTATCATTATTTCTGCCTGATCCATTCAGCTGGTGACGTAACCCATCTGTTTCTGGCCATGGGCATCAATCCCAAACTTTCTACCATTCTGTTTTAAGGCTTAGAACACAGAGTAATAGATGATGTTGGAAAAAGGGTACAGGCCCTATCTTATAGTTATGCTAAACCCCCAACTGTCTACCATAAGGTGCTTGATAGCGTATCATATGAAAAGCCCTCCTTCTTAAAGGGCATTTTAGGACTGGAACAACGGACCAATTATTGGCCTGATTGACTGCCCATACCTGTACCTTTGTTGAGCAAATTCTGTATTTTCCAACTGATTGCTCCTTACCAATTTTTAGGCAAAATGGTGGATCCAAAGGTCTTCCCTGGGGCTGCAAGATTGTTGACCCACGATTAGTGTGTGGCCTGGTTAATTCAGACTGCCGATCTTACTATCAATGTTAACGAACTGCTGATATTAAAGAAGTTGTTTCGGGGGACAGTTTATATTACTGCCATCTACTGCCAACAAACTTAATGTAACTGTAACTCCTACTGCTTTTTTGTAAGGCCTGTAGTTATTATTTGTATTGCCCTTTATCCATGTTCTTAAGATCAGTTATTCTTGGTTACATTATCAAAACTATTTAACAAAGTTCCAATTAGTTTATGGCAGAAAGTTGTGCCAAGTTAAGGTGATTACCTTTTGTGAGGAGGTTAGAACATCATTTAGTGAAATGCACGGAATCTTTATATTGTGATTATTAACGGTAATAAGAAAATGCAGCAGGCATGGAAAGTTTTGTGTTAATACGTAATAAAAAGGACAGAGTTGCTTTTCTAAAGTTGTATGTTAAATACCACGATACGGTAGTATTACGCCCAAAACTTTTCTTTCTCTAATTAACAGTTGAAGATTATGTGGAACTATAAAGGCAAATATAGGTAAAATGTGTTTTACTGTGTTATATCCTAAAATTGGCAGATTAAAATGACATATTTGTCTTTCATGATATTCCCAAACAAATATGGACTGTGCAAAGACAGGAAAAATGAATTGGATCACTCATTAGAGGGCTCCTTTCACTTAACATGGTTTTACAAAATGGGTATAGGGATTGAGTCGATCTTGAGTCCATTTGATTATAATATTTTAATTTTAGTAGATTTAGAGCTGAAAGGAGGGTGTGCGTTTAGTTCACCTTTAACATACTAACTTGCAGATGTTACAACTTTTAAAGCTTTACATTGTCTGAGGGCTTCATGATAGGCCGCGAGAAGGGTGAGAAACTCA
This sequence comes from Hymenochirus boettgeri, assembly GCA_019447015.1. Lineage (NCBI taxonomy): Eukaryota > Metazoa > Chordata > Amphibia > Anura > Pipidae > Hymenochirus > Hymenochirus boettgeri. Next base: position 37,916,459 of record CM033476.1, read on the forward strand.
ATATCAAGTTATGCGTCAAGATGAAGTAATAAATTGCATTTGGTTTCATAATAAAAGACAATCCAGGATGGACAAATCAGTAATTGTGCATTTAAAACTGGCCTTCCTTCCTAGTAAACACCTTGTCTGACCTACGGATAATAAACGATCACAGTTCAAATATAAGAAAAATATAGAAGGGAATTAATTAACTTTTTTCTCTATATCTGCTTATTGTAAAAGATATCAATCAGGATCATCACACATTCACAAACACATATTGTTACTGCTTGTGAAGGTTCTTCATTCATCCAGGTCTGGTATATCTGTTGTATTCAATGATCAACTGGACTTGAAATGTGTTCTTGAAGACGTTTCGCTAGTCATCCGACTGGCTTTCTCAATTCAAATGACTTGTAACAAGAATCTGTGCAATTATGTTCCCTGTGATATGCTAATTGGGATTTTCCAGGGACATAATTGCCACAGATTCTTGTACAAGTCATTCTGAATTAGAAAGCCAGTCGGATGACTAGCGAAACGTCTTCAAGAACTACATTTCAAGTCCAGTTGATCTAATTGAATACAACAGATACATATTGTTACTATGTCATCGCTTAGGAGAAACCTCTTTTTGCAGCTTTTATTTTAATCTTTTCTCATTTTAACCATTTAGCAATTGTCTTATAAATTGGGGACCATGGACGACTGTAATCCTCATCTCTGGACTTTCATTCCTATTGGCTACATATGTTTCTATATTTTCTTTGCACACATACCCATGTTGATAGTATGCCTTTTTGTGGGGAGAATGGAAATATAATAGGATTGTTTTACTGTTAAAAACTGTGTGCAGGATGGAGTGTGCAGTAAGCAGACTATTCTTCTCTCTCCAGTTAAAGGGGTGTGCTGGACTTCTATATTCTAGTATTGTACCTGTGTAATCACAAACAGGCTGCAAAGGGTTATATAAGTGTTTGGGTTTTTTTTCCCTCGCTTTCTGCTCTTGCATACATTGGTGTGGGGGGTTGGGCCTATGTTAAATAGGATCACAGTGTTGTGGCCTGTGGTTTGGACCTAACAAAAGGAATTTTTTCCTGTGAGTGTAACGAACTTGTGAGTGGCCTTTCTCTAAGACCTTGATTCTCAAGGAAATAAAAAAGGACATTGAAACAAGAAGGGCAATTAAACAAGGTTTGTGCGTCACGTGGTTGGTGTGGTGTATTAGAAGGGCAGTTTGTCAGTACCATGCAATGTGCATCGTGCCACATTTATAGGAACTGGAGCAGACGTTCCGGGGAACCTATGTCTGTGTCGGTGAGTGGGTTGCCCGTTTGGAAGCTGAGGTGAGAGTCTAAGGGGGCAGCTTGCAGCATTGCGGGGATTGGCAGACTGGGGTTCAGCAGGCACTGGCTAATCTGTTGTCCATCCCAACAGATTTGCCGCCTTAGGTAATGAAGTGGAGGAGGACACCTCGAATTAGCATGTATGGAGGGGGATAGCCCTTGAGCACCCAGGGGACTGCCATCTCTGATACAAGGAGGAGGAACGAAGGGTCAGGAATGCAAGGCAGGTGGTATTGGTAGGGGACTCCATTATAAGGAAGGTAGATAGGGTATCTGCCGCCAAGACCCTACATGCCGAACTGTGTGTTGCCTGCCTGGTGCTAGGGTTCGGCATGTGGTGGATCGTGTAGACAGATTATTGGGTGGGGCGCGGGTGTGACCCGCGGTCTTGGTTCACATTGGTGCCAATGACAAAGTTAGAGGTGGAGGTGAGGTCCTTAAACATGATTTCGAGAACTAGGGGCAAGAATAAAAGCAAGGACTCCAGGGTAGTGTTTTCAGAAATACTACCCAGCCACGTGCTAAGCCAGGGAGACACGGGAGCTAGGAGCATTAATGCGGGGCTAAGAGAGTGGGTGTAAGGAAGAAGGGTTTGGTTTTTATTGAGAACTGGGCAGACTTTGCTGTTGCTACAGGCTCTTTTAGTAGGGATGGGTTCCACTCAACTGATGGTGGTGCAGGCGGTTTTTAGGGGAGAAGATGGCTAGAGGGTTGGAGGAGATTTTAAACTAGGTTTGGGGGGGGAGGGTATTAGCAGTCCACTGGGATAGATTGTCCAGGAGGAAACAGGTGTAATTAGGCAGTGGTGGTGGAAAGGGGTGGGGCTAGCATAGGGGATAGGGAGAATGTGTATCAAAGTGTACAATAAATTACAGGATCATAATCTAATGTATGTTTGCAAATGCGAGAAGCCTGGCTGACAAAATGGGTGAATTGAAATGATGGCATTGAATGAAAAGTATGATGTAAAGGTTAGCAAACGTGGTTTGAACAGTTCTCACAACTGGGCTGTAAATATAGAAGGATATGCCTTTTTTAGGCGACAGGAAAAAAAGGAAGGGGGAGGAGTGTGGTAATGTTACAAAAGAATTGAAGCCATTTTAAAAGAAGAGATAGCTGGTGATATGGATGATAAAGTGGGGCATTATGGGTGGTTAGGCAAACAGGAAAGTGGGTAATGTTCATTGTTGTTGTCTGCTATAAGCCGCCAAATGCTAGCAGAGAAGGTGAGTCAACTTCATGCGTTGGCAAGGGCTGCAAGTTTGGGGAGTGTGCTCATTATGGGGGACTTCAATTACCCTGACATTGATTGGTGTGGTGGAACTGCCATCACAGAAAAAGGCGATGAGTTCCTGAATTTGCTGCAGGATAATTTTCTCTCACAGGTGGTTGAGGTTCTACTAGAAAAGGAGCTCTGTTGGATCTGTATATCTACATGTGGAGGCGCATTATAGATATAAAGTAACTGGGGACTTAGGGAATAGTGACCATGAAATAGTGGCATTTGGACTTTGTTATCGAAAGGAAGTGCGCTGGGTTAACAAAGACATTTAATTTCAGGAAAGCAAATTTTCCCAGGTTAAAAGCAGCTCTCTCAGAATGTCAACTGGATAATGTATTATCAGGTAAAGGTACTAAACAGAAGTGGACTGTGTTCAAGGGGATTTTAAGCCAGTTCACATCTAAATTTATACCCTTGGGAAATAAATGTAAAAAAAATAAATCCGCGCCCATGTGGCTGAATTCTGATGTAAAGAGGCAAATGGTAAGGAAGAAAAAGGCATTTAAAACCTTTTAAGCCGAGGGAACGGAAAGGGCCTTTAGGGATATATAAAACTGTAACAGGAGTGTAAGAAAGCAATCAAACAGCTAATTAATAATGAAGTTAGGATAGCTGAAGAAAACATCACTAAGCCTAAACATTTTTTTAAGTATATTAATAGTAAGAAATGAGGACTGAGAATGTGGCACCATTAATTAATGGGGATAAGTTAGTTACGGAGGATGGCGATAAAAGCAATTTCTTGAATAATTTTTTTTCCTCTGTATACACTATAGAAGATCCAGTACAGATATCATAGAGTATAGTAGCAATAAAGGTATACAAGATTCAAGTTCACTTTGGTTAACCGAGGATATGGTACAGAAAGAACTAAATAAGGTTAATATTAGTAAATCTCCTGGACCGGATAAAATACATCCTAGGGTACTTAGGGAGCTAAGTTCAGTTTTATCTAGGCCATGTTTCTTATTTTTGCTGATTCCCTCATGTCCGGTGGTGTGCCTCTGGATTGGAAAAAAGGCTGATTTATTCCAATATCAAAAGGGTAGTCGTTCACAGCCGGGTATTACAGGCCTGTAATTTTAACTTCAGTGGGTGGGGAAGATCCTGGAAAGTTTAATAAGGGATCATGTTCTAGAGTATGTTTCAAGGACTGACATTATAAGTAGTAACCAGCATGGATTTAGGAGGATATATCTTGTCAAACTAACTTGCTTGGCTTTTATGAGGAAGTAAGTAGAATTTAGACTCTGGTTAGCAGTAGATGTAGTTTACTTGGATTTTGCAAAGGCTTTTGATACAGTCCCCCATAGGCGACTAATGAATAAGCTAAGGCTGTTGGTCTGGGGAGTCACATTTGTACATGGTAGAAAATTGGTTAAAGAAAGGATGCAAGAGTAGTTGTTAATGGGGCTTCATCATTATGACTAAAGTTCTAAGTGGGTGCCACAGGGTTCTGTGTTGGGGCCGCTTCTATTTAATCTATTTATTAATGATTTGGAAGTGGGTATTGTCAGCAAGGTTTCTGTGTTTGCTGACGACACAAACTTTGTCGACCATTAAAAACTCAGAGGATGTGCAATCGTTGCAAGGGGATCTAGATAGATTTCACATTGGGCTGTAAGTGGCAGATGAAATTCAATGTTGATAAATGTAAGGTGATGCATTTTGGACTTAAAATACTTGTGCTACTTATACTATAAATGGCTCTGTGTTAAGGAATCCTGTTGGAAAGGGATCTTGGAGTTTTGGTGATAACAAACTTAAAGGTGCAAGCAGTGCCAGGCGGCAACAGCCAGAGCCAGCATGGTATTGTCTTGTATAAAGCAGGTATGGATTCAAGGGAGGAAAATGTATTCTCCCTCTTTACAAAGCATTGGTAAGCCTCATTTGGAATATGCAGTGCAATTTTGAATCCTGTGTACAAAAGGACATGTTTGAAATGGAAAGGGTTCAGAGAAGGGCAACTAAATTAATAAGGGGATTGGGGGAGCTTGAATATGAAGAAGACTGGAAAATTACAATTATGTACGCTGGAGAAAGGCGCTTGCGTGGGATATGATTACTGTGTATAATACATTAACGGGCCATACAATAAACTATCTGGGGCATTGTTCACCAAGAGAACATGTCAAAGACACAGGACATCCTTAAGACTTGAAGAAAAAAGGTTTAGGCTTCAAGCTCGGAAAGGGTTTTTCACTGTGAGAACAGTAAGGCTAGGAACTGTCTTCCAGTGGACGTTGTAATGGCAGGTTCATTGGTCAGTTTCAAAAAAAAGCTGGATGGTGTCTGCAAACAAGGAATGTTGCAAGTTACTGGTATTGATCATAAAGTAGAGTTGATCCAGGGAAATTTCCGATTGCCAGGAAATCAGGAAGGAATCAGAAGAAGGAATTTTTTCCCCCTTCAAAATTTGGTGGGTTTTTTTTGCCTTCCTCTGGATCAACAGTTAGGCAGGAAATGAGGATATTGCTAGATGGGTTGGACTGGATGGACGTATGTCTTTATTCAACCTCAAATACTATACTATACTAATGAGGATACTGCATGTTTGGTCCACTTGGTCTTTCGGGTGACTTTGCAGCAGATTTGCTGTAGAGCTGTATCTGTTTCTCCAACAATAGTTTTCTTTCTTACTTACAGTATATCCCCTTCTGCTTATATTAAATAATCAGCTTTAGCTTCTCCGTCTTATTTTAACCAGCACAATGACTCACTCTGTACTCCTGTACTCTATTCGGCTTAGAATTCAATTCCAAGATAAATCCCATCCTTGACTCTGTTTTAGTGGACAAATGTATATACAATGCGATTAAAATACCTCTGGAAACTACATTTGTGTTTAGTGCAGGCGAGGGAAAAGGCCACATGAAGCTGTGTAATTCTACAGATAACTTGTGTGCTGTCGTTAAGAGGGCTCTGCACTCTCCACAGTCCAAAGAGGCTGAAGCACTCAAGCAGATGGCTTTAAAGTGCTGCAACAAACAATAAAGGAAGAAACAGAAAGGAATTGTAGAGTTTCGGTGACTTTATTGCTTTATTAACTACGGCTTAAGGTAATGTTGTTACCCAGGAGAAAAACAAAATGGATTTGTGAATTATATTTAGGATGTGTTTTGAAACTGAACTATATTCAGAATTTGACTAGGAATATTGACCATTGCTCATTCCACTGAGTATTAGGTTGTGGGAGGCAGCTGAGATTCTGTCGGTTAGTATTTGACACTCTGTTGCCTGCATGTTCCACAGAGGCCCCTAATCGGGTTGCATGGTCCAATTGCCCACTTAAATCTGACAGATCTGGGTCTTGTGTTGCGCCCTGCAGGGATAGCCTAGTTGGAATTAAGCCGAATGAGTGCTAAAAACACTCTCCAATCTGACACATACCAAGGTCTGCTTAACAGACTTAACAATAAGGGACAGGCCATAACCTTGGACACTGAATATTAAAAGACAACTATTACTGTAAAATGTACTTTTTAAAAATTAAAAGTACCTGTGAAAAGCCGTTAGTATTGATTATTCCTATCTACCAATATTGTTTTGTTAAGGAGCTACAGCACATACAGTTTTCATCTGCCAGGTTAGGGCCCTGGCCTTCCTGTATTAAAGATAGTGCTAAAGCACTTGGAAACACTGGCAGAAACAGTTTCTTCATGCTGCCCTCCTCATAGAAATATTAGGAGGTGGAATGTACCAATCTTACTCCCTGCCCCAGGTACTTTTCATTTTAAAAGTTTATAGGCACTATAGCAGGGGTGTCAAACAGGCTAGGTGGTGGGCCGAACATACTTAGCAGGTGCAGCATGGAGGCACACTATTTTTGACTGGGTCCTCTGCCTATGGCGCGATCATGTGGAACACTCGCCTACTCTTTCTGGCGTGGTATAGAATGGCAACTCCAATGGAAGTCCTTGTCACACCTCCCTCCCTTCCCCAGCGCCGGGCTAGATGACGATCAGCTGTTACAGCAGTGACAGCATCCAAGCCTTAAGGTTTCACCACGTGCGATTGCGGGTGCCGACAAACACAATGTGTACGAACGGCCGTTTCAGCCTATAATTGGCCTGTTTATGGCACTTTATCAGCCAAAACGGTAGTTCTTTCAGAGGTCCGCCCGGCAGATCGGGCAACAATCTCCGAACAATGACTGTTTCTGCCGATAAAGTGCCCGAACACAGGCCGATTATCATCTGAAATGGCCGTTCATACACTCGTGCATCGCGGTCGGCACCAGCGATCACACATGTGTACGAAACTTTACTACTCTGCTATCCAAGTCCTATTTTGCACTTCCAAGCAGGGGTGTAACAATAGATCTGCTGATCATGGGTATCTTAAGGCTCGTATACACGTCCTATGTCTGCAGCGAGCAACGACCCCCGACGCCGATACATCCACGTGACGAATGACCGTTTCGGTACACTGCTGCATGGGACTGAATAAATGTATAGCAGTGTAGTAAGTCTTGGATGCTGTACAGTCACTGGGGGCCACAAAAACTGGGGCGGGTTAGCCCATGGGCCTTGTGTTGACACGTGTGGTTAAGGCATTGAACACTAAATCTGGGTACACACAGAGATGTTCACGTGTATGTGCAAAACAACCGGCATCGGAAACAGTCGTTACGGATGGAAAATTTCCTCAGCCACGGTCCTCCCCGTACACAATACAGAGAGTCGGCGACGATCATAGGGAGTGGCAGTCACGAACATCTCCCTATTCTTTATAGAAGACTCTTACAGATTCTGTCTTCTTGAAAGATTTGAACTGTGTGTACCCACTTAAGAGAAGAGATTGATTCCTAGCTCCTGTCATTTCTCTTTTGTATTCTAAAAAAAACACCTCATATTAATCTATAATTAAATACATGTAAGTAGCACTTAGACCAGGGGTGTGTTTTGCTGCATGCCTTCAATCCAGTACTTTTGCCCAGTATCCTTTCTCTCTAACCAATGTCCCTTTATCAGATCAACTATCTGTGATGGCAAGCCATGCTCAGTCATCACCATAGCCAGAACTGGAGAGGTAATTTCCCACTGTGCATTTCATAACAAACAAACTGACCCCTTTCAGTTTACTGCAAAATTGCACACAGCAGAAGAATTTATGGTAATAAGGCACTTGAATGACAGCTGAAATGTAGGATGTTTCAGATTAAATTTTTTTTAAAAAGTTACATACCCGTGTGCATACCCTTTAACTCTTCTTCATCCACCTCAGGTCCTAATATTTGCAAGCTTTACGAGCATGGGCACACTGACGGAATATAAAATCAATCGGCAAGAAAAACACTCACTATTTATAATATAATTTTTATCTTTGCTAGGCTGGTGTTAAGTGTTCAAGCAGCACTAGAGGGCGCAGAAGCTGCAGAAAGTTGTACCCATGGCTGTTGCCTGTACCTTTAAATATAATAAATGAGACTTGTAGCATTCAGAGCTTACTAGGCATGCAGTGCTCCCTAAAGGAAACAGCAGCTTTTGTTTTGTGACAGCTCCGATTATCACAGGCGACAGCACAGGCAGAGATTACTGGTTTCTAAGGGAGGAAAACCACATGGTATTGCTGAAAATCTGCAAGGCTCATGTGCTTCCGTCCAGCTGCTAACATAGGGACCGTTATCACCGCATTTTTCTATTGGCAGTGAATCCGTTAAAAAATGATGGCTGCTAATAGTCCCATTTACAAAAGTCCAATCAGCTCATTTTATTTTCCATTACACACTCTAGCACTGAGAGGACAAAAATGTGCAAAATTTGGATTCTGTTCACAGTTTGTGGTATTTCTTTTATCATACAATCCTATGGATACCCAGCTACTGCAGAAATCAATGCATTCTGAAGGTACTTTACATGCTCATGCTGTATGTGCTTGTTACTGCTGCTGTCACCAGGTGTGCGCTGTGTCACTGCTGTGTCTTTTCCCTCTAAATTTTTGTGTTTTTAATTTACCCTTCAGTAAGGACCTGGGAAACTAAAGACTGGTACACACATGCATATTTTCGGTTCCGATCGACCGTTAGTTCAATGTATCGGTCGATCGGCCCGAAATTCTCACATTCGTTTTCGCCCGTGTCTGACCTACCGTTCGCTGAATCGGACAAAAGACGATCGGACATGGTGGAAAACCTTTGTCCGATCGTGCGGTCTTCTATGGATCGATCGCGGTAACTGTCGGACTCGCTGCTTTTTTCTGTGACCAATAGTCCTTCCTCCTGGCCGACCATTCGAAAGTACAGGTTCATTTTGTGCTGTTTACATTAACTAGAAAAGAGAGAATTGTGACTGCCATGCTTTTCTTAGGCTGGCGTCACACGTGTGATTTTGTGCCGCAAGTATGTAGACGGCGCCACCATAAATACCAAAAGCTAAAAGGAGTCGCTGTATGTAACAAACAGCGGTAGGATATGTTGGCGATAATGTTGGCCACATGCTTGGGAATTGCAAACTGGTCGCATTTAAACGGCATTACTGCTGACTCAGCTGGCGTTTTATCACTTTTTTCACTGATCAAACAATTCTGTCGCATGCATGATTAAAGGAAAAGAAAGCCAAAAAATACTATGTCTTGGGTAACACCAATCCACCGCCCATTACTGACTTTAGGTTCCCAAAAGTTCATATTGTAAAGTTACTACCAGTTATGTACTGGACTTCCCAGAAGTAGAGTAGACTGACATCCAAAGAACACTAGACCTGCTGTCAGAGGACAGGAAGTGAAAACAAACGTGTCTCAGTGGTTGCACTGATGCTTTGCAGTGCTGAAGTCCTGATTTCGATTCCACCCTTGAACACATCTACAAGGAGTTTTATGTTCTCCCCTGTGGGTTTCCTCCGGGCACTCCAGTTTCCCCCCACAATCATAAAGACATACTGAGAGTTTGTATTTGTCAAATAGATGTACTTAGATTGTAAGCCTTTGGGGCAGAGCCTGATGTGAATGCAATGTAATTGTACAGCTCTACGGAAGATGTTTGCACTATATAAATCACAATAAAATGCTGGATTCTACCTTACCAAAAAGATTTTTTACTTTTTGGGTTACTGATTACTGATTTGTGTAATGATTCTTGTTTCATCTTGACAGGTTGAGGCACTGGAACTGCCCCATGTTCCCTGTGTCATTTTATTTGGGTGTTGTGGAATTATTGTTTAGTTTATAGTATAGTATTTGAGGTTGAATAAAGACATACTCCATCCAGTCCAACCCATCTAGCAATATCCTCATTTCCTGCCTAACTGTTGATCCAGAGGAAGGCAAAAAAAAACCACCAAATTTATGAAGGGGAAAAATTCTTCTGACTCCAAGTGGCATAGGGAATTTCCCTGGAACAACTCTACTTTATGTATTATGTATTGTGTTTATTCATTATTTCATTGTTTCTTCGTCTTTTTGGGCTGGGAACTGTACACTTCATTGTGAACTTAACCAATAAGCTGGCCATTCAGTTGTCGACATTCATTATAGCGAATCGGCTTTAACAGCTTCCATTCCATTGGTTCCCCAGATTTTCCCTGTATTGGGAACCTGGTTTAGGGAACGTCATAGGAATTATAAGTTTCTAGTGTATACACCTTTAGGAACTATTATATATTTTTTTTCTTGTATTTCAAGCCTCATCTGTGGTTGTGGTACCTCAGGTTCACCCTAGCATCTTTTAGCCATGCGCCCACCTGGTATTTTTTTCATGCCACCCGGCTGGACAAAAGTTAATAGGTGTGTGCCCGGCACGTGTGGCCAGACAAAACTCCCATCAAAACTGCCCTGTCAAGACCCCTTTCCAACATTCGCAAGATAATGTAAGGACGGTTAACTAACCAGGGGAGTAGGGATCACTATAGCAACTAAAGCAGTTGCTATGGGGCCCAGACCAAAGGGCCCCATCCAGGTGCCCTGCGAGCACCCGGCTAAGAAAAATTTGACCTCACATAGTTTGCCCACAAACCCCTTTTCGTTGTACTGAAATGTGCCCAGGTTTACGTAAAAGGAAAATGGGGTTTGTGGGGCTGAACAACGTGAGGTAAACTTTTCTTAGCATGGTGGACTTTAAAAAAAACTCTGGTAAGGTTGAACTGCACCGAAAAGTTCTTTATGTGGGGGCCCCCCATCTAAAATCTTGCTATGGGGCCCTGTGATATCTAGCTACGCCCCTGTAACTAACTCTTGCAAGATTGCCAGTCCACAAAAGAGTGGCAGGGCAAACCTGCATGGTTTGTGTGCTTGTCACAAATTTCCCTGCCGCCTGCCCTCCCGGCCACTTTTTCATGACACCTGGAAAAAAATTCTGGAAGAACATTGTACCTGTTTTAACTGATATTATCTTATTAGAGGTTGGTCATTATTCTTATTCATCTGATGGTGCTCCTGGCTGCCATGAATTGCTAGAAATGTGTCCCAAGGGTGAGTGTAAGAAGTTGAATCCAGGAAATTATCACTGTATAACTACAAACCCCAGCTATGCAAACAGAGCTTCTTGGTGCAGCCAAAGCTGGTACACACTTAAAAGATCTTGCAAATCCTGTCTGTCTCTTCAAAGATCTGCATCACACAGTCCCGAGCGACTTCCTCCTCTATGAACAGGAGTTAAGGTGGCCATACAAATGCTACCCTTGGAATCTATTGTGATATTGCATTGGAAATTTTTTGTCTCAGTGCCGAAAGGCGGCAGTAGACATGTTCCCAATGTTCAGCAATTCTCATCCCATGTGTATGGCCAACTTAAGGCCCAATATCATCGACAACTTACCATTGCTGTATCATTCAGAAAGTCATTTAAAAGATACCATAAGAGCCAATATTCATCGATGGATCGTTGTTTATATTTCCCAAAATGTATCATCATGTCCAATTTCACAATGACTGATTTTGCAGGAAAATTGGTTGTAACAATTGGTCAGCAGTTGGTAACACCATGATCATTGCCTGATTTAAAAAAAAATCAACAGGATGATTGAAATGTTAACTCTGATTTTTTTCTTATTCCCCAAGCAATCTCCATCTTATAACTTATCAGATCGCTTAGGTATCATGAAAGGGAAATCCACAGACCATAATAATAACCAACCAACTTTGAGTCCTTGATCAAGATTGCAAGTTTTGAAAAAATTTGATTAGAACTTCACAAATTTTATCATGTGTAGAGCCAAATGAGTAAATATGATCAGAAACGCATGATCACAAGAGCTAAATATTGTGTATATGTATTTTGTACTCCCCACCAAGCGCAAATTGGATTTGGATCTGCTTGTGCCTGCTAGGCCTAAAAGAACATAGCTTTCCGGGGTGAAATTATAAAGTTAGAATCCCAATCCCCACAGGAAATTCTGACTGAATCTGAATGCATCATCCCGTGAAATCTTTTGGGGCTTGTGATGGAGGGATTTAAAATGGGCTACTATAATGAAAAATTAAAACCAGATATAATGTTTTCTAGATACATTTACCAATGGCATCATCTTTAACAGGGTTTTCCAGGATGCGCTGGGGCACACTGGGTGCCTTAAGAAAGCCAGAGGTGTGTCCTCAAAATTTTGTTGAAAATATTTTTACCAATATACAGGGAGATGTAATTAAAGTTCTTATTGTTAAAATTGTGCTAATTTTGCCCCAACCAATCAAATATATTTACCATTTGAAAGCTAACATCTGATTGGTTGGGGCAAAATTAGCACCATTTTTAATGATAGAACTTTTATCTGATATATTCAATTAGATCAACTGGACTTGAAGTTAGTTCTTGAAGACGTTTGCTAGTCATCCGACTGGCTTTCTCATTCAGATGACTTGTACAAGAATCTGTGGCAATTAGTACCCTGGAAAATCCCAATTAGCATATCACAGCCATGTTAAGGGCGTGATTGGATAGTGGCTAAGAGGTGTTATAGGAATGCCCAAAAATAACTTTTTAATATATTTTTGAAAGATTACCCCCCCCCCCCCCAAAAAAAACCCAACTTCTTTATAACCTTACCTGTCTCAGATGCTCCTAAGCTGAGAAACAGCTACTTACACAAACCGATCCTCGCTGGAAGTCCCTCCTGCACTGCTCCTGTTGTGAGCTGGAGCAGAGTGCTGTCATCACTGTTGCAACCATGACTGACAGTTATTACCTGGAAGAGAAGGAGTATGTGTTAAGGGATCAGCTGTGTTTAAGTCTATATCTCGGCATTGGAGATGTTATTATTTATAAGTCCGTTTTTTGGGGGTAATCTTTCAAAATATCACAAGTTTTTTTGAGCTAGAGTTACCCTTTAAACAGCATTATTGCTGACTCTGTCTGCTGCATGTCTTTAAAGGCAAGTCCACCCATTCTACTAAAATTAAACATGGTAGGGCACCCCCAAAACCTCCGTTCTGGACATGACTGACAACTGTTACCAGGAAGTAGGAGAGAGCCGTGGTGGTGTATTTGTAAGTTTTATTTCTCAGAGTGGGAGCACATTGAACATTGTAAGTAAGACGGAACTGGGTTTTGGGGGGTGCCCTATAAATTAGGTATTAAGGAGGGGTTGTCGTGCCCTTTCATTCTTGATCTGGAAACCCTAGGTATACATCTGAGGCCTTCTAATTGTTTCTACCCTCTAGATTCTTAACAGCAGGTTTGTAATATTACGGGTCTTTTTTTCTCTAAATGTTAGGCCCCAAAATTCATGACAACTTTTAAGTAGACAATAGCCCAGGTGATCCCCGACTGCATTTTGTTTGGTTAAATGATCTGTAAAATTCAATGAGAGGAATCTTGGGTTTTTTTTTCATTGGCCAAGTGCATGCAGTTCATGTTTGTTACCCATGTAGGTCAGTAGAAGTTTTCAACATCTAAAGCACCAGCAATGCACTGAACTGATATCCTGTGATGTGGAATGTTAAAAAGCTGTTCCCACAATTAACATGCTCATTGTTATTCCACAGTGACCTGTAAGGCCCCAAACCATTAACCTGGCTGGCTAAAACTGTGTAGCCATATAAAGAAATTCTGAGCACAACTACATTTATTTGACTGGCTATAAAATGCAAAATGCCAATTAGCACCAATGACCCTCTGGTGTATTTACTACATGCCTGCAGCCCAAGGCCAGGATAACAGAAGGGGGCCCATCTTTGGCTGCTATATGCAGTTGTGATTTTGTGATTAAATACTTTGTACATTTTCTAGAAGATCTTGTGAACAGGGTCGAGGGAGAAAAACCTCTTTTGCTGACCCTAAAAGCAGCTCATGACAATGCTTTAGGCAAGCATTTTCCACAAGTTTAAAACCCAGGGGCAATCACAGAATTTCCAAGGGAGGGATTCCTTGTATACATTCACATCAGGCCCCTGCCCCGAAGAGCACATTTATTTGACACATACAACTTCAGTAGGTCTTTATGATTGTGGGGAAACTTAAGCGCCAGAGGAACCCATGCAAGCACAGGGAGAGCATAACAAACTCCTTAGATGTTGTCCAAGGACTTCAGCATTGCAAGGCATCAGTGCTAGCCACTGAGCCACCGTTCTGCCCAGAATGGGTGCCAACGTCATTATAAAAACATATTGATGTCAAATCTTTATTTTCTTCTCTATCCTTGTACACTGTACTAGTTTGCGTTTTTTAAAGGGCATGTCCACCCCCCTAACTTAAATTTGCCCGACTGCTGGCCCCACTGTGTAGTGTTCAAAATCCTCACCTTTCTCCTCTTCTCCTTATGGTTGTCTGCAGTTCCTGATGAAAGTCAAGAAAAGTGAAGAGTAAGAGCTGTCTGTGTCATCCGGCATCTGCCTCCTCTCCCTCCATCTTGTCATCCTTCTGGCATGTGCTGTGGACTCTCCACTCTAACTTTTATGGTTTCCTTGCAAATTTTTAGATGACTATTCTGTTCTCCCTGGATGCAATACGTGCAATGTTTGCATGTGCTATTAATTGATCCCCCAATCAGATGTTAACTAACTGCAGTAGCCCATTTAAGCTAAGACCTAATGGTTCCCTGCAAATAACAGTACGGCAATTTTTTCTTATTGTATCAGCCCCTATTTATAGAAATCAATGGAAACATAAACCATGAAAATCATATATGGCAGAGCTTACTAAAACTTTAGAACCCATTAAATTTTTATGAAACGTGGCCACTGCTCCAAAGCATGGCATTGAATGTAGCAATTGTGACACCACCCACCGGAAGGCCACCTGACCTGCAAGAGGAGGTTAGAATAAAGCTTTAATGTTTCATGGTGATTTTACTATTCACAGTCTTGCTTTGTGTGTCCCTAAGTGCTCTTACACACATTAGATAGATCTGGTTTGGAGCAATTCCCCCCAAAATGATTTATTACTTAATCCTCATACAGACAATCTGCTTGTTACTTAGACGAGCAGCCTGTCTACTCTATGGAACCCTTGGTAATAATATTATATAACATAACGGGCTGAATGAGAGGAGAACAAGAGAGTCAGTTCCGTGTTCTTGTAATCTTAATGTGGTTGTGTGTTTGTTGGGTCCAGAATAGACATTTCCTTGGACCCATATTTCCAGGTTAGGGCAGGTGTCAGCTACAAATGAACAACCTCAGGGTGGAAACTCCTAGTTTAGTTTTAGGCCATAATCTTCATTGATTAACTTGGACACTTTTACAGGGAGATTCAATCAAAGTTCTTATTGTTAAAAATGGTGCTAATTTTGCCCCAACCAAGATCTTATTTAACATTTAAAACTAACATCTGATTGGGTGAACCATTTATAAGGATAAAAACTTTTATTAAATAATCCTGTTACTTCTTTTTATTCCTAACTTTATTAGCTTTAACTACTCTCAGGTTTACAATTGTAGGTAAAGATTGTAAGGCACCACCGTAGCTATAATTTAACAACAGACACTATTACAACATGTTGTTGTTGTGGAACCTAAAGGTTCCGGTGGGACCCTGGAGCCTAGTAAGTAACTCTAAAGCTGGGTACACACAGTAACGATAAAGCCCGATCCCGTCGGATCCGACGGTATCGGGGCTTTATCGTTATGTGTGTGCACTCATTTCCCGAACGAGCGCGCGGCCGCCCGAACGATCGGGTCGGCCGTACGCTCGTTCGGAAAGGGCGAAAATTTCCATCGGCTCGCTAGACTCCCTATAGAGGAGTCTAGGCGCGGCCGATGGAAACACACAGTCCCGAGCGTTCTCCTTATGAAGTCATAGGGAGAACGCTCGGGACTGTGTGATGCAGATCTTGAAAGATGGCAGACGGATCTTGCAGATCCTGTCTGTCATCTTTCAGAATCTGTGCTGTGTGTACCCAGCTTTAGGCATGTCACCATGTCAGTATTATTTCAGATCCTTGTATTGATTGTCTGAGCAACACCAAATCAAATTCCTTTTATGTGAAACCTTCTTTGCTAATTAAACCCATTCTGATTTTAATATTATATAGAGGATCATGTGATACAATTTGGTCCAGGAATCAAGGTGTTAATGACAACATCACAACCTAGGAGGTATGAGGGGGGGCTGTTAGAAATAAATAAGATCCAAGGTCAGGATCCAGATCAAGTTTCTGGATTTGTTTGTGTGAAGTACACAATTTAGAATCAGCCGGTCAACACATGACTAAACATGCCAAGGTCCTAAATAGGCAGCTTTAATACATAAGGTGAATTAATTACAATATCTAGAAATGAGAGATGTTATCTCTATTTAATGGTGAACTATTTAGGTGCTTAGAGCTCCAATAGGTATTTCCTATTTCCCACGCAACACCAAAATATACTAAAATATAAAATTACGTTTACCGTAATCTAAGCAGAGGGTTAGCCACGCAAATATCATATACACTGCAGGAGATAAATAAAGTGTTATTGTGCCAGGTACAGTCCTGCATGCAACTGTGCACACACATTCAGTATATAAAAGGAAAAACAAACTCAAACTACAATGTAAATTTAACACTGTACATGCCACACAATTTTCTGTAGGTTTAAAGCAATATTAGCCAAGCAGGAAGCAGGTAACATAGAATAAAACAATGCGCTCAAGGAAACATCTGAGTGGCCCAGGGCACCCTCGAGTGGGTGGGGCTAGGCACCCGCAAGTGGGTGGGGCAACGTGGGGCTGTAAGATAATGGGCCATGGGGGGCCTGCAACTGGAGGGACCATGGGGTCCATGAGTAGGAGGGACCATGGGGGCCTCAAAGGGGAGGAGGAGACGCAGGGCAGATTGACTACAGTTTCAGAGCAGGAAGTGCAGGGGACATGGTGATGCTGCTGCCATATCACACACAAAAATGTAAATATCTTCAAAAGTATGCAAAATAAACAATGGAAATAATAATTGCAAAATTCTCAGGAAGCAATTACTATCATTTACCTAAAGTCATTTTTGGACCACAGTTCCCCTTTAATTATTTAAAATTATACTTTTATATTTATTTATGCTATGCACTGCTAATAATAGACACTTTAAGGTACAGCTTAACTGTATCTCCATATAAGTTCACTTCCCTGGTAGTGATCTTCTCAGTTGTTTGCATTTAGTAGATATAAGTATAGATCTGTAACAAAGGAGGCTTCCATGTTGTTGCCAGTACAACTCATAGCCCATGTTGCTTTAAATAGCCACGCCCCCTGACCCCAGGATTCTAAATGTACCTGTGATCACAGTTGAGTTGCTGGTGGTGCACCATGTAAATGCTGTATTTTTAGGGACAAACAGACCAAAAAGTCACAAGTTCAAATCCCCTTGTTTACTTATGAAACAATGTTAACATAGTCTAATGCCTGAATTTAGTGCTTTTTTTGTTTCCATGTTTCTAGAAAAATATAAAGTTTCTACATTTGTACAAACTTTATATATAGCAGCTCTGTTATTTATTTACCAACCAGCGTGAATTGCTGACAGTCTTCCAGTAGCAATACAAATTGTGAACTGATTTTACTGACATTAAGGGCTTTGCCACACTGCTGCGATTTTTTTGCGCTTGCGTTTTTTTCATATCATTGAAAATGTGGCAACGCACCGAAAATGCTCATTTTCATGTGCGTTGCGGTTGCGATTTGCTTTCCGCATTTTAAATCGCAATTGCATGCGTTTTCAATAGTTAATGAAAAAACGCATGCGCAAGCGCTACAAAATCGCAAATGAAATTGCATGTGATTGCGTTTGCGTTGCAGTGTGGCCGTCCCCTTACTGAAATGTACATCTATCTATTGCAAGCTCACTGGAGGTGCATTCTACTAAAGTGCTGGGTTAGGAAAAAATAGTCTATTGGGGCACAGGTTTGATTCCCATGCTCTCTTTTTTTGTTTTTATTATGTGTCTATCAAAAGATAAAGACTCCACATGTACCAGATAATTACATATTAGCCCATGTGACATAGAGGTAGAAAGCTTTATTTTTAGAAGGACACAGAATAGAAGGTTACTGGTTCAATTCCCCATACTTACTTTTATGTTTTGCTGAAATGTTAAATGTTCTGTTTTTTTCATGCGGTGAAATCTAATCTATTTTAAATTGATAAATCAATACTAAAACAAATTGTCTTTTTAAAATTTGTACTAATCACTTATCCACATCTTGGCATGAGATCAATTTTCCTTAATCTAAAGAAAGTAATATTGATGCGGTTTAAAAAGAAACCCCCTAAAAGATCAAAACATCAATATATTTACCTAAAATTCCTTTTATGTTACTGCTAACACAAGTGTCTTTTTACCAAAAAGTTTTAAAAAGTAAATAAGAAACATAATACTAACCATTTGGGTAATTTCATCATGACATCATTAGTCTCATTGGTCAAATAATTGTATTGCAGGATATTCCTCATAAATAACAAGTCACATCCACATGTTGTTTTCACTAATCAGCACATCTTTCTAAGGCTGGGTACACACAGGCCAATATTTCGACCCACCAGAAGAATCAAGGTTTTCCACTGGTTGGACATGCTGAAATACCATCATTTGCTGGCGAATGGTCTGCAGGCGAAATTTCAGCACATTCGATTGTGCAGTTCATTAAGTGGGACAAAGTTTATTGCAATGTCCGATTAAACGTAAGTCTTATTTGAATGAACACTTGGTCTATCGCAGCTAAAATTAAAGGAGAACTATAGTGTGTATAAAGTTTTTTTTTTTAAAAAAAACATTAAAATGACAGGGACAGGGATATAGGACTGGTAATTCCTACCTCCAATATTGTGTCTGTGAGGAACACAGCCCAAAGAAAACTGATTCTGCCAGTCTTCCTCCTGGCTTCACCACTATCTTTAATACAGGAATAGTTCAGACCTCCTGCTCAGGTACATTTCATTTTTAAATTTAAGTATATTATCTTTTAATTTCGATTTATTGACCAAATTTTTAGTTGTGATGGTCAATCTGAAACTAGAAACATGTGTACACAGCGTAACATTCTGATTTCCTCATCTATTCAATTCTCTGCAAATGCCCGTGTGAAAACTGCAGCTACTGTATTTGATTCTGCTGTTCAGAAAGATCTTTGATTCGTGATCCGTTCAGACCAAATTCAATTTTACATTTTTGATTTCTAAAGGTTTCGAGCTTGGAAAATTTCCACTGATTTTCAAAAGTGGGATTCCATGAAGAGTCCCTTGAACACTAAATCTATGGTGACTTCATTTACTACATAGCAAGCTTCATGCTCGTGGTACCACAGGCAAATAATCATTAGATACTCTTTAATTTAATTCAGGTACTTTAGTTTCCTATATATTACTGCCATCTGTAGTCAGTATAATAGGCTGTCAGACATTTTTGTAGAATAGAATGAGCGCTGTGTTCACAAAGTGGTTTTACACCTTTATGGTCTGTCTTTATTATATAGTAATTACCACTACAGCTAGCTTTTTAATTGATCCCAGTAGAAGAGTAACATTCTTTGATGCTTGTTTTAAACAAATCTTTTTATATCAGGGGAGTAGTTGCGATGTGTGGTCTTAAAATTCAGTGTAAGCTTGCTTAATATTTGTATGGAAATATGCCTGTTACCCACAGAGGGGTAACTTAATGACTTGTCCAAAGAAACACAGTGGTCTAAGCTTTGTTCATTTCATTAGAACTTGCAGGGAACCTAAATACACTTTACATATGTAGATTTGAAGGTTAATGCTACATTTTTACAGTTCTACTAAGGTAAATGATATGTGGCAAATAGAGTATATAAGACACATTTTCAGTATATTTTCAAGGCATATTTTTGAGACAATTTTGCATTGTATGCAAGGAGCTAAATTATCATTAGGGAGCATCTTTCAATATTCTGATATTCCCAAAAAATGTCACATCTTTTTAAGGGTTAGGACCATAGGTTCCATGTTGTGGCTTATGAAAGAAGGTTGATAACATCCAAAAAAACTACATGAATAAGATTAATAGCATGAATAAATGCTGTGATTGTGCACCATGCCATTTGTCATAGATCATATCTTGTATATCACATTAGTCAACTATTGCACTTACACAGTTTAATGTACAATTGCCAGATATTTGTTTAATTTGGGCGAAAGTCATATGGCCATAAAAACTGTACCAATTGCAAAGGAGACAAAATATAAAATCCCTTACACCAGTAAATTTATATTACTCCAAACAGCTGGTAAGTAGGGCAATCCAACTCACCTCTATCTATGCCTCCATCCAATACAGGCATAAGAAAATCATTGCAAAATAGAGAGTGATAGAGGTAACACTTCAGGCAACAACAGGATAACTGCAATCAGCAGCTTTTATTTTACATGTGCAGACACTGCACAGTCTGCTTGTTGCCTAAAGTGTTACCTCTATCACTCTGATATTTTGCAATGAAAACTCTCTTACACCTGGTGGTCTTAATGACAATTTAGATCTATTTTTATAATTTACTTTGTCATAGTAGACAACTGGAATAGCAGATTCTGCCTTCCCTGGAATTATAGAATAAATGTAACTTTAAACATTCAGTATAGATGCCCTTTAAAACAATTTATTGTTCATTTTGCTAAGCTTGTTATTTCATTTTTATTTTTCAGATACCCTGCCAGTTCCAATCTAATGAAATGTATGTATAACTTCCTTATCAATTTGGAAAACGTATTTTATTTCTTTGGCCTGAAACAAAGCGACGTGGACTGGATCATATTTCTCGCTTTTCAATGTTCATTAATTAATTTCCCCCAAATTATCCCATAGAGCGCCCGCAAGACAGTACACAAATAAAACGAACGTTTTAATACAATGATACCATAAATGAACTAGACTAAAGAAAACAGCAATGTTATTTCTTTCTATCTGCAGATATCTGTTGATTTATGTGGTACATGATTCATACATTTTGCCATGACAAGATTTACAACACAAGAAAACCGCCCAATGTTTTCCTTGCACATTTACAGACTTGATGCAATTTTACACAAGAAACCTAATACTTTCCCAAGCTCTCATTTACCTGATTAAAGTTAAGGGGCTTCCTCTATAGGTTTGCGCTGAAAATAATTTACTGAAATGTTTAATTTACCGGTCTCAAGTTTGGACACATGTTTGAATAAAAATTGATGTTACTTTGCTACTTATGTATAGAGCAGGTTATTCTGATACATTGCTGTGACTTTGCAAGAGTTTGTTTGGTAATCATAATATACAGAAACACAACCTAAAACTAAATGTATTAAGCTTCATACACACGTGTGATCACAAGGCTGACTGGCGATGCCCAATGGGGTACTGAACAGCCATTTAAGCCAAATATCTTATAATGTATTGACACTCGGGTCAGCCTTGTTGATGATCAGACATGACAGATCATCAACGAGGCTTGACTGACCGTCCTGACCGGGTGTGCCCATACATTAAACCATAGTTGGATGAAACAGCCATCGGTATACCTCTTTTGTCACATGTCAGCCCCACATGAGATAATAATTTGTTCTTTACTAATTTTGCTTTAGTGTGTCCCCAGTAAACACAAAATGTATTTATTATCGTCTCCTGTCGTCCTTTTCTAATATGTGCACTTTGGAATGTGGGGTCTTCACACCACTTTATAATGTATTTATTAGTTCCTAGAGTTTGTAAACAAACAAACTATAGACATTTATTAGAGCACTTACCTGCACCTTTTTTCCTTTTTATTTCAATCTGAAAAAATGAACGCAAAAAGACATAAATTGGATGTGGTCCTTTGGTTTACTGACAGATCCTACAGTATATTAAGTAAATTGGCTAAAACCTACAAATGAAATCTATGTGACAGTGTTAGGAGAACTTAAAAACTTGTGGACTGTAACACATGGAGAAAAGCATTGGCTGTCGTAAGGATCTCTGTGTCTAATTATTATCAAAACAA
Organism: Hymenochirus boettgeri; assembly: GCA_019447015.1. Taxonomy (NCBI): domain Eukaryota; kingdom Metazoa; phylum Chordata; class Amphibia; order Anura; family Pipidae; genus Hymenochirus; species Hymenochirus boettgeri. The sequence goes on from CM033476.1 coordinate 37,938,371, forward strand.
GTCCATGCTAGCAAAGACATACACTGCAAAGATTACTTTTCTTTTTTGGATGAAAAGCAAAGGAATTTATCATTGTTAGGGGCAGGAGCATTTCTAATGTGTTTACAAAAAAAACTGCACTGAAATCTGTGTTCTGTGTCAGAGGGAGGGATCTCTGAGCTATAACATGATTGGCTGTCAGCTTCCAGGAAGCAAGACTGCAGTTTGCTGTAAATGTGTACTGCGCACACTTAGCGGGGTGTTCCCAGATAAGGCGAATTATGGGAGCTGACCCCTTGAACTCAGGTTATTTTCATAAATCACCCAGCATTCACAGCAAAGGGAGAGATGAGACACAGCTTGTTGTGTGTTTCTGAACGTGCTCTGTCTATTGGGACAATGTTGGCTGGGGACTTTAGTTCTCCTTTAATACAATATATCCACATGGCCTAAATGAATATATTTCCTTCAAATGCGTTTTAGAAGAAAGATAACGAGATTTGCAGTATATGGTCTTTTCACATTTTTATTAATCTATTCAGCATTTTATACATGTATTACAACTTTTACACTGTTTATCCCTAATCTAGCACCTTTTATTCTAAATTTAGACTGTCAGCACTTTATTATACTTGCACTGTCCCCTATGAGCGTAGCAAAGAATGTGGTCTCTATTATGTGTAACAGCCTATTTTTCGAGTCTCATTTCTTTTACTCTTATATTTATCCTCAGGATTGCCATTTACCAGAATATGTTTCTGTTCCATTTGTACACACACAAGGGTTCAAGATCACCCACAGACTTTCCGTATCATGAAAACAGTGTCTATGAATTTATAGATAACCCCACAAATTGGCATATGTGGGTTCAGTTGGACTACCCATAAATGAAAAATTATTAGAGAGAATTATACTCACCCCAAACCCCCCAACCCCACTCACGCCCCTTTTCTGTTTTTTCTTATATTGTACCTAGGGTGAGGACCTAAACTGCTGAACCCTTACCCTGGGTTGTTCTTAGTTTTATGTATCTGTATAATGGCTTGCACTTATCCCCTTGTTTGCATACATTATTTTATAATGTACAGCGCTGAGTACCCAAGTGGCGCTTTATAAATAAAAATTTCCATTGCTGCTCCAGTCCCTCTTCAGGGTCCCCCATGGGGGTTAAAACTAAAGCTGTAAGTTGTACTGTATTGTACATAAGAATGCCTTCCTTGTCTTTTCACCCTACACCATTTGTTTAATATCTGATACATTATCAGATATTTGATAATCCCTTGTCTTAGTTTGTGACGAATGTTTGGCCAAACTTCATAAAGTTCGGTCCGTTTTAGAACTTTCAAACTTCAGAGAAAGTTCGAAAGTTTGAAAACGGACCCATTAAAGTAAATGAAGAGTGATAGTTCGAAAGGTTTGGATAACTAACAATGGTAACTTACTGTAAATGGTTGTGGCACCTGGGAAATGGTCTGGGGAACATGTCACTGTCACTAAAACTTGTTTAAATACTTCTTACTTCATGATTGGGTAATTCTCGAGTTTGCACAAGCTACATTTGAGGATTATGGCAAATTTGAGGGTTACCAAACAATACTTTCGAGGTTTACTGATCGATACTTTCAAGGGTTACCGAAATCGAATGATACATTCAAGGGTTACCGAAATCGAACGATACATTTGAGGGTTACTGAAAGTAGAAGGCTACATTCTAGGGTTACCAAAAGATACATTATAGGGTTAGCGAAAACTAACCATACGTTCGAGGGTTACCGAAAACGAACGTTATATTCGAGGGTTAGCGAACGATACACTCTAGGATTAGCGAATGTCCCGTAAATTCGATAACTATCGAAAATACAGCTGCGAATTTTCAAACTAGTTCAAATAGTTCGAGTTCATCTGATCTCATAAAGTTCGGCTCTAACTTGGGTTTGAGTTCGGTTTTGTGTACATCTCTAGTAATGAGTTACCAGAGAGCAGTGTCTGTTAAATTATATTGGCACAATTTTATTGTCTAAAGTTACTGTAAATGCACAAGATTCAAATACCTGCAAACTCTTGTGTTGCAGTAGGAAAGTTCTAAAAATCCGTTTCCAACCCCATTCAGTTGAAATTCATTTTCTATTTTCAAACACAAATTTTTTTCAATTTACTTTTTTGAATTTTCTACTTTCAAACACAAGTTTTTTTGTCTTATTTAAAAAAAATTGAATTTCTGAGTCTCAAAAATGTTAAAAATTCCCGAAAACAACAGTTTAGAATCAAACCCAAGTTAATTTAGAAACTGGGACTCGTCACTATTTAAACAGTGTGAGAGTAACAATTTACTACTAATAAACAGCACAGACATTTTACATTTCGGATGTTTTGCCATAAACAACAAGGAAACTGACATGTAGATACAGATACAAAAGCTGGGTACACACAGTAACGATAAAGCCCCGATACCGTCGGATCCGACGGTATCGGGGCTTTATCGTTACTGTGTGTACGTTCGTTTCCCGAACGAGCGCGCGCCGCCGAACGATCGGGTCGGCTGTACGCTCTGTTCGGGAAAGGCCGAAAATTTCCATCGGCCGCGCTAGACTCCCTATAGGACTGTATATGAAAACACACAGTCCCGAGCGCTCTCCCTATAGGGAGAACGCTCGGGACTGTGTGTATGCGATCTTTGAAAATGGCAGACAGGATCTTGCAGATCCTGTCTGTCATCTTTCAGAAATCTGTACAGGAGTCTTTAAAAAAAAAAAAAATCATTAAAGGACAACTAAACCTCAGAACAACACTCTTTCAGAAGGATTGACAAACAGCACCCGAGGAACGCATACACATGCACTATTTTATTCCTAAATGGATGTTCATTGTGTGTGGCATGTGCTCAGGGGTCGGTCCTCATCCCCCAAATTGGACACGTGTGCGGTTCTCTAGTTTTCACGTCTGTGTATTTATGTGTATATATGTGCTATGTGTATTGGAGTTCATTGTAGAGCTTTATTAGGGCTGCGCCCAGCTGGACTGTTAGGAACCTTCTCACCACCATATATTATTAGGAGGGATTTTGGAGCTTTTAGCTCACTCACCGCTATGTGAACCTTTAGTGATGGTGACTTTCCACTAACTCTGTATATATCTACTGATCAGGGGGTCACTACGCAGTGTTTATTCTGCTTTTAGTATTATGTTTTAGTCTATGTGCACAATAAAGGTCTTATAACTGTTCTGCAGTAATTACAGTGTCCACCACTGGGTTTCTTTATTGGATCCTTGGATAGTTTGGGGTATTTTTTATCCCTTTATTATTCTATAGTCATTGTACCTTATATGCAGTTTGGAGTGCCTAGGTAGCTTTGTGCTTCTAGTCCAGACCTGGTCTTATTCTTCCTCCTGTCTATCCAGCTTTCCTATTTCTTACTGTATCTTACTCTATCCCTGTGGTTTATTTAACTGACCTATTTACCAGGTGTTGCGCCCACCTAATAGTGTTTCTGTGGGTACATCATCATACCTAATATATATTTCTTATCTGTACGGCTGCATCTTGGCTCCCAGCAGAAAGGGGGGATTCTGGGCACCTGTAACCCCCCTAAAACCCCCTATAACTAGCCCAAAAAATCGAATACCATTTGTAACTTATGTAAGCGATTACTACTTTGCTCTTGAAAAGCTTCCAACCATGGGTGAAAGGGATATTAATATGAACCTGGCAATTCTAGATGTGACAGCCCTCTATAACCACATAGGGCAAACACAGGGCTTGGAAGCACCAAGACACACACTTGGGAACAAGGAATCAGCATCAATTAAACCCACTAAGTTCATTCTTGGGCCCAAGATCTCAAATTGGAAACATTTTCCACCCAGAAAGTGTCACCGCAATGTGCAGCACGTCCGCACGTGCCCATGCAAATCTATAGATGGGATTCCTAGGAGAGAAACTCATAGTTAAAGATCATGTAACAATGTATACTAGGTTTATAGATGATCTATTCATGATCTTGAATGGAACCGCTAAACAGCTCAGACAATTAGAGACTACATTAATTGGCATTGAACCCAATATTTGGTACATGCCTGTGAACATTACACATTACCTTAAGGTACAGAGTGCACACATAACCTACAGACTGCAGCACCCTCTGGCATGCCTCCAGCTCCAACCACCCCAGCTTACTCAGACCTTTCCAAAATCACAGTTAAAGGAGCCGGATAGTACCCAGCCGGAATCAACAGCCGGGTAGCACCCAGGGTAAGGTCCTAAACCGCTAGGTCTTCTCCTCTGAGAACTTCTCAGAATATCTGTAATACTTATTTAAAGCCAGTCTCCTCCCCTTCTGTCTCGTGTCTGCAGTCTGTGATGAGAAGCGCATCACGGACTGACAGTGTTAGAAGAATTAAGGAGGTGTGGACCACTGCGGCAAAGGATCGCTTCTATTAAGTATTACAGATATTTTGTAAAGTACCCAGAGGTGAGTACCTAGTGGTTTAGGTCATCCACCTGGGTACTCTTCAAGTGTGGATCGGAGGTGAGTATAATTGCATTTGAAATAGTGTAAACAGGATATATGTAGATGTATATGTATATATGGGATATAGAAATATTTGAACGAAGGGGACAGGTAATTACAGGCCTGTAAGTTTGAATAAATGTGAACAATTCTTTTGCAACTATCAGTCAGTGTCTCAGTTATTTGTAATTTGATGCATTCTTTTGGCTGGGAGCAGTGCAGCCAACACTGGGATACTTCAATACAGAGGGAGTTTTGTGACAGCCCAATTGTGACACATCTATAGCCCTTAAAGGGAAGCTATATGTGTAAATATATGGCTAGGCCTTAAAGGGGAGTGACTTGAACAGTGGATGGTGGTGTGTGGGCATGTAAATGGAAAAATGACTTTGTTAGTGTTAGACTATGTTAGTTGCACATACTCTGAGGTGTTTTATATTCCAAAATAGGTGTGATCCCACTTTATTTTTGCTGTATAGCTGGGTTTTTGGGTTTTTTTTTGCCTTCTTCTGGAACAACTGTTAAAGAGGGGGGTTGGACTAGATAGATATATGTCTCTATTAAACCTCAGTTACTATTATATATGATGGATTTTAATTTATGCCACTATTGCATTTTGTGGTCAATCTGATCTTACCACCATCATTTGGATTATCTCTCTTTTTATTATTTTGCTAGAACGGTAATTGCTCCCTATTGGTTTTCCTCGCCCTTTTAATAGCTTGTGCTACGTTGGTCCTTTTATAACCACAGGCTTTCCACATGCGTTCAGAATGTTTTTTAAAATCCTTGATATCTGAAGATTTCCGTCTCATTCTAATGAATTGGCCTGTGGGTATAGCTTTTATTGTGGATCTTGGGTGATATACCCACAGGCCAATCCGGGAGCTAGACGGATGAGGATGTCAATAGGACGTGGCCACAGGAGTGGTAAATTATGATGTCAGCAAGTTTGCAAGTGAGATATACTGTCACCCTATTGGCTACCTTTCTACATAACTTGATGCTACGCCTTTTGCATTGCTATAGTTGGACTTTGGAGTCTGGTTGCACATTTTGGCAGTTGCTGTTTAATTAACTAGATGCTTACAGACGTATCTTACATCCCTCCACATCCCTCCACATCCCTCCAAATACCCCTCATGGTTCTTTAGCTTGTCATTTATTTTATTGTGATTTGTACACTTGTGGCACCATACTGACTGTGTTGGGCGTGTTCTCACCACTGATTCATTATATTGATGGTAGTGCAACATCAGTTATTATACTTGGTTTTAAAGATTCGAAGAACTTACAGAACTTTTTGAAACCGAAACTTATTGGAACTTTCAATATTCTATACTGAACTTTGTACATTTGATCATCGAATAATTGAAGTTCGGTATTGAATATTCAATTGAATACTTGGTATTGAATAATCTATATTGATTGTTCGTATTTGGATTCTCGAATTATTTAACACAAATTATCGGTTATTCAGTACCAAACTTTGAATAATCAATCCCAAACTTTAAATATACGATAATTGGTATAGAATAATCGAATTTCTAATAATCAATACCGATTAATTAAATATTGACGGAATTTCGGTGTCAACATTGAATCTCAAAAATGTTAAAAAATTCAATTTGGGTTTCAAGCGGATTTTTGGTTTAAAGAAGTTTCAACACATTTTGTGAAACAGCTGAAGAAACCTCAAACCGTGTGTTATTGTAACATATTCGTCTGGAATTCCCGCTAATAAGGGAGTCCGCTATTGGACAAACTTTTCTGGCGTTCGTTACATATATTTAATATATTAATATATTAATATTTAATATTCTTGCCTTACCCTAGTACTGTTCTGACATCATGAGTGATCTGCTTGTTTGCTTACTATTTTAGGGTGATACCTTATTTACTTACATGTGTATAAGTGGGGAACCTTGAAGGACATTATGTGCCCTTCAGCATTATAAATACCGGTATATACCGGTACACTCAGAAAGTGGGGGGATGGGAGTTTAACTTTTCTAGCACTTAATATGATTTATATGGTTGTTAATAAATTGGAATAAATATTAGGTTTGTTTTTGCACTTATCTGGAGAGTTGCCTGTTTTTAACCGCATAAGACTTGCTGTAGACCAGGCTGGGTGCTAGTGTTTGCTGATGGTCTCTAGTAAGGCAACACTCAGCAGAACAATGTAATGATCATAGCGGTGCTGTTGGAAGTTGCTGGGGGTGTGAGGGGGAGGAGGTTTGGTGTGTGTCATTGTAAACTCTGCATTTGTAAAGTACTATTCAGGGGGTGTTAGAAGTTCTGCTGCTGAGATTTCCCCAGTAAATGCTGGGATTTCAAACAAGATTAATCAAGATGTACAGCTCTGATTTAGTTTTAAAATAGATTTGAATTAGTGGAAAATATAACAAATGTGCTTTTCTAGTTGCGCTCCAATAGATACATTGCTAGAAAGTGATTTGCTGACCTGATATCTTAAACTTCATTAACTTATTTGCTTTAAGCTTGTGAAGGTTCTCATTCATCCAGGTCATGGTATATCTGTTTACAGAAAACCAACACACACAGATCAGTATTTGATGTTTGACTCCCACCACCCTTTAGATCACAAGCTGGGTGTCATCAGAACCCTGCAACACAGAGCTGAGAACATCCCCACTAGCACAGAGGCGAAGGCTAAAGAAATGAAACATCTCAGAGGAGCCCTTAAAACTTGTGGATATCCAGACTGGGCCTTTGTCAAAAGAAGTAGAAGGAAAGAAAAGAACACGAATACCAACAGTGAAGGGGAAAAGCAAGACAGGAGGAAGAACATGGTCATCCCATATGTAGCAGGGGTCTCCGAGAAATTAAGAAGAATTTTCAAAAAACATTGTATCCCTGTCTGCTTTAAACCGAACAACACACTGAGGCAGCAATTGGTACATCCGAAAGACCCAATACTTAAACACAAGAAAAGCGACATCATATATGCAGTGCAGTGCAGTGAAGAATGCTCTGATTTGTATGTGGGGGAGACCAAACAGCAACTGCATCAACGTATGGCCCAGCACAGAAGAGCCAATTCCTCGGGTCAGGACTCAGCCGTGTATCTGCATCTTAAGGATAAAGGACATACCTTTGAAGATTGTAATGTTAACATACTGGCGAAGGAACGTGACTGGGCAAGAGAGGTGTTAAGGAGGCCATTTATGCGAAAATAAAGAAAACCAAGCCAATAGAGGTGGGGGGGTTCGACACCAACTGTCGTGCATGTACAATGCTGTTTTGACACCTTATCTGGGGCTTCCTATAACACCTCTTAGCCACTATCCAATCACGCCTTAACACTTGGCTGTGAGATGCTAATATGGGATTTTCAGGGTACATAATTGCCACAGATTCTTGTACAAGTCATTCTGAATGAGAAAGCCAGCCGGATGACTAGCGAAACGTCTTCAAGGACTAAACTTCAAGTCCAGTTGATCTAAGTACAACAGATATATCCGCAGGCTCTTTCCGCTCCTCTCCTGACAGGCTGTGCTTGCTCACCTAAACACCGATCCAGAGGCATGAGCGGCAGCGGGAAAAACTTACGAAATATGCACCCCCACGCACACAGGCGTGGCAGCGATTGGAACACCGGGCCAGGCCTCCGCCGGGGTCCGGAGTCATTTAAAGGTAAATGCCTAAAATTTCTGACATACATACGGGGCCCATGGACGGCTCCCAATGGGCCCCTGGCATCCGGGCCCTTATCTATAATCCGGCCCTGCAGTGATGTCTGTGATGGAACGTGGTATATGTTTGTACCAAGTCAGATACATTTACGTTCACCTAGAAACCTATAGTCTTATACCATCCTCCATATCTTGCTTGGACAGTTTTTTGCCCATATTCCAAATTTTGTACAAATAAACCTACACATGGAGGGATTTTTACACTAATCTATAAAAATCTATATTGTGTATTGCAGAGAAAATAACATTTTTTGAGAGAATTCTCGAGCTGTTGCAAACCTTTTCATAAGGAGAACAAGGTGAGTCTTAGGGATTTAATATTAATTTATATCACAACTAAATGTGCTTCGTTTTTTGTTTTAACCTAAAAGCTAAGTGGTGAAAAAAGGAGGTGCAAAACTGCCTGTGCTTAATTGTGTGGCAACCAACAGATGTTAGACTTTAACTGGGTTAGAAAACATCCAATTGGTTGCTGCAAATTAATAGCAGGACAAACGTCTTATTGCATCAGCCCCTAAATATTTAGGAGAACCGTTTACGTCTTTTTCCATGTTAAAGTGCACGTACCCATGTACCAAGGGTTAAATTGGTTAAGAAATAACTGCAGCGGTAAGCAAAATGGTGTGACGCAACCGCCAAAAAACATGTACGAGCCGAGACGGCTCTTTAAGACAGAAACATTCGGAATGGAAAAACCCTATTCGCTATATCAGCCGTTATCACTGCATTGCCTAGAGGAGGCAATAGAGAGCAATACCGGCTCTACATACTGCATGGCTATGTGTTGTTAAGGTAATTGCTATTTAGCCTTGCAGCATGCAGGTTTGATATGTGTCCTACTTTAAAGAGGTGAGGTTGTCACTGTAGTTGGGATGGATTTGCAAGCTTTGGATTTGCTTAATTCTTCTACTTTATAGGAATTAAAGAAGTCAAAGTCTCCACCAACGCCAGGTACGGTATTAAAGTAATCTCTAGAGCATGTTTTATAGTATTTAAATGAGGGGTAATTAGATTATGCAAATCACCTCTTGTGCACCTTATGGCTGGTGGCCTCCATGCATGTGGTGTTCCCACAAGTGAAAGCTTGTGCCCATAGACATACATTGAGGGACAGAGTTCCGCTGTCAAGGCCAATTGTTATTTGCCTTACGGTAGCAGACTCATTATACTGTAACAGTGACATAATTATATCGTGCAATTAAGTGCTGACTGGGATAAGTGTAGATCCTATACATGACCGGTACAATATTACAGTTTACCATATAGGTTATTAGAGGGAATAGTTATTTGTTTTATGTGTAGTTTTCTGAAGGTAAAATATAATCATGGAATTGTTTTTTTACGTCTCTTGAACCTGTGCAAATCTACATTTTATCTTACAGAAATCCTGCTGTCCGTGTTTGTACCATTTCCAAACCCTATAAAGGAAAGACCAGGTTAAGGAGGTGGTTTGGTGTGTGGTCTGTCAACTCTGCATTGTAAAGTACTATTCAGGGGGTGTTAGAAGTTCTGCTGCTGAGATTTCCCCAGTAAATGCTGGGATTTCAAACAAGATTAATCAAGATGTACAGCTCTGATTTAGTTTTAAAATAGATGAATTAGTGGAAAATAACAAATGTGCTTTCTAGTTGCGCTCCAATAGATACATTGCTAGAAAGGGATTTGCTGACCTGATATCTAAACTTCATATTAATTGACTTTAAGCGTGGAGGTTCTCATTCATCCAGGTCATGGTATATCTGTTAAGAAAACACACACACAGACATCAGTATTTGATGTTTGACTCCCACCCTTTAGATCACAAGCTGGGTGTCATCAGAACCCTGCAACACAGAGCTGAGAACATCCCCACTAGCACAGAGGCGAAGGCTAAAGAAATGAAACATCTCAGAGGAGCCCTTAAAACTTGTGGATATCCAGACTGGGCCTTTGTCAAAAGAAGTAGAAGGAAAGAAAAGAACACGAATACCAACAGTGAAGGGGAAAAGCAAGACAGGAGGAAGAACATGGTCATCCCATATGTAGCAGGGGTCTCCGAGAAATTAAGAAGAATTTTCAAAAAACATTGTATCCCTGTCTGCTTTAAACCGAACAACACACTGAGGCAGCAATTGGTACATCCGAAAGACCCAATACTTAAACACAAGAAAAGCGACATCATATATGCAGTGCAGTGCAGTGAAGAATGCTCTGATTTGTATGTGGGGGAGACCAAACAGCAACTGCATCAACTTATGGCTTAGCACAGAAGAGCCAATTCCTCGGGTCAGGACTCAGCCGTGTACCTGCATCTTAAGGATAAAGGACATACCTTTGAAGATTGTAATGTTAACATATTGGCAAAGGAACGTGACTGGTTCAAGAGAGGTGTTAAGGAGGCCATTTATGCGAAAATAAAGAAACCAAGCCTAAATAGAGGTGGGGGGGTTCGACACCAACTGTCTGCCATGTACAATGCTGTTTTGACACCTTACTCTGGGCGTTCCTATAACACCTCTTAGCCACTATCCAATCACGCCCTTAACACTTGGCTGTGAGATGCTAATTGGGATTTTCCAGGGTACATAATTGCCACAGATTCTTGTACAAGTCATTCTGAATTGAGAAAGCCAGCCGGATGACTAGCGAAACGTCTTCAAGGACTAAACTTCAAGTCCAGTTGATCTAAGTACAACAGATATATCCGCAGGCTCTTTCCGCCTCCTCTCCTGCACAGGCTGTGCTTGCTCACCTAAACACCCGATCCAGCCCAGGCATGAGACGGCAGCGGGAAAAACTTACGAAATATGCACCCCCACGCACACAGGCGTGGCAGCCGATTGGAACACCGGGCCAGGCCTCCGCCGGGGTCCGGAGTCATTTTAAAGGTAAATGCCTAAAATTTCTGACATACATACTGGGGCCCATGGACGGCTCCCAATGGGCCCCCTGGCATCCGGGCCCTTATCTATAATCCGGCCCTGCATGTGATGTCTGTGATGGAACTGTGGTATATGTTTGTACCAAGTCAGATACATTTACGTTCACCTAGAAACCTATAGTCTTATACCATCCTCCATATCTTGCCTTGGACATGTTTTTTTGCCCATATTCCAAATTTTGTACAAATAAAACCTACACATGGAGGGATTTTTACACTAATCTATAAAAATCTATATTGTGTATTGCAGAGAAAATAACATTTTTTGAGAGAATTCCTCGAGCTGTTGCAAACCTTTTCCATAAGGAGAACAAGGTGAGTCTATAGGTATTTAATTATTACATTTATATCACAACTAAATTGTCCTTTCCCGTTTTTTTGTTTTTTAACCTAAAACGCTAAGTGGCTGATACAATAGGAGGTGCAAAACTTTGCCTGTGCTTTAATTTGTGGCAACCAATCAGATGTTAGACTTTAACTGGGTTAGAAAACATCCAATTGGTTGCTGCAAATTAATAGCAAGGACAAACGTCTTATTGCATCAGCCCCTAAATATTTATGGAGAACCGTTATCGTCTTTTTCCATGTTAAAGTCACGTTAACCCATGTACCAAGGGTTAAATTGAGTTTAAGAAATAACTTGCAGCGGTAAGCAAAAATGGTGTGACGCAACCGCCAAAAACTATGTACCGAGCCGATGACGGCTCTTTAAGACAGAAACATTCGGAATGGAAAAACCCTATTCGCTATTATCAGCCGTTATCACTGCATTGCCTAGAGGAGGCAATAGAGAGCAATACCGGCTCTACATACTGCATGGCTAATGTGTGGTTTAGTGAAGTTTGTTGGTTAGTGTAGGAAAACTTCAGTGAAGTAGGGAACGTTGTACATTTATTATTTAGTATAAATACAGAATGTTATTTCGGAACGTTGTACATTTATTATTTAGTATAAATACAGAATGTTATTTCAATCCAAAATACTCACGGTTTGCGGATCAGGAGCATACTGCCCAATGGAAAAAAGGGGGGGTACTTCCAGCGCTCACTGCACCTCCGAAAAAGCCGGCTCCCAAACGGCCCCGATACAACTCACAAAAAGTAGGAATGGAGGCAGGCAGCCAGAAAGCCCATAAAATCAAGTCTTTATTGGTTCACCATGTAAAAACAGCACATCGGATACAAACTAAACACCCACACCCTTCATCTATAAGCTCCGCCCAACATGTTTCGTGACCTCTCGTCACTTCCTCAGGGGCACCATCATTGGAAAGGCTGTAAAACTGCTGGAGAAGATATTACATGGAAAAAAGATGGATCCTCCTGCTGTCACAGGAAATATAGTAAATGTACAGGAACAGAAGGAACCTAAAAGTGAAATGAATGTAAGTTCTAGTAGTAGTGTTTTAGTTCGGATTACTACATCTATTAAAGGTACAATATATACATTTTATTTTCTTTTGCAGTTAAAAGAAGCACAAGTGCAAGACACAATGTAAGATAAAAATAATTTGTACTATTTCAGGATCATTTTCCCCAAACCCTTTACAGTTATAGATTGTGTGTGTTTAAATAGATTTAAGGGAGATTTAAAATAATGATTGTTATTCCATTTCCTGGGATGACTTCAATCAGTTTAAACTGCTACAATTGCTAGGACACTTTGGAAAGGTAAGATATGTAACCCCCAATTCCACTAGTGAAAATTATTAATACATTCACTTTATTAATTTTACTTATTTTACTCTTATTTTTAGGTCATGTTGGCTGAACACATCATTGCTAAAAAGAAGGCAGCCATCAAAATTCTGCGAGAGCCTCTTCCATCCAATCAAGAAATGCCTAACGGGTACAGTGTCAATTAAAATCATAGAAGGGAAATAGATTTATTTTTGCTTTTGATTTTTTTGATCACGGTTTAATACTATTAATTCTTTTCAGCTTTAAGTTTGTGATTTACACCATGAAGCTAGCAACGGAAAACAAGTTCCCATTCTTGGTGAACTTGGTCAGTAGCTTTATTTTTGAGGGGCAAGTCTACATAGTGATGGAATATGCTGAAGGAGGGGAACTGGCCTCAGCCATAAAAAAGCACAATGGAAAATATTGTAAGTTATAAGTCTAGATTATTGTGGATTTTTTGGGGGGAAATATTTGTAATGGATCCAAACCATTAAACTGCATTGTTATATGAAATATGGATCAATTTAATGGACTTGTTTTTAGAGGTGTAAATACAAAGGGAGCAGCCCATGTGACCGCAGGGGGCCCAGGTGTAATGGGGATTGCTGGGATACCATGTTTTCTAGTTATACCATGACTTGTTGTCTGGTCTTTCCACTTTTTTTTGTCTTTGTTTTTGTCTTTGTGTTGCTAAATCCAGTGACTGGACATGTCTCTATTGTTTATTTGCAGATTCTATACAGCCTGTATTGTTCTTGAGATCCAGTTTTTGCACAAGAACAAGATCTTCCATAGGTATGTGCTAATGAAAACTAAACATGCAGATTACATTAGTTTGGGAGACCACAAAGTTTAATCTATACTTATAATATTTATTTCCTGTGATGTTAATTGGGCCCATCCCCTTGTAAATAAACTTTATTGTTTTGGTGACAACCTTAATATCCTCTATTGCCCATACCCTTGCAACTTATGTTAAGGACAGAATACCACATTCTGGATAAAATAAGAATCGTAGATATAGCGCTGCAGTAACATGACCATTCATTCATTGTAAAAGTTCTCCTTTTTATCACTACAGAGATCTGAAACCAGATAATATCCTGATCGATACAAAGGGTTATGCCAAGATTGCAGACTTTGGATTGTGTGAAAAAGGTGAGGTCTTCTAATAGAAATAATTGCCAGAAAAGAGAAAGATAAGGAATATTATATAATTTTGTAGTGAGAATTATATATAGACTTGGAATCCTACTTGCATTGTAGCCACAAGTTTCTGAAAGTTATTTTAAAATTTAAAAAATGTAAATAATTTATTTAAAAAGTTAAAGAAGCCATTGTATGGCCTGAGAGATATTGATCTTTCTCTCTTATGTTTTTATTTTATACCTAAGGAGTTGGAGTTAAAGAAATTGTGAAAGCTCAAAATGGATCTGTCACGTATTTACCACCAGAAATATTTTTATATGACTTCTCCACAAAAGCATTAGACTGGTGGGCCTTAGGTCTGAGCCTCTACGAAATGTTTTTTAATGAGGTAAGTATAATGATTTTCACTAACAGGATCATCTGGTAATGGATTTGCAGATTCCTAATTAAAGGGCATGTCCACCCTCAAAACTAAAATTTAATCCACTACTGGCCCCACTGTGTAGTGTATAAAAATCCTTACCTTACATCCCAGCTCCAAATGGTTCTCTTGTAATGTCCCCCCAAAGTTATAAAAACTGACCACCAGGGAAATTGTTTCCGCCTCTGAGCTGTCCTCTCAGAGGTTTTTAGCTTTCTCAGGGCAGCCCTTCACATCCTCCACCCCCTCCCTCTCCCTCCCGTTTTGCTCTCCCTCCCCCTAGTGTAAAAACCCTTTCCCACATAGTAGAGCTAGTTCCCCCAGCCCCAACTGCTATAATATCTTTTCCAGAGACTCCCCAGAGACCTACAGAATAATATACGGACATTACTTCACCTCGGAGTTCCCTGACCTGTATAAAAGCACTCGACCTACGGCCTCGTGCTTCTATATGGTCAGGGAACTCCTCGGTGGCGTAATCTCCTTATATTACACTGTAGGTAACGTATTATCCCTTATATATACAGCAACCATATGGATAGTAATATACATTATATATAGCAACCCCATATATATAAATATAAACAACAGCCTCATTTATTAAGAGGTGCAAATATTAGCAAATTACTGATCTCAAAAAATTAATTTACCAGTGGAGATACCCTTTAAAAGCTAGAGGGCTGCTGTATACTGTATAGTATGTATTTATATATATATATGGGGTAAGATTTATGTTAAAGGGTATGTCCACCCTTAAATGTACTTTTTAATATGTTGTTCCCCCATGTCTCCTAGCCCCAACCGCATATTTTTTATTTTCAAAAAGCTCCCCAAACTCTTACTTACCTCTCCTCTTTCCTCCGCTGCGCTCTCACGGCCCTCTGCTTGCGAGGAAATGCAAGCAAGAGGGCGGGACCGGCAGTCGCGTCTGTGATTGGCTGAGCGGCAGCCAATCACGGACGCGGCTGCCGGTCATTCAGTGCAGCGGAGGAAAGAGGAGAGGTAGTAAGAGTTTGGGGAGCTTTTGAAAATAAAAATATGCTGTTGGGGCTGGGAGACATGGGGAACAACATATTAAGGGGTTTTATGCTAGGGGGAGGGATAGTAGAACGGGAGGGAGAGGGAGGGGGAGGGAGAGGGGAGGGAGGGGGAGAAGGGCTGCAGTACGCATGGCAAATATCTACCGGAGGCAAGGTAGCAGGCAGAGCCCTATATGGACTCTGCTAGCCTCCTGGTGGGCATTTTTTGGGACTTTGGGGGGGGGTTTACAGGGAGAAACCCTATGGAGCTGGGATGTGAGGTAAGGATTAAACTACACTACATGGTGGGGCCAGTAGTTGGGGGGATTATAGTTTTGGGGGTGGACATGCCCTTTAACACTTTTATTTACATTTCTTTAAAAAATTGTAACTCCACTAATGTGATATCCTAATAAAATATTTCTGTACATATGCTTGTTTTTGTATCACTTATAAGTATAAACATAACTTAAATGGGATCATTTAAATATAAACTCGTACTTTTTATATTTTTGGCTTGAACTATTTTGGAAGGGAACACACCATGGTAGCACATTTCTTTCATGATAAAAAAAGGAAGTATCAATTCCAAACTTCCTTCTGAGAGAATACGTGGATTTGCATGCCTCCCATCATTTGGAAATGTAGAATAGGGACAGATGAGAAAGGGAGATGTGTGACATGCAATGCATGCAAGCCTAGCAAAATCTGACAACGCCTAAAAAATATTTTTAATCTGTCACAGTATCCAAGATATTGCTTTCAATCACCCAGAATCTCCTAAAAATTCCTGCCACAGTTTCTCACAGATTGCATTCCATTTGCATACCCTTTAATATTACCCCTTTAATCATTACAATTATAGGAACAACATAGTACAGAGCTGCAAATGGAGGATGATGAAGTAAATCTGATCTTAGCACAGCTCTGTGCAATGCATTTCTCCATAGAGTACGGTACCTATCTGGCAGTAAATGAATCCTTCACTATCTGAAACTAAGGCCTGACACAGTGACACAGCTGAATGAGAGCTAGAATGAGATTTCACTGAATTCCAGTGGGAGGAGACTCCTTACTAGAGATGTTCGAAACTGTTGAGTTTGTTCCGTTTTCGAATTTTACAAAAATTCAAAAACAAACCCATAGAAGTCTATGAGAGAAAAAAATGTGAAAGTTTCTGTCTATTTTGAGGGACACATAGTAATAGTAGGTTACTGTAAATGACACAGAGACCTGGGGAATGGTCTGGGGAACCCGGAAATAGAACCAAAACTTATTTTAAAACTATCTTTCCTCTCGATCGGGCTATTTTCAAGCTTCCGCATTCTATTTTCAATAGAATCGAACATTACTTTTAAGGATTACTGATAATCGATCATTACTTTCGGTTATTTTCACGGTTTTAATTTTCGATTTCGACAGTCGTCTATTTCCGATAATCGTCTGTTTTCGATTTTCAATAAAAATCAAAAATTCGGAATATCTGGGTTCCGTGAAACCCGGGAGTTTCGAAAGTTTCATCTGGACTTCAAAACCCTGAGATTCGATTCGAAACTGGGTTCTATTCGAACCCACATTACATCTCTACTCCTTACTATCAGTTAGACTTTAGAATAAAATTAAAACTTTAAAGTTAGGAGAAAGACATAAGGTGAGTGTGAGTGTGTACGTGGCCTTTAACACTGGGGTTTCAGTAGTTTGTGGGGAAAAGTGACATGAGGTGTAAGGTAAAATTAACCCCTTACAGTGCAGTTGCCCTTGCAGTGTGGCAGCGTTATCCCATTCACAGCTTGTAACGCTCCGGATTCCCAAGTATTCCTTCAGTCCGAATACCCCAATCTACAACCAATATCTTCACCAATAGACAAGCCCCCGTTTGCCAGGAGGCTAGATGTGCCTCACCGAACATGGTTGCCCCCTGTCCACGGTGTTCGAACTGAGGCCGGGAATGCTGGAGAAGTCCGAAGCGAAACAGACAGGCAAGGCATAAGGAGAGATACAAAAGGTCGGAGACCAAAATACGAGGTACAGACTAGGAGCAGGCAAGAGCAGAGTCAAAAACAGAGCAAGAGGTCAGAACCAGTAGTCAGGCCGCCAGGCACGGTATAGAGGGTACAGCAAGAGCGTAGTTAGGAACAAGTAGAGGTCAAGACAGGCAGATACGATTCAGAGTCAAAAAACAGGCAAGGATCGGGAACAGAAAAAGCCCAAGAAAAATCACACCACAAGCAAGATAGTAAACTAACCTCTATATCGGTCAGTGATACTAAGGGCTGAGGGGTATAAATAATGCAGAGGGACCAATGGAAAGTGGAAGACAGAGTCAGATGAAGGAGCATTTAAACTTAATTAGCCCTTCTTCGTCCAATGGCTGACCTGGAGGAGCGGAGGAGGTAGGAAACAGTGCCTGTGCGCGTCCGCACAGCACTGGATGAAGACCGGGCAGATGTGTGAGCACGAATGGACGCCGTGTGACGTCACCAGAGCTGCGCGCTGAGAGCCATGACTGACAGAGTCGCCGCGGGATCTCGGAACAGGTAAGACTTTTGTTACACAGCTCTTATTGGCTTTCCTGTGATTTATTGCCTTGTGCTGCACATATAGATTTCATGGCTGTTAGCACCCTGCAATGGAAAACTACACATTTCCTTAGCTTTGAACTCTGCACCAGTCTACTGCAAACTGTGATATCCCTCTGCTTCCATGAGTAGCTCCCTGCCCAATCCCCAGTACAAGAGACTTTTCTTGGATTGGCCAGGTTACCTCTCAATCTTGGCTCTGGGCAACCAAAGGTGAGAGGAGGAAACGAAATGTGCAGTCACATGACATTGTGCTATCACATGTTCCACTGTTCCTCATGATTGACAGCTCTATCCTCCTATTGCAGCAACATCTGAACAAAATAAAAAGTAAAACATTGTACCAAAGCAGCTGCAGGAATCTGGAAAACTTAATAGCTATCTGGGATAGCGGAATTAGGGCTAGAAATCAGGACTGTCCTGGACAATCTGGTATGGGAGGTACTAAACGTGATTATGTGATTCACCACCAGATGGCAGCTCACAGGTTAATTAACTTAAAAAGTGTCAAAACAAGGGGTATGGGGGGATTTATAAAAGTTGTATAGTAGCCTATGTTTTTTTCCACGTTCTGAAATGTATGTATACAAAGTCTCAAGAAAACTGTCCCAGCATTTTGAAGTTTTTCTGGAACATACTTACATACATATATACATGCATACAGAGATTGGTGCTCATATAGATTTACCTTTGTTCTACTTCACTGGCCCAGTCTAGCTCCATCCTTCTTGAGTCTAAGATCTGACCAATGACAAGACACTTATTTCAGAGTGGGCGTCCTCTCATCTGATGGAGGAGGCAGAGCTGGACAGGGAAAGTAAAACATTCGATGTATAGAGTAACTCCTGTATGAGGTCCTACCAGTTCAGGTTCTCAACCTGGGTACTTTATTTGGGAAGGAGTTAGATTTGATTGGTGTAGTATTGCTTTAAGGATCAGACAGAACTGATCTGGGGCAGTCTTTACAGCTGAATTTAATTGGGAAGTTCAGTGCAAATACATATACTTTAAAAAAGTAAGAACAGTTTTTTCCATCCTAATCACCTTAACCTGCCCTTTCAGCATTTTGTCTGCTTATTTTTTTCTTAGAAGTGTATTTGCACTGAACTTCCCCTTTTAGCAGTGATAAATACTGTAGGAGTCTAGCATTCTATAGGGCTCTGTCTATGGATCTGTCAGAACTCACTCAAAGATTCTGATTCTTTGAAGAGTGTTACATGTGTATTACTAAAACAGACCAAGTTAAACATCCTAGTGAAAATCCTAAATAAAACAATGTATACCTAAAATCTGACTATATCTTCTGTCTATTGATATACAATTTACACCAGGATAGAAGATCCTAAGCTGCAGAAGCCCAAATAAGACATATGTGCAACCCCCAGCAAAGTAGAATAAAGGTGGGTACGCTCTTTTTGTCCTGACCGAGCGTTTACTACTAGCACACTCTCGGCCGGGACAAATGACTGTCCCATAGGGAACCGCGCGATCGGCCATGATTTGCCAACAGGTCCGATCCGGATGAACGGGAAACCGACATTGATCGTGGCTGAAACCAGCACAGATTTTTTCTGCCTGACGACCTATAATAGAAGTATGGGTTGATTGGGCTGAAAAATCTGCCTGTGTGTACCCAGCCTTATTCCTAAATCAGAGGGTGAAATAGATATAAAGAAAACAGTTTCTTGTATTGTAAAATCCCTATATTACCAGTTACAGATACCCAAACATTTTAATTCCCAGGTGAAATGTCCGATTTGTGTTTCCTTACGGCCCATACATACATGCGATTGTGTGCACGAGGCCCGCTTGGGCATCTGGTTTTGAACACACTATCGCACGTGTACAAGGCTTTAGACTTCCCTTTGTAATACCCAAACATCTTCTGTACATTGGGATTGTAACCTACATCAGGAATTCTTAAACAATGTGCCTCCAGATGTTTTAAAACTACAACTCTCAGCTTTCCCTGTTTTCCCTTGTAGCTGTGGAATGCTGGGAGTTGTAGTTTTCAGATGTCTGGAGGAGCAGAATCCCTGAACAAGGAAGTGGAGCTGAACTGAGTATTAGAACCTCAGGGTGTGTGTGTGTTTGTGTGTAAGACCAAGGATGGATTATGTAAAGTTTCATCTTATCAGCAGGACAAAATAGTGAGACCTACAATAAATAACCATATATGGTCCAATGCCGGACTGTGCAGAGACATTGCTTATTCATTGAGTTCTACAATGTGATCATGTGATCTTAATCGTTCATGGACAGTATTTTTGCTTATTTCCCCCCTTTGCATTGTGTTGCATAAAATGTCAGCAATTTCTTTCTTTCTTTCTTTCTTTTTTTAAAGAAAAGCTTTGAATACAGTAAGTAGGCGTGATCACTTCCCCAGAGCGTACAGGAAGCCATGTGCTTCACCTCTGGCTCACTGCAGATTCTCCTTTTATGGCTGAGTCTTTGTAGATACTGCACCATCCTCTCTGTCCTTTTCTCCAGCCTTCCCCGCCTCCCCCCTCCTCCTCTGGTACAGGCAGGAAGCTGTATGGGGAAAGTCAATCTGCCTAATGAGTCAGGCAGAGCCCAGTACAGCGCTGCTCTGCTTTCCTTACTCATCTTGACCTCATTCTTCCTGCAGTCATTTCACAATGTCCATGTATACTGGGACAGACATAATTACGGATCATCGTGTTGTTGTTTTGACCCAAATAGCCGGAGCCAAGTTCTACAGAGCCAAGATCAGAACCGGTCCCTTGGCTGACAGCTCTTTAAACTGTCATAGCAGCACACATTCACCTAGTTACAATGCGCAGTCTCCCTTACATAGTATTCCCACTAATATAGGGATTACTGTTTACATGAGCGATAATATCAGATTCCTGCTGCACATCTGCAGCTGAGATTCCTGGAACCGATTAGTTGTTTAATATGATATTTTTAAATGATTCATTTGCAGAGACTTATGGTATCTGTAGTCCACAACTGAGTCTCTGAAGCTTGTTTGTCTCTGTTTTAGACAATGTATTGAAGATGGGGGCTTCGGTGCATTGTGTAGCATGTGCTATAAAGTTACAATGGGAGAGGCTTAACGTTCAGCCTCATTTTATGTACAGCGGACTGTTTCTTTAAATAAAGATCCTGTTTGGAAAAAAAAAACTATTGTTAATGGAAATGTTAATGGACTCTATAATAAGGATCACGTAATGTCCGACATGGGGAGATATGGACATATTTGGTGGTGTAGACTTTAATTCCATAACTAATATGGCTGATCTAGACCTACTTTGAACTGTCTTTGGATATATACAATTAACATTTGTGTCCTTACAGAACACAAGAAATGGAGCACATGGTGAATGAAGAAAGGCCAAAAGCCTATTACCGACTCTCCCCCTCCCTCCCCCTGTTTATCTGCTTTGTATAGATCCACTGCCCTCTATGAAACCAGAGCCAGGAGCTGTAATGAATCTTTTATAGACTGTAAAACGCTTCACTCATCACAGCTGCAAGCAGCGGAACAGCAGCTGCATCACCCAGAAGGGCGCACCATTAGGCTCTGCCCTGCTTCCTTCTGTTTTTTGCAACCAGCTCCTGGAACATTACGTTTTAAATCTATGGCCTAAACTGCAACATGGGACACCAGACTTACTTTGGTTTGGGAAAGTTCAGAGCAGCTTAAAGTCTACTCACCAACAATATACAGAGGCAGCTTAGCACTTAGTATTAGAAACATCTATGGAGGAATTCATATTTGTTCATGTTTTAAAGAGAAAATGTGGCAACCCTAGACCACAAGAAGAGCCTTTTAGGGTAAAGACCACTCCAAGGTAGGCATCTTACAGTCAGTAGGTCCTGTAACTGTATAGAATCTCTCTTTAGACATCTTTAGAGGTGAATATTAAGACTCTGTAATTAGTGAGATAACATAAGGTGAAATCAGAGCTGTTTGTGAGTGGTGCCAGGAAGTGTATTAGAACCAGATGTAGTTTGCCAAATTAATAACAATACAGTCAGGGAGATTCAATAAAAGTTCTTATCATTAAAAATGTGGCTAATTTTGCCCCAACCAATCAGAACTTATTTAACATTTGAAAGCTAACATCTGATTGGTTGGGGCAAAATTAGTGCCATTTTTAAGATAACAACTTTTATTGAATAACCCTGTGTAGCCTCTGGAATAGGTTAATTTTGTGGGCTGTGTCCTTCCCTTTGTTAATGTCTGCAGGACAGATGGATATTCTCTTTGCATTACTCCTCTGAGTGTTACCCACAGTTTCTCAATCCCATTTTAACCCATTAGCTCAGACTTTGGCAGCTGGTCTGGACTGATGTGAGCCTTCCGTCCCCAGAGGGCATACATTACAAGCTTTTACAATGGGCTCTGCTCTTTTTCATTCAGTAAGCAAAGATCCCCAGCATCCGTACTCACTTCTCTGTGCCTCTTCCTGGGGTCCACAGATTCCATTTTCACACACTCGATTCTTAGCTGCTTTTGGTAAACTTCCAGCTCCTGAATTCCAAAGTCTGAGAATCCTGTGACCAAACATATTACACCAGGAAACATCTGATCTCCATAGCTATGTTAGGCTAATGGGCTGGGAGATAAAAGGAGATGAAACACAATGTCTCATGAATTATATTTCTATAATATACTAGTGTGCATTTTTATGATGGGACTTTTTATGGTGTGTAATATAAAAACATTAGCGGTACATAAAATATGTAATATACCCTTATAATAGTCAATGTATCATGGCTGTTATAAGATTAACCATATCACTACTGGCATGTGGTTTCAACTAAGTCTGGGATCTATCCAACTGGAAGAAGCACTACTTGCCAAATGTGTATTCTTATTGGTTAGGCCCTGGGCCAAAAGGGGGTAAAGAAACAACTCTACGATTGTCCTTTAAGGTGCCCATATTATATTCCTTACCTTCCAACATTCCTGTGTAATTTATGCAATGATTATTTTTGGTGCAGATTGTGGTTTAATTCAGGGTACATGCTAGTGCACAAGGAATGCAAGCACACAGAAAAATGTGTGCCTTAGTATTAAAGGGAATGTCTACCCCCAAAACCATCATTTAATATGTTATTGGTCATTATTCTAGCTTTTTGCAGACAAGGAGCATCTCAGTGTAAATCCAAGCCCTCTTACATCACCTCACGTACGTGCCTTTTCCGTTCCCACGCAGCCTGCATAGGAGCTCCATTGTAGTGAAGTTCCCCACCACCACCACTACCACCATTCGGATCCATCCTTGCTTGACATTCCACCTGTCATTAAATCCTTTTAACATATGGTACATACCCCCTGCCCACCCCCATCCGCTGAGTAATTTAAAAAAAAAATCAATTAGAACTTACAGCCCTTCGTTCCCGCTGCACTTTTCATTGATGTCAGCTGCTGCCGGTCTGGCCCCCTGCTTGCAAGTTCTGGCAAGCAGGGAGCTATATCAATGTGCCGTAGGATCGAGGGGCTGTAAGTAATGTTCTAAAAGTTTTCTTTTAAATTATGACAAGGTGGTTGGGGGTGGGCAGGGGTTATCTATCCTATATTAAAATATTATTTTTAGGGTGGACATACCCTTTAACCTGGCCATATACCAGATCACCACCAGCATTCAATCTTTAAACAATCGTAATTTCAAGCTGTGCCAGTTTTACCTGCCAGTCTTGATCCATGTTGCTCACAAAATGATCGAGAGGTTTGTAGGAACATTGGGTGTGGACTAATGTATGGCCATCATAAACGTGGCAGAATCGCAAACTTTAAGAGTCACCAATGTATGTTATGTGATAAGGTACACCTTAGCATGTAAAATAAGGATGTGTCACTGCATTTTATAGAACTTCTAATTATATACATATTCTATACTATAAAAGGTATGTAATACTGTACATAATACATAAGGCTAGAGACTTAGACTGGGGAGGTGCAGTGGTGTAAATCCTTATTACAGTCACTCAGTGACATCACAGAGTGACTTTGTGTCTTCCACTGCACCTCCCTGTCTCTCTCCCTCCCTGTATTAGAAATTTATATAGGAAATATTTTTTTCAGTATAAAAATAGTTAATTGCCGTTCTTATTGGATAGTAAAAGAAGGACCGAGCACTGTCTCTCTCATCCTCTTTCCCCATCATGTTCGTTTCACTGATTGAGTTACACGGTAGATAAGGAGGAGCGGACAGCTGGGTCAATTCTTTATGACTCACAGGAATGTGTCTGCTTCTCCTTCTCTACATCGTAACTTAATCAGTGAGTTACGATGTAGATGGAGGAAGGGAGAGAGTGTCCGTACTGTGTTTTTGGGGGGGGGCTGGTCTTTGTAATATATGAAATAATACGCTACCTACAGTGTAATATACGGGTTTTCTTCAGCTCGTAGCTCCGTGCCCTGTATATAAGCACTCAGTGCTTCAACATGGTCAGTGTACCCCTCTGTGGTGTAATATCCCTATAATACACTGTAGGTAGCATATTATCCCTTAAATACTAGATAAGGCTCTAGATTTAAGGTTTGTACACACCTGACAATTTTCACCAGACCCCTGACCTCCGACCAACCCCCGAGCCCGAATGGCCGAAATGGGTAATAGTCGCGCGTGTGTATGCGTCCGATCGGGGGTGTTTGTCGGGGTCAGGTGAAAATCATCAGGTGTGTACGACTTTAGAATGGGGAGGTGCAGTGGGGAGAATGCTTATTACAATCACTCAGCTATGTCACTAGTGAGTAAAGGGGTGGAACTCACCTAAAGCTCAATACAGACTATTGCGGGACGACCCAGGACACATGTCTGGGAGACAAACAGGTGAGTATCGGTAAGTCTATGAGTCCTCGGTCGGGCTGTATGGATGACTGTTGATGATCCGACCCTACCTGACCAAACATCTATAGACCTACTGATTCTCCTTTATTTACCAGAAGTGCTTTGCGGGTCGTCACTGCGGAGCTTAAAGCCTTATCCAACTCTACCCAAACCACTTAGCTTGTTAGATTTATTTTAAGGCAGTGATCTGAAATAAAAGCATAATGCAATTAAAGGGGAATTAAGCGCTAAAGCTAATAATAACTGGCAGTCAATTGATTCCCTTTACCTGAGGATTCAACTGAATTTACGGTATAAAATGCCTTTGTTTCTCCTTTAAGGGCTAGGCCACACGATTGCGCTTTTTTGGGATTGCGCATGCGATTTTTTTCTAACAAGGCTATTGCAGCAACGCATGCGATCACCATTTTAATGCTCAATCGCATGCAATTTCGTATCTC
Source organism: Hymenochirus boettgeri (assembly GCA_019447015.1). Taxonomy (NCBI): domain Eukaryota; kingdom Metazoa; phylum Chordata; class Amphibia; order Anura; family Pipidae; genus Hymenochirus; species Hymenochirus boettgeri. The sequence continues at coordinate 37,963,614 of CM033476.1, forward strand.
AAGAGAAGAAATCGCATTCACAAATGCAACGGAATTGTGTGTGCGATCGTGTTTGCGGCGCAGTGTAGCCGTGCCCTAAATGTCTGCAAAACCAGAAAGTTGCACGTATAAGAAACATTTTATAGCAAACGTTATGGTCCGTAACTAGTTTTTGCAGCATCACAGGGAGCTGGCAGACATACAAAGTTCTGAAAATGTCACGGCTCCTGAAGACAGGGACAGTTGACCTTTAAGCAGCCATAACAGTTATCCCTCTAGATTTGTCTTATCATTATAAACCCAAGGGCAAGAGCTGCGAGAAGTCACTACACATGTTGTTGCCTGTTTTGATCGCATTCCACCAATGCTCCAGGTCTCTAGTTAGGAGGGTTTTGCATTCTGAGGATTACGATTCTCTTCCTGTCGCTGCTTCCTCTTTCTAACCAGTAGGAGGGGAGCAAAGGTAAAGACTGCAAGCACTGTCCTTATCACTTCCTCACTGCTGTATCCACATGTCACCAGTAGTTAAAACAGTTCCTAAAGCCTTGTGTATATAAGGAGTTTAAATTACATGTAGCAGTTTTTCGATGATCCAGTGTATTATGTGACTTGGGCTTTAAATGAACATTATTTCCCTAACTAACTGCTTACTAACATCCTGTATTTATTCTGAGTTGCCTTATTAAGCTAATTTTCTTGAAGCGTGATCTGGTTATAAAATGTTCCCATATTTTGTTTAAATATCCACCTAATTGACATTTTTGTGCTGTGCAACTAGTTGTTCAGTGTAATGTTATGCAGATTTTTCATGTATACATATATCCACAGTCCTACAGCACGCTCCCGTTACCAGGTATGAAGTCGGGTGCACATGTCTCAGGGATCACTCAAGTAGTTTGGGGCGAAAAATCTGCTGCTTTCATATGCAGCCGCAACTGGTGTTGATGAACGGGCGATCAGACGTGCTGGTAAATCACAGCCGATCGTGCGGTTCCCTATGGGAACTATTGCCATGACCAACAGACATTTGTCTCGGCCGAGCGCTCGCTTGTATCGAACGCTCGGTTTGGACAAATAGTCCCTTTGTGTGTACCCAGCCTTACAATATGTACAGTTGATGATGCAATAAATAATAGAAATAAAAAGGAACTGACTGTTTTGATTATTCTTGGAAAAGATAGCCTGTAAGTGAAAGTCTTTGTTGTTCTCCTACACAATCAGATAACATACCATAGACCTTCTGCAGGTTTCTGTGCAATTCTTATTTGCTTTCAGCCCAGGTAGATTTCCTTATAAGGAGCCAAGAGGCTAAGTGAGTTAATCTGGTTTGTTGTGTCATTTCCCCTGTGACAATGAAAAAAACAAGTCAGCAAACTGAAAGATTTATCTGCCATTGTTCCTGTTGCTTCTGAATTGAAAGTAGTTTTTAGTGTTTACCTGTAACTTTAAACACTGTTCTGTGTCCCTTTACTTCTTCCATTATGGAAACCTGGCTGATTATTCCAGTATATGTCACTTGTGGAATTCAGTATTAGCCAGTGGGACTTGTAATGGGGTGAAAACCTTAAAATGTGAACATAAGACTTGGGGTTTGTGATGGTAAAACGGTGGCGATTGGAGTCGCCAATGGGGCTGTGTTTACAAACACGATACTCGTTTCCTTTTGACAAGAAGACTTGAGATTCTATTTCTGTAGTTATTCATTGTGTAATTTTAGAACAGGAGGCAGCTAGTGTGCAGAATGGAATGTCAGGATGTGAGTCCCACTCCCCTACAGTATTTTAAAAAGAATACGGGCAGTTATCACTGACTTTTAACAAATTATTTATGAAAAAATACACGTTTTATATGGTCCAATAACAATTTGTTCTGTAAAAAGGGTAACCGATCTTTTGCAGTCATATTGCTTGCCTCTGTCAAAGGAAAGTATATTTGGCATATCACCCCTTTAAGAAACCTGTGTGTTCCCTGTAATGGAAATACAAGGTGGCCTGTACTAGTTCATCAAACACATAACACCACCTTAATCTATTGTAATGAAACCCAGAGATCTGGATATGGCTGCATTAAATGAAAGGCAAGTCGTTTAAAGGCACAAATATTTCTGATGGAGTGAGAAAAACTGTAGCAATAGTATTGCATTAGATGAGCTTAGATTTTGCAAAGGCTTTTTGTGCACTACCAAATATGTTATGACTTATTGGTCTTGTGATTTCTCAGATAATTGCTTGAGGGAGTTGTTGTTTTGAGTGGTTCACTGGCCTATAATTGTAAGTATCTTACCAGAGGTTTCCGTATTGTCGCATTTTCTATTTGTGCATTTTGCCCCAATTTTCCCTTGCGACTAATACGCTGGCAATTTCCATCTGCAGCACACAGACTCATGAATAGGATTATTTAAAGCTCTTTACACTCTGTTCTGTTTAAATAATCTGATAACATACAAGGACATTTTATTATTTAATGATAATGGAATTAGACAAGCTAATTAGGCTTGTTTTCTACCCATGTTAAAGGTACTTTAAGATCTAGGGAAAATCGCTGTTTGTCAAGGAACCAGTAAGCGAACAAACTGTATTCTGGGGGCCTAGGCAGCTAAACCCTTGTTCCTTTTTATTGTATTGGTCTGCAGTATGGATTTACACTGCCTTTGTTTTTTTTCAAATAGGAATAATATGTGACCATGGCACGGACCAATCCTTAACTTCCTCTTTCCATGCTCTGTCCTTATAAGGTGAAACTACAGAGCGTGTCTATGTGAACTCTTTCCTACCCCTCCCTGTGCACACTAGAGAGAAGCCTTAGCTGCCTTGCATTCCTCTTGGATTACTGCATAATATTGTAGCACAGCCCCTGGTATACCATACAGGGTTAACCCTTCAAGCCAGTACAATGTCCTAAACCATTAGGAAGGAAAGTAAAAAAAAATAAATGTACTCTGAGAAATCTGCTGTGCTGTATTGTATTCATGTGTTTGCAAAACTTCTGGAAACAGTATGGCCAGTGTAACCTTATATAGACAAGAGGATATAGAGAAGCAGGCCACTTGGATGCTCCAGCTAGCACATAGCTACGATGGTAATTGAAGGTTTTCTAGCAGTTGGAGAATCAAAGACATTAGGTAATAAGGTAGATGGCAGATGTGGCTACCCTACCTCAACATTTCACTGGATAGACAATCGTTCCATCAAAAAGATGAATGTCAAATTGATTGTAATTTCAACTGGAGCAGCAGTTTTACCTTCCAACATTCTTCCCGGTTGGACCATGTTTACGATCGTAATTCCGATCATAATATGATCAGGCCAGGTGGCTGTTGGAAAATCGGGAGGTAAGTTTGTAGTTTATGACCAGCATAAGGCTGCCATTCTTACTATTAGTTCTTTAGAAGCTATGATGCCCTATTCCTCCTGCACAGTCCGGGCATGGAAGTCTTGCACTTCATTACTATGCACATGCGCCTGGCCAATGAAACCATGCATTGTGTAAAGATCTTGCTTTAGCAATGCCTGTCAGAGGCTTAGGAAGGGGGCCGTAACCTGGAATGGGACAGCAGGACAGTAAAGGTGGCCATACTTATACCCGATATTACTTACCCGACCGAGTGCTCACGCGACATCCGTTCGATCCTGTCGGAACCGCTTCTCCCGATCTTCTATGCGACCGACATGCGATTCATAGGGGAACACTTGGGACTGTGTGTATGCAGATCTTGCAGATCCTGTCTGTCATCTTTCAGAAATCTGTACTGTGTGAACCTAGCTTTAGGCCAGCCACCAGCCGCCAGCTTAAAGCTTTAAATAAGGACTGAGGTTTCAGATCCACAAACAATGAATGAAGACACAACCTCTCCAAAACTGAATTAGGGATTCCATCCTGTGTATTTGCCAGCTGCACAATTGAATCCCAATTCCAATAAACCTTTAGAATGAATATTCTAGAATGTAATTTTTACTTAAACACGTTCATTTTTATGGCCTAAAGGGCTGATCTTTCATAAAGGCCCTATATATATTTCGAGCCAACACCAATTATGACCGGTCAGCCAAAATATCATTGGTTGGCAGGGTACAGACCACAGATGACCATACATGATCAGACAAATTTTACAGCGCTGTCTGAACGTTCTCCTACATCAGTCTATTGCAGGCAAAAAGTACTTTCAAAATTTCAAAACCCTCCTGTATAAAATGCTTTTCTGTATCCACCTGAAACATTGGTCAGAGTGATCTACATGCAAAGTAGATGTGAAATTTCAGAAAAGCCAAGTAGTAAATTTTACTGATGGTGTTTGGGAAGTTATAAGAACATAAATATAATATGATACAATACACTACTGGCAAAGTTTACTATATGCATCCTACAGTCTTAAAGCAACAGTATTTTCATTACGCTGCAGAAATTTATGCTCATGGCAGTAAGTATTAGGAAACTCATTTACTTGTTTTCAGCTTTATTTGCAGGAGCATGTGGAAGTTATTGTCTTGTCTGCAAGTTTTCAGATTAGTATGCAAATTAACAATGAACTCCTGAATGTCCTTGCACCTGATAATTCTGTGTTCTGTTTGAGTCACATCTCTATATGGACATTCGGTATTGACTCCAGTGATTTAATACATTGTTGAGCCATGTGGGTAAAGGAATGTTAAGGGTCATAAGGCTTCATCAACAGGTAATAGAAGAACAGGAATTAACTACGACCTTTCACCTCACCATGTGTCCTCTAGACCCAGAAGAATCTACAGTAATGGAAGTGAGCCAGGATTAAGTATCGGAGGAATCCCATTACCAGAGTTCTGTTGTTTCTCCAGACCGTGGAGGGATAAAGAGAAAAGGACCCGGTCAGCCCAGAATACCAGATAAAACCTTTACTTTTAAATAAGACACAGACACCGCTTTTTTTGGGTTAAACAATCGGCCACGGCTTTTTATTAATATATTAATTTAAATAACTTAAATTTAAATATGCCCTTTGCATATTTCCAACGACTGTTCAACCCTTGCGTGCCAATAACCATACTTGTTGTTAACCATCTCCAGCCGTAGAACACAGCTTGAATGCCAACCTCTGTCTTGCCAGAGGGCATGTAACGGCTCCATCAATTTCCAGCAAGGGTGTACCCGCCAGCCGTGACTCCAACAAATATCAAATATAAATAACACAACATATATACATAAAACATAGGGAGGGCGGGAGGGATGAGCTGTTCCTAGGTCACCGGCTGCACTGTAATGGCGCCGGTGACCGCGTGCACTGTTCTTATATACCAGACGCGGCGCGGCGTGATGACGTCACGCCGGCGCCGCGTCTCGCGAGACTACGCTTGCTCGTACACAGCAAGGGAGGGGGCGGACCTAGAGGGAGCTACTCTGCCTGCAGCTCCCTCCACGGTCAGACGCCCCATCCACTAACCCGTGGCGGGGCTCCCACACTGCTAGGGGGCAGTAAATTTGTTCAACACAAGCCCAATAAATAGTGCTTGTCTTGACATGCATTGGACAGCCTACAGAATGCAGGTGTACTCTCACTGAGCCATAACTGACATTTTTTTAAAAATCTTTTACATATTTGGATGAAAAATAGGCTGTGTTGGTACTGTACTATAGTATAGTACAATATAGTATAGTATGGTATAGCACATTATAGTATAGTACAATATAGTATAGTATAGCACATTATAGTATAGTACAATATAGTATAGTATGGTATAGCACATTATAGTATAGTACAATATAGTATAGTATAGCACATTATAGTATAGTACAATATAGTATAGTATGGTATAGCACATTATAGTATAGTACTATATAGTATAGTATGGTATAGCACATTATAGTATAGTACAATATAGTATAGTACAATATAGTATAGTATGGTATAGCACATTATAGTATAGTACAGTGTAGTACAATACAGTATAGTATAGTGCAATATAGTATAGTACAATATAGTATAGTACAATATAGTATAGTATGGTATAGCACATTAAAGTATATTACAGTGTAGTACAATACAGTATAGTATAGTACAATATAGTATAGTACAATATAGTATAGTATGGTATAGCACATTATAGTATAGTACAGTGTAGTACAATACAGTATAGTATAGTACAATATAGTATAGTATGGTATAGCACATTAAAGTATAGTACAGTGTACTATACTATACTGTATTGTACTACACTGTACTATACTTTAATGTGCTATACCATACTATACTATATTGTACTATACTATATTGTACTATACTGTATTGTACTACACTGTACTATACTTTAATGTGCTATACCATACTATACTATATTGTACTATACTATATTGTAATATACTATATTGTACTATACTATATTGCACTATACTATATTGTACTATACTGTATTGTACTACACTGTACTATACTTAATGTGCTATACCATAATATACTTATATTGTACTATACTATATTGTACTATACTATACTGTATTGTACTACACGTACTATACTTTAATGTGCTATACCATACTATACTATATTGTACTATACTATTTGTAAATACTATATTGTACTATACTATATTGCACTATACTATATTGTACTATACTATACTGTATTGTACTACACTGTACTATACTTTAATGTGCTATACCATACTATACTATATTGTACTATACTATACTGTATTGTACTACACTGTACTATACTATAATGTGCTATACCATACTATACTATATTGTACTAATATATTGTAATATTACTATACTGTATTGTATACACTGTAATTACATTTAATGTGCTATACCATACTATACTATATGTACTATACTATATTGTACTATACTATATTGCAATATACTATACTGTATTGTACTACACTGTACTATACTATAATGTGCTATACCATACTATACTATATTGTACTATACTATATTGTACTATACTATAAGTGCTATACCAACTATAATATATAGTACTATACTATAATGGCATATACCATACTATACTATATTGTACTATACTATAATGTGCTATACCATACTAACTATATTGTAATACTATATGTGCTATTACCATACTATACTATATGTACTATACTATAATGGCTATACTATACTATATGTACTATACTTAATGTGCTATACCATACTATAATATATTGTACTATACTATAATGTGCTATACTATACTACTATTGTTTACTATACTATAATGTGCTATACCTAACTATACTATATTGTACTAACTATAGTACAGTACCAACACAGCCTATTTTCATCCAAATATGTAAAAGATTTTTAAAAAAAAGTCAGTTATGGCTCAGTGAGAGTACACCTGCATTCTGTAGGCTGTCCAATGCATGTCACAGACAAGCACTATTTATTGGGCTTGTGTTGAACAAATTACTGCCCCCTAGCAGTGTGGGAGCCCCGCCACGGGTTAGTGGATGGGGCGTCTGACCGTGGAGGGAGCTGCAGGCAGAGTAGCTCCTCTAGGTCCGCCCCCTCCCTTGCTGTGTACGAGCAAGCGTAGTCTCGCGAGACGCGGCGCCGGCGTGACGTCATCACGCCGCGCCGCGTCTGGTATATAAGAACAGTGCACGCGGTCACCGGCGCCATTACAGTGCAGCGGTGACCTAGGAACAGCTCATCCCTCCGCCCTCCCTATGTTTATGTATATTGTGTGTGTATTATATTTTGATATTTGTTGGAGTCACGGCTGGCGGGTACACCCTTGCTGGAAATTGATGGAGCCGTTACATGCCCTCTGGCAAGACAGAGGTTGGCATTCAAGCTGTGTTCTACGGCTGGAGATGGTTAACAAACAAGTATGGTTATGGCACGCAAGGGTGTACAGTTTGGAAATATGCAAAGGGCATATTTAAATTAAGTTATTTAAATTAATATTTAATAAAAAAGCCGTGGCCGATTGTTTAACCCAAAAAAGCGGGTCGTGTGTCTTATTTAAAAGTAAAGGGTTTTAATCTGGTATTCTGGGCTGACCGGGTCCTTTTCTCTTTATCCCTCCACGGTCTGGAGAGAACAAACAGAACTCTGGTAATGGGATTCCTCCGATACTTAATCCTGGCTCACTTCCATTACTGTAGATTCTTCTGGGTCTAGAGGACACATGGTGGAGGTGAAAGGTCGTAGTAATTCCTGTTCTTCTATTACTGTTGATGAAGCCTTATGACCCTTAACATTCTTTACCCACATGGCTCAACAATGTATTAAATCAATGGAGTCAATACGAATGTCCATATAGAGAGTGGACTCAAACAGAACACAGAATTATCAGGTGCAAGGACATTCAGGAGTTCATGTTAATTTGCATACTAATCTGAAAACTTGCAGACAAGACAATAACTTCCACATGCTCCTGCAAATAAAGCTGAAAACAAGTAAATGAGTTTCCTAATACTTACTGCCATGAGCATAAATTTCTGCAGCGTAATGAAAATACTGTTGCTTTAAGACTGTAGGATGCATATAGTAAACTTTGCCAGTAGTGTATTGTATCATTTATTATGTTCTTTTTATAACTTCCCAAACACATCAGTAAAATTACTACTGGCTTTTCTGAAAATTTCACATCTATTGCATGTAGATCACTCTGACCAATGTTTCAGGTGGATACAGAAAAGCATTTTATACAGGAGGGTTTTGAAATTTTGAAAGTACTTTTTGCCTGCAATAGACTGATGTAGGAGAACGTTCAGACAGCGCTGTAAAATTTGTCTGATCATGTATGGTCATCTGTGGTCTGTACCCTGCCAACCAATGATTTGGCTGACCGGTCATAATTGGTGTTGGCTCGAAATATATATAGGGCCTTTATGAAAGATCAGCCCTTTAGGCCATAAAAATGAACGTGTTTAAGTAAAAATTACATTCTAGAATATTCATTCTAAAGGTTTATTGGAATTGGGATTCAATTGTGCAGCTGGCAAATACACAGGATGGAATCCCTAATTCAGTTTTGGAGAGGTTGTGTCTTCATTCATTGTTTGTGGATCTGAAACCTCAGTCCTATTTAAAGCTTTAAGCTGGCGGTGGTGGCTGGCCTAAAGCTAGGTTCACACAGTACAGATTTCTGAAAGATGACAGACAGGATCTGCAAGATCTGCATACACACAGTCCCAAGTGTTCCCCTATGAATCGCATGTCGGTCGCATAGAAGATCGGGAGAAGCGGTGTTCCGACAGGATCGAACGGATGTCGCGTGAGCACTCGGTCGGGTAAGTAATATCGGGTATAAGTATGGCCACCTTTACTGTCCTGCTGTCCCATTCCAGGTTACGGCCCCCTTCCTAAGCCTCTGACAGGCATTGCTAAAGCAAGATCTTTACACAATGCATGGTTTCATTGGCCAGGCGCATGTGCATAGTAATGAAGTGCAAGACTTCCATGCCCGGACTGTGCAGGAGGAATAGGGCTCATAGCTTCTAAAGAACTAATAGTAAGAATGGCAGCCTTATGCTGGTCATAAACTACAAACTTACCTCCCGATTTTACACAGCCACCTGGCCTGATCATATATGATCGGAATTACGATCGTAAACATGGTCCAAACGGGAAGAATGTTGGAAGGTAAAACTGCTGCTCCAGTTGAAATTACAATCAATTTGACATTCATCTTTTGATGGAACGATTGTCTATCCAGTGAAATGTTGAGGTTGGGTAGCCACATCTGCCATCTACCTTATTACCTAATGTCTTTGATTCTCCAACTGCTAGAAAAACCTTCAATTACCATCGTAGCTAGTGCTAGCTGGAGCATCCAAGTGGCCTGCTTCTCTATATCCTCTTGTCTATATAAGGTTACACTGGCCATACTGTTTCCAGAAGTTTTGCAAACACATGAATACAATACAGCACAGCAGATTTTCAGAGTACATTTATTTTTTTACTTTCCTTCCTAATGGTTTAGGACATTGTACTGGCTTGAAGGGTTAACCCTGTATGGTATACCAGGGGCTGTGCTACAATATTATGCAGTAACCAAGAGGAATGCAAGGCAGCTAAGGCTTCTCTCTAGTGTGCACAGGGAGGGGTAGGAAAGAGTTCACATAGAACGCTCTGTAGTTTCACCTTATAAGGACAGAGCATGGAAAGAGGAAGTTAAGGATTGGTCCGTGCCATGGTCACATATTATTCCTATTTGAAAAAAAACAAAGGCAGTGTAAATCCATTGCAGACCAATACAATAAAAAGGAACAAGGGGTTAGCTGCCTAGGCCCCCAGAATACAGTTTGTTCGCTTACTGGTTCCTTGACAAACAGCGATTTCCTAGATCTTAAAGTACCTTTAACATGGGTAGACAAAACAAGCCTAATTAGCTTGTCTAATTCCATTATCATTAAATAATAAAATGTCCTTGTATGTTATCAGATTATTTAAACAGAACAGAGTGTAAAGAGCTTTAAATAATCCTATTCATGAGTCTGTGTGCTGCAGATGGAAATTGCCAGCGTATTAGTCGCAAGGGAAAATTGGGGCAAAATGCACAAATAGAAAATGCGACAATACGGAAAACTCTGGTAAGATACTTACAATTATAGGCCAGTGAACCACTCAAAACAACAACTCCCTCAAGCAATTATCTGAGAAATCACAAGACCAATAAGTCATAACATATTTGGTAGTGCACAAAAAGCCTTTGCAAAATCTAAGCTCATCTAATGCAATACCTTGCTACAGTTTTTCTCATCCATCAGAAATATTGTGCCTTTAAACGACTTGCCTTTCATTAATGCAGCCATATCCAGATCTCTGGGTTTCATTACAATAGATTAAGGTGGTGTTATGTGTTTGATGAACTAGTACAGGCCACCTTGTATTTCCATTACAGGGAACACACAAGGTTTCTTAAAGGGGAGTATGATATGCCAAATATACTTTCCTTGACAGAGGCAAGCAATATGACTGCAAAAGATCGGTTACCCTTTTTACAGAACAAATTGTTATTGGACCATATAAAACGTGTATTTTTTCATAAATAATTTGTTAAAAGTCAGTGATAACTGCCCGTATCTTTTTAAAATACTGTAGGGGAGTGGGACTCACATCCGACATTCCATTCTGCACCTAGCTGCCTCCTGTTCTAAAATTACACATGAATAACTACAGAAATAGAATCTCAAGTCTTCTTGTCAAAAGGAAACGAGTATCGTGTTTGTAAAACAAGCCCCATTGGCGACTCCAATCGCCACCGTTTTACCATCACAAAACCCAAGTTATGTTCACATTTTAAGGTTTTCACCCCATTACAAGTCCCACTGGCTAATACTGAATTCACAAGTGGACATTACTGGAATAATCAGCCAGGTTTCATAATGGAAGAAGTAAGGGACACAGAACAGTGTTTAAAGTTACAGGTAAACACTAAAAACTACTTTCAATTCAGAACAGACAGGAAACAATGGCAGATAAATCTTTCAGTTTGCTGACTTGTTTTTTTCATTGTCACAGAGGGAAATGACACAAACAAACCAGATTAACTACTTAGCCTCTTGGCTCCTTATAAGGAAATCTACCTGGGCTGAAAGCAAATAAGAATTGCACAGAAACCTGCAGAAGGTCTTTGGTATGTTATCTGATTGTGTAGGAGAACAACAAAGACTTTCACTTACAGGCTATCTTTTCCAAGATAATCAAAACAGTCAGTTCCTTTTTATTCTATTATTTATTGCATCATCAACTTACATATTGTAAGGCTGGGTACACACAAAGGGACTATTTGTCCAAAACGAGCAGTTCAGTATAGTACAATATAGTATAGTGCAATATAGTATAGTACAATATAGTATAGTATGGTATAGCACATTAAAGTATAGTACAGTGTAGTACAATACAGTAAAGTATAGTACAATATAGTATAGTGCAATATAGTATAGTACAATAAAGTATATTACAATATAGTATAGTATCGTATAGCACATTAAAGTATAGTACAGTGTAGTACAATACAGTATAGTATAGTACAATATAGTATAGTACAATATAGTATAGTATGGTTTAGCACATTAAAGTATAGTACAGTGTAGTACAATACAGTATAGTATAGTACGCTGATGGGCAAACTGCGGCTCTCCAGATGTTTGAAAACTACAACTCCCAGCATTCCTATGCTTCTCTCTGTAGTTGAGGAATGCTGGGAATTGTAGTTTTCAAACATCTGGAGAGCCGCAGTTTGAGGATCACCGGTATAGTACAATATAGTATATTACAATATAGTATAGTATGGTATAGCACATTAAAGTATAGTACAGTGTAGTACAATACAGTATAGTATAGTACAATATAGTATAGTATAGTACAGTATCATATAGTAAAATATAGTATAGTATAGTACAATATAGTATAGTGCAATATAGTATAGTACAATAAAGTATATTACAATATAGTATAGTATCGTATAGCACATTAAAGTATAGTACAGTGTAGTACAATACAGTATAGTATAGTACCATATAGTATAGTACAATATAGTATAGTATGGTATAGCACATTAAAGTTACCAGGTTGAAGTCGGTGCACATGTCTCAGGGATCACTCAAGTAGTTTGGGGCAAAAAATCTGCTGCTTTCATATGCAGCCGCAACTGGTGTTGATGAACGGGCGATCAGACGTGCTGGTAATCACAGCCGATCGTGCGGTTCCCTATGGGAACTATTGCCATGACCACAGACATTTGTCTCGCCGAGCGCTCCTCTTGTATCAACGCTCGGTTTGGACAATAGTCCCTTTGTGTGTACCCAGCCTTACAATATGTACAGTTGATGATGCATAATAATAGAAATAAAGGAACTGACTTTTTGATTATTCTTGAAAAGATAGCCTGTATGAAAGTCTTTGTTGTTCTCCTACACAATCAGATAACATACCATAGACCTTCTGCGGTTTCTGTGCAATTCTTATTTGCTTTCAGCCCAGGTAGATTTCCTTATAAGGAGCCAAGAGCTAATGGAGTTAATCTGGTTTGTTGTTTATTTCCTCCCTGTGACAATGAAAAAAACACAGAGCAAACTGAAAGATTTTCTGCCATTGTTCCTGTTGCTTCTGAATTGAAAGTAGTTTTTATTGTTTACCTGTAACTTTAAACACTGTTCTGTGTCCCTTTACTTCTTCCATTATGAAACCTGGCTGATTATTCCAGTATATGTCACTTGTGAATTCAGTATTAGCCATGGGACTTGTAATGGGGTGAAAACCTTAAAATGTGAACATAAGACTTGGGGTTTTGTGATGGTAAAACGTGGCGATTGGAGTCGCCAATGGGGCTTGTTTACAAACACGATACTCTTTTCCTTTTGACAAGAAGACTTGAGATTCTATTTCTGTAGTTATTCATTGTGTAATTTTAGAACAGGAGGCAGCTAGTGTGCAGAATGGAATGTCAGGATGTGAGTCCCACTCCCCTACAGTATTTAAAAAAAAGAATACGGGCAGTTATCACTGACTTTTAACAAATTATTATGAAAAAATACACGTTTTATATGGTCCAATAACAATTGTTCTTGTAAAAAGGGTAACCGATCTTTTGCAGTCATATTGCTTGCCTCTGTCAAAGGAAAGTATATTTGGCATATCACCCCTTTAAGAAACCTGTGTGTTCCCTGTAATGGAAATACAAGTTGGCCTGTACTAGTTCATCAACACATAACACCACCTTAATCTATTGTAATGAAACCCAGAGATCTGGATATGGCTGCATTAAATGAAAGGCAAGTCGTTTAAAGGCACAAATATTTCTGATGGAGTGAGAAAAACTGTAGCAATAGTATTGCATTAGATGAGCTTAGATTTTGCAAAGGCTTTTTGTGCACTACCAAATATGTTATGACTTATTGGTCTTGTGATTTCTCAGATAATTGCTTGAGGGAGTTGTTGTTTTGAGTGGTTCACTGGCCTAATTGTAAGTATCTTACCAGAGGTTTTCCGTATTGTTGTCGATTTTCTATTTGTGCATTTTGCCCCAATTTTCCCTTGCGACTATACGCTGGCAATTTCCATCTGCAGCACACAGACTCATGAATAGGATTATTTAAAGCTCTTACACTCGGTTCTGTTTAAATAATCTGATAACATACAAGACATTTTATTATTTAATGATAATGGAATTAGACAGCTAATTAGGCTTGTTTTCTACCCATGTTAAAGGTACTTTAAGATCTAGGGAAACGCTGTTTGTCAAGGAACCAAAGCGAACAAACTTATTCTGGGGGCCTAGGCAGCTAAACCCTTGTTCCTTTTATTGTATTGGTCTGCAGTATGGATTTACACTGCCTTTGTTTTTTTTCAAATAGGAATAATATGTGACCATGGCACGGACCAATCCTTAACTTCCTCTTTCCATGCCTGTCCTTATAAGGTGAAACTACAGAGCGTGTCTATGTGAACTCTTTCCTACCCCTCCCTGTGCACACTAGAGAGAAGCCTTAGCTGCCTTGCATTCCTCTTGGATTACTGCATAAATTGTAGCACAGCCGCCCCTGGTATACCATACAGGGTTAACCCTTCAAGCCAGTACAATGTCCTAAACCATTAGGAAGGAAAGTAAAAAAAATAAATGTACTCTGAGAAATCTGCTGTGCTGTATTGTATTCATGTGTTTGCAAAACTTCTGGAAACAGTAGGCCAGTGTAACCTATATAGACAAAGGATATAGAGAAGCAGGCCACTTGGATGCTCCAGCTAGCACATAGCTACGATGGTAATTGAAGGTTTTTCTAGCAGTTGGAGAATCAAAGACATTAGGTAATAAGTATAGATGGCAATGTGGCTACCCTACCTCAACATTTCACTGGATGACAATCGTTCCATCAAAAAGTGAATGTCAATTGATTGTAATTTCAACTGGAGCAGCAGTTTTACCTTCCAACATTCTTCCCGGTTGGACCATGTTTACGATCGTAATTCCGATCATAATATGATCAGGCCAGGTGGCTGTTGGAAAATCGGGAGGTAAGTTTGTAGTTTATGACCAGCATAAGGCTGCCATTCTTACTATTAGTTCTTTAGAAGCTATGATGCCCTATTCCTCCTGCACAGTCCGGGCATGGAAGTCTTGCACTTCATTACTATGCACATGCGCCTGGCCAATGAAACCATGCATTGTGTAAAGATCTTGCTTTAGCAATGCCTGTCAGAGGCTTAGAAGGGGGCCGTAACCTGGAATGGGACAGCAGGACAGTAAAGGTGGCCTACTTATACTAACCCGATATTACTTACCCCGACCGAGTGCTCACGCGACATCCGTTCGATCCTGTCGGAACCGCTTCTCCCGATCTTCTATGCGACCGACATGCGATTCATAGGGGAACACTTGGGACTGTGTGTATCAGCATCTTGCAGATCCTGTCTGTCATCTTTCAGAAATCTGTACTGTGTGAACCTAGCTTTAGGCCAGCCACCAGCCGCCAGCTTAAAGCTTTAAATAAGGACTGAGGTTTCAGATCCACAAACAATGAATGAAGACACAACCTCTCCAAAACTGAATTAGGGATTCCATCCTGTTTTTGCCAGCTGCACAATTGAATCCCAATTCCAATAAACCTTTAGAATGAATATTCTAGAATGTAATTTTTACTTAACACGTTCATTTTTATGGCCTAAAGGCTGATCTTTCATAAAGGCCCTATATATTTCGAGCCAACACCAATTATGACCGTCAGCGCACAAATATCATTGGTTGGCAGGGTACAGACCACAGATGACCATACATGATCAGACAAATTTTACAGCGCTGTCTGAACGTTCTCCTACATCAGTCTATTGCAGGCAAAAAGTACTTTCAAAATTTCAAAACCCTCCTGTATAAAATGCTTTTCTGTATCCACCTGAAACATTGGTCAGAGTGATCTACATGCAGTAATATGTGAATTTCAGAAAAGCCAGTAGTAATTTTACTGATGGTGTTTGGGAAGTTATAAGAACATAAATATAATATGATACAATACACTACTGGCAAAGTTTACTATATGCATCCTACAGTCTTAAAGCAACAGTATTTTCATTACGCGTGCAGAATTTATGCTCATGGCAGTAAGTATTAGAAAACTCATTTACTTGTTTTCAGCTTTATTTGCAGGAGCATGTGGAAGTTATTGTCTTGTCTGCAAGTTTTCAGATTAGTATGCAAATTAACAATGAACTCCTGAATGTCCTTGCACCTGATAATTCTGTGTTCTGTTTGAGTCACAATCTCTATATGGACATTCGGTATTGACTCCAGTGATTTAATACATTGTTGAGCCATGTGGGTAAAGGAATGTTAAGGGTCATAAGGCTTCATCAACAGGTAATAGAAGAACAGGAATTAACTACGACCTTTCACCTCCACCATGTGTCCTCTAGACCCAGAAGAATCTACGTAATGGAAGTGAGCCAGGATTAAGTATCGGAGGAATCCCATTACCAGAGTTCTGTTTGTTCTCTCCAGACCGTGGAGGGATAAGAGAAAAGGACCCGGTCAGCCCAGAATACCAGATTAAACCCTTTACTTTTAAATAAGACACAGACAACCGCTTTTTTTGGGTTAAACAATCGGCCACGGCTTTTTATTAAATATTAATTTAAATAACTTAAATTTAAATATGCCCTTTGCATATTTCCAAACTGTACACACCCTTGCGTGCCAATAACCACTTGTTGTTAACCATCTCCAGCCGTAGAACACAGCTTGAATGCCAACCTCTGTCTTGCCAGAGGGCATGTAACGGCTCCATCAATTTCCAGCAAGGGTGTACCCGCCAGCCGTGACTCCAACAAATATCAAATATAAATACACACACATATATACATAAAACATAGGGAGGGCGGAGGGAGGAGCTGTTCCTAGGTCACCGGCTGCACTGTAATGGCCGCGTGACCGCGTGACACTGTTTCTTATTACCAGACGCGGCGCGGCGTGATGACGTCACGCCGGCGCCGCGTCTCGCGAGACTACGCTTGCTCGTACACAGCAAGGGAGGGGCGGACCTAGAGGAGCTACTCTGCCTGCATCTCCCTCCACGGTCAACGCCCCATCCACTAACCCGTGGCGGCTCCCACACTGCTAGGGGGCAGTAAATTTGTTCAACACAAGCCCAATAAATAGTGCTTGTCTTGACATGCATTGGACAGCCTACAGAATGCAGGTGTACTCTCACTGAGCCATAACTGACATTTTTTTAAAAATCTTTTACATATTTGGATGAAAATAGGCTGTGTTGGTACTGTACTATGTATAGTACAATATAGTATAGTATGGTAAGCACTATAGTATATAAATTAGTATAGTATAGCACATTATAGTATAGTACATATATAGTATATAAGTATGTAAGCACATTATAGTATAGTACAATATATAGTAGTATGGCACTATAGTATAGTACATATGTATGTTGGTATAGCACATTATAGTATGTACAATATAGTTAGTTGGTATAGCACATTATAGAGATACAATATAGTATAGTATGGTATAGCACATTATTATAGTACTAATAGTATATATGGTATAGCACATTATATATAGCAATAGTATAGACAATATAGTATAGTATGGTATAGCACATTATAGTATAGTACAGTGTAGTACAATACGTATAGTATAGTGCAATATAGTATAGTACAATATAGTATAGTACAATATAGTATAGTATGGTATAGCACATTAAAGTATATTCAGTGTATTACAAATACGTATAGTTAGTATTCAATATAGTATAGTAACAATATTATAGTATGGTATAGCACTTATAGTATAGTACAGTGTAGTACAATACAGTATAGTATAGTACAATATAGTATAGTATGGTATAGCACATTAAAGTATAGTACAGTGTAGTACAATACAGTATAGTATAGTACATATAGTATAGTGCAATATGTAATGTACATATAGTATTTATAACTATAGTAATAGTACATATGTTAGTATGGTATAGCACATTAAAGTATAGTACGTGTGTACAATACAGTATAGTATAGTACAATATAGTATAGTACAATATTAGTATGGTATGCACATTAAGTATAGTACAGTTATACAATACAGTATGTACAATATGTATAGTGCAATATAGTATAGCAATATAGTATATTACAATATAGTATAGTAATATAGTATAGTATGGTATAGCACATTAAAGTATAGTACAGTGTAGTACAATACGTTATATACAAAATATATAGTACAATATAGTATAGTATGGTATAGCACATTAAGTATAGTACAGTGTAGTACAATACAGTATAGTATAGTACAATATAGTATAGTGCAATATAGTATAGTACATATAGTATAGTATGGTTAGCACATTAAGTATAGTACATTGTAGTACAAACATTAAAGTATAGTACAATAAGTATAGTGCAATATAGTATAGTACATAAGTATATTACAATATAGTATAGTATCGATAGCACATTAAGTATAGTACAGTGTAGTACAATACAGTATAGTATAGTACAATATAGTATGTACAATATAGTATTTGGTTTAGCCATTAAGTAAGTAAGTGTAGTACAATACAGTATAGTATAGTACGCTGATGGCCAAACTGCGGCTCTCCAGATGTTTGAAAACTACAACTCCCAGCATTCCTATGCTTCTCTCTGTAGTTGAGGAATGCTGGGAATTGTAGTTTTCAAACATCTGGAGAGCCGCAGTTTGAGGATCACCGGTATAGTACAATATAGTATATTACAATATAGTATAGTATGGTATAGCACATTAAAGTATAGTACATGTAGTACAATACAGTATAGTATAGTACAATATAGTATAGTATAGTACAGTACATATAGTAAAATATAGTATATGTATAGTACAATATAGTATAGTGAATATAGTATAGTACATAAAGTATATTACAATACATATATATCGGGTAGGTGCGGTATCCTGAGCATTGCAGGTAAGGTGCGGTATCCATCTTGCAGGTAAGGTGCTGTATCCTGAGCATTCCGGCAGCCGCGCTGTGTACTGGCGCGCCGGCTGACATCACTGCTTGGCGCCGGGCAGTGACGTCAGGCCGGCGCGCCAGTACAGAAAGATTGTGCGGCTGCTGGAATGCTCAGGTAAGGTACTGACTCGAGTATAAAAACTCGGTTTATACTTGAGTATATACAGTAAGCCTATCTCTAGTTAGTTACTAAGGAAGATGGATCTCCAGTGATCAAACTTTTAACCCAAAAAGATTAGGCTGTGCACACACGGACCATTATTTGTGTTGGACTAATTGATTTAATTCCCTCTTACTGCATTGTAAAACTCCCTTAAATATACACATGTAAATATCCTAAAAACTGCATCTGCAGCTATCAAACACCCTGATGTCACCTGCTGAATGCTACCTATATAGGACATAACTGTATACACTACCTTGATATTACATCAATCAATGTTTGATCTTAAATCAATTGTAACATTTGTGCAGTTTTGAGTAATTAACCTATAGACAAAGAGGAAGTAATGGGCTATATTTAATTTGGTGTGTTTACGTTGTGCACATAGGCAAGCATTGCAAACCTAATATGAGGTCTCCTGTTTTCCACCTGGAAACACTGGATAATCATTTGGATTTTGCCCACTCATGTATTTAACTTGAAACAGCGTGTGAGCTATTTTGAAATCTCCTGGTAAAAGTATATTAGATTCCTATATATGTTTATCTTTGGTATAGCGTGTCCCACACACGGTATCTCTTTATAGTTCTCTACTCCCCTCTGCCCAGTCCCAGCAGCAATTACAGCAATAAAACAATGTTGGAAGGAGACTCCACACAGTATTTCACTGCAAAGAAACTTTATTCCAGTCCACTGAAAAAAGTTTGTTTGCAGTGGAATACTGCGTGGAGTCTCCTTCCAACATCGTTTGATTCCTATATATGTTTATTGACTATTGGTGTCTTTATGGACCAATGCTGTATTATTTGTAAATATTTACAAGTAGCTCTGTCTGAGGATAAAATAGAAAAGAACCCCCAGCACAAAACCTGTGCACATTCTTCTGGATTAGAGATCAGTGACCAGTATATACCCTATGTCTAAAAATCTTAATGCAGGGTTTGCCTGCCTTGGCAGACTAGGTCTGGCATTAGACCAAATTATTAGCTGCCCACTGGCCAGATTCTGTGTGTTTATTTATAGCATGTGTACTGTAAGTCAGTTAGGATGACATTGTTTGCCTGGTAATCAGGACAGATAATAATACATTTACTAAAGTTACAATTCTGCTTGTAGCAATGCACAGTTGGCTTACATGCAACTTGAACCAAACAATTAAAAGTGAACTATTCCTTTAATGCATTGATTGAAGACCAGGGGGTTAAGGAGCTATGCCTTACCTCCTGTTCTTTAATACATTTTTGAGGAGCCAGGAACAAAGGTAAGTATATTTACCTTTTGCAGAAATCTACACTGGTCCAGACTGTTTCCTAGTTCAGTTCAACTATAGTGCGCATGCACGATAATGCGTGCTATATCTGAACTGAACCAGGAAGCGGTCAGGAATTGACAGTGCGGCCACGGTGGATTGCGTGAAAGGTAAATATACTTACCCCGATCTTTAATCAATGCATTAAAGGAATAGTTCACATTTCCAGTGAACTATTTATTTAATACAAATAGTAACGTTGATCCTGGGATCTTTCCGATTGCCTTTTTTTTTTTTGCCTTCCTCTGAATCGCCAGTTTGGTAGGGTTTATGGTTAGGTTATAACGGTTGGATTAAATGGACATTGTCCTTTGTTCCACCTTCAATACTCTAACTATGTATTTGAGCACTCACGGTGGACTTTACTCTGCTCAGAATTGGGCTTGTACTGCACACAGGGGAGGTAGGCGCACTAATCCTACCTCCTTGTGAATTATAGATCAAAGGGAGTTTTTTTTTTTTAAATTGACACTGTACTCTCCTTTTAAAATTTGTTTTCTCTGCCTGCGTCACATTATTTTGCATCAGTTTTCTAGATGTATTTGGCATTCCGTGTGACTTTGGAATTTAGTAGTGTGTTCCACAGTCTGGTTTCTGTTTGATGGATTGTCATTCTTTCCTTGCAGTAAATCCAGCCTATAGCCATGCTCTCACAATACTTGTGCTTGGGCTATTGATTGCTTATCTAAAGGGGTTTGCTAAAAGTATGTTTTTTGTTTTCTTTGCTTTTTTAGCCCAGTAACATTAAGAAAATAAAAACCAAGACGATGTTCTGTGTTTTGTCATTTAACTACCAAATTTATTGTGGTTGTCAAGGTAAATACTTTTTAATGTTTTACTGTGTCTTCCTGTACAGTCTAGGTACCCATAGTTTGGTCTATTGATGACCACTTTGGGCAGACCATACCCAACAGACCATTACCCTCCAGATAAGATTTTCATACCTGGGTGGAAAATGGTTTGTGTCAGGATTAAAAGGGTTATGGTACAGACCAGGCACAATGACAGACATAATGAGAATACAAAACATTAATATATACAGCCTTAGACGTCCTTGATTGTCCCAACCATGAAAACAAGTCTACTGTTTTAAACAGCAATCCCTTTCTCTTTTCTAATATTATATGTGACATTTCCTCTTTACAGGACAGTATCACGTATATTTACCCTGAAACTATATGGAAGATGGAATGTGGTAGTAGTGGGATTTGTAGTATGTCCGTAAGTAGTTAGTAAAACACACAGTCAGTTAAGTATGATCAGGGTGAACAAGCCCCAGGCCCTACACAAGACACATCCCAGAAACTATGTATCAAGTTCACTCACTGAGTCTCAAAATTGGTCTGAGTGCAGCTGCCCAGGACTTGTCGCTTGGCTTCATTTACAGAAAAAAACCCATAGCAGCACACCACTCCAGACACCAACAGATGCCTAACGGCCACAGCTGGTAGATTAAAACCAGCTTTATTCACACAGTCATCTCAATACACTATGAGCAGTCCTTGTCTGGTGTAATGCTATATAACTTTTGTTGAATTGCCCTAGACAACCTAGTACTTTCCTTCTCTTATCTATATGGTTTCAGGGTAAATATACGTGATACTGTCCTGTAAAGAGGAAATGTCACATATAATTAGAAAAGAGAAAGGGATTGCTGTTAAAACAGTAGACTTGTTTTCATGGTTGGGACAATCAAGGAGTCTAAGGCTGTATATATTAATGTTTTGTATTCTCATTATTGTCTGTCATTGTGCCTGGTCTGTACCATAACCCTTTTAATCCTGACAAACCAACATTTTCCACCCAGGTATGAAAATCTATCTGGAGGGATGGTCTGTTGGGTATGGTCTGCCCAAAGTGGTCATCAATAGACCAAACTATGGGTACCTAGACTGTACAGGAAGACACAGTAAAACATTAAAAAGTATTTACCTTGACAACCCACATAATTTGGTAGTTAAATGACAAACACAGAACATCGTCTTGGTTTTTATTTTCTTAATGTTACTGGGCTAAAAAAGCAAAGAAAACAAAAAACATACTTTTAGCAAACCCCTTTAGATAAGCAATCAATAGCCCAAGCACAAGTATTGTGAGAGCATGGCTATAGGCTGGATTTACTGCAAGGAAGAATGACAATCCATCAAACAGAAACCAGACTGTGGAACACACTACTAAATTCCAAAGTCACACGGAATGCCAAATACATCTAGAACTGTGCAAAATGTGCGCAGAGAAAACAAATTTTAAAAGGAGAGTACAGTGTCAATTTAAAAAAAAAAAACTCCCTTTGATTATAGCACATTAAAGTATAGTACAGTGTAGTACAATACAGTATAGTATAGTACCAATATAGTATAGTACAATATAGTTATAATGGTAAAGCACATTAAAGTATAGTACAGTGTAGTACAATCCAGTATAGTATAGTACAATATAGTATAGTATAGTACAGTATCATATAGTAAATATAGTTATTATAGTACAATTTAGTATATACGATACAGGATAGTATAGTACAATATAGTATAGTACAGGTAGTATAGTAGTATAATTAGTATAGTACAATACAGTATAGTATAGTACAGGATAGTATAGTATAGTCTAATACAGTATAGTATAATACAGGATAGTATAGTATAGTACAATATACACAATCTACTTGTCCACACCTATGCTAACTCCTGACATCCAATCGCGTGTCTTTGACTGCCTCCTTTCCATCTCCTCCTATGTCTCAACGCTATTTCGAATGATATCTTTCTAAAACTGAACGGATCGTTTTTCCACCTAAACCGGTCCTGTTCCATCCTTTTCCATCTCTGTTGACAATACCCATTTTCCTTATCAAATTGGCATGCTGTCTAGAGGTAATAATTGACTCCTCTCTCTCCTTTTTCTAACCACATTAACTATGTTGCAAAACTTGCCGCTTTTCCTTCATAGGTTCCTTTCTCTCCCGACCACTGCTATGCTTATGCATGCTCTCATCCTATCGCGCCTGGACTATTACAACCTACTACTTACTGGTCTTCCTGCTTCCCACCTCTCTCCCCTTCAGTCTATACTTAACTCTGCCACACGTATTGTTTCACTCTCTAATAAACCGGATCCAATCTCCCCTGTACGGACAACAACCTGGCTCCCCATTAAACATCGCATTGCATACAAAGCCCTTCGCTCTGCTGCTCCTTCTTATATTTCTTCTCTAGTGTCCCCATATGTTTCTGTCCGTACCCTCTGCTCATCGCAGTACCAGCTCATGTACAGACCCCCCACTCCACACTGCTTTCACTCGCCTTAAACCTTTCTCTCTTGTGGCTCCGATCCTCTGGAAATCTATTCCCCTCTCTTTATGTCAAGAAACCTCAATTAGCAGGTTTAAATCTAGCCTTACATCCTACCTATCTGGTAACACACCGTATACGGTATCTATATATCTATATATATTAATCTAGCCTTACATCCTACCTATCTGGTAACCAGCACAGTATACGGTATCTATATATCTATATATAAAATCTAGCCTTACTCCTACCTATCTGGTAACCAGCACAGTCTATGATTGTTTTATTTGCACTGCATAATTTCACTCCATTCCATTGTATCTGTATGTTACCCACCTAACTAGATTGTAAGCTCTACAGGGCAGGGACACTTGTGGCAAAATCTCTATCATTCTATTGATATAATTTATATATTTATGTACTGAACTATCTATTTATGTATTCATTACTGTACAGCTCTGCGGCCCCAAGTGGCGCTTTATAAATAAACTATACATCCATACATACATATAGTATAATATATGTACAATACAGTATAGTACAATGCAGTATAGTATAGTACAATACATTAAAGTTTTTCTAGTTAGTGCAATATAGTATAGTATAGTATAGTATAGTGTTTGAGGTTAAATAAAGACATACGTCCATTCTAGTCCAACCTACTCAGTAATACCCACATTTCCTGCCTAACTGTTGTCTTTAATAGGCCACACATCTGGTCCTGCCAAAATAATGGTTATACTGCATAACCCCAACAGACACACTACAAATCTGTTTCTCGATCAGTAGTCTGTCTGAAGGGAAAATCGGTTCAGGGCTGGACCGTGTGTACCCAGCCTAAGAACAATAGATGAAAGTGAAATTGGGAATGAGGAAGAAAAATGATCAAACAGAGATAGACCCCCAGCGAGCGGCTCTTAAAAGAGCCCTTGTGTGACGTCTTCTTCTTCCATCCTGTGATACCGCTCCGCAGAGGCCACCAACCCACGAAAAGTACTCCTGCGGCCACCAGGGGTACCTCCGGCACCGATGTTACCGCCAATGTTACCGGCGTCTTGATCCAATGCAATGTCTTCGGGCTAGATCTGACGTAACATCCACCCCGCCCTCGCCACTGGGGGCGAGGTGCACCCTCTGATGAATGCGACCACCCGCGCCGATCCTTTCCCACCATCCCCTCCCACCCCCTTGTAATCTCGGCCGTTTTCGCCACCTTCAAGGCGCATTAGTTACCACCGCTTTATAAATAAAGTGAGGGGTAACTTTTCGCGGCCGGGTTTCGTGCATTTATAAAGTGTGTTATTAGCGATTTTTGAGAAAATGGCGGGAAACTCAGCTGCGAAAATCGTTTATAAATAGCCCCTTAGTCTGGGTACAGACCGCAGATTTTTATAAATATGCCCCTTAGTCTGGGTACACACCAGCAGAGTTTTATAAATATGCCCCTAGTCTGGGTACAACCAGCAGAGTTTTATAAATATGCCCCTTAGTCTGGGTACACACCAGCAGGTTTTATAAATATGCCCCTTAGTCTGGGTACAACCAGCAGAGTTTTATAATATGCCCCTTAGTCTGGGTACAGACCAGCAGAGTTTATAAATATGCCCCTTAGTCTGGGTGCAGACCAGCCGAGTTTTATAAATATGCCCCTTAGTCTGGGTGCAGACCAGCAGAGTTTTATAAATATGCCCCTTAGTCTGGGTACACACCAGCAGAGTTTTATAAATATGCCCCTTAGTCTGGGTACAGACCAGCAGAGTTTTATAAATATGCCCCTTAGTCTGGGTACACACCAGCAGAGTTTTATAATAGCCCCTTAGTCTGGGTACAGACCAGCAGAGTTTTATAAATATGTCCCTTAGTCTGGGTGCAGACCAGCAGAGTTTTATAAATATGCCCCTTAGTCTGGGTACAGAACAGCAGAGTTTTATAAATATGCCCCTTAGTCTGGGTACAGAACAGCAGAGTTTTATAAATATGCCCCTTAGTCTGGGTACAGAACAGCAGAGTTTTAAATATGCCCCTTAGTCTGGGTACACACCAGCAGAGTTTTATAAATATGTCCCTTATCTGGGTGCAGACCAGCAAGTTTTATAAATATGCCCCTTAGTCGGGTACAGACCAGCAGAGTTTTTATAATATGCCCCTTAGTCGGGTACACACCAGCAAGTTTTTATAATATCCCCTTAGTCTGGGTACAGACCAGCAGAGTTTTATATATGTCCCTTAGTCTGGGTGCAGACCAGCAAGTTTTAAAATATGCCCCTTAGTCTGGTTACAGACCAGCAGAGTTTTATAATATGCCCCTTAGTCTGGGTCCAGAACAGCAGAGTTTTTATAAATGCCCCTTAGTCTGGGTACAGAACAGCAAGTTTTTATAAATATGCCCCTTTGTCTGGGTACAGACCAGCAGAGTTTTATAAATATGCCCGCTTAGTCTGGGTACAGAACAGCAGAGTTTTATAAATATGCCCCTTAGTCTGGGTACAGACCAGCAGAGTTTATAAATATCCCTAGTCTGGGTACAGACCAGCAGAGATTTATAATATGCCCTTAGTCTGGGTGCGACCAGCAAGTTTTATAAATATGCCCCTTAGTCTGGGTACAAACCAGCAGAGTTTTATAATATGCCCCTTAGTCTGGGTACAGACCAGCAGATTTTATAAATATTGCCCCTTAGTCGGGGTACACACCAGCAAGTTTATAAATATGCCCTTAGTCTGGGTAGACAGACCAAGATTTATAAATTGTCCCTTAGTCTGGGTGCAGAACAGCAGAGTTTTATAAATATGCCCCTTAGTCTGGGTACAACCAGCAAGTTTTATAAATAGCCCCTTAGTCTGGGTACAGACCAGCAGAGTTTATAAATATGCCCTTACTGGGTACGAACAGCAGAGTTTTATAAATATGCCCCTTAGTCTGGGTACAGACCAGCAGAGTTTTATAAATATGCCCCTTAGTCTGGGTACAGACCAGCAAATTTATAAATATGTCCCAGTCTGGGGCAGACCAGCAGAGTTTTATAAATATGCCCCTTAGTCTGGGTACAGACCAGCCGAGTTTTATAAATATGCCCCTTAGTCTGGGTACACACCAGCAGAGTTTTTAATATGCCCCTTATCTGGGTACGACCAGCAGAGTTTTATAAATATGCCCCTTAGTCTGGGTCACACAGCAGAGTTTTAAAATATGCCCCTTAGTCTGGTAGAAGACCAGCAGAGTTTTATAAATATGTCCCTTAGTCTGGGTGCAGACCAGCAGAGTTTATAAATATGCCCCTTAGCTGGGTACAGACCAGCCGAGTTTTATAAATATGCCCCTTAGTCTGGGTACACACCAGCAGAGTTTTATAAATATGCCCCTTAGTCTGGGTACAGACCAGCAGATTTTTTATAAATATGCCCCTTAGTCTGGTACACACCAGCAAGTTTTATAAATATGCCCCTTAGTCTGGGTACAGACCAGCAGAGTTTTATAAATATGCCCCTTAGTCTGGGTACACACCAGCAGAGTTTTATAAATATGCCCTTAGTCTGGGTACAGACCAGCAGAGTTTTATAAATATTCCCCTTAGCTGGGTAACACCCAGCAGAGTTTTAATATATGCCCCTTAGTCTGGGTACACACCACAGAGTTTTTATAATATGCCCCTTAGTCTGGGTACACACCAGCAGAGTTTTATAATATGATGCCCCTTAGTCTGGGTACACACCAGCAGAGTTTTATAAATATGCCCCTTAGTCTGGGTACCAACCACAGAGTTTTATAAATATGCCCCTTAGTCTGGGTACACACCAGCAGAGTTTTATAAATATGCCCCTTAGTCTGGGTACAGACCAGCAGAGTTTTATAAATATGCCCCTTTGTCTGGGTACAGACCAGCAGAGTTTTATAATATGCCCTTTGTCTGGGTACAGACCGCAGAGTTTTTGTACCGGGTGTTGGCTACTAGCGAGTGCTCAGCCAAACAAATGACTGTCGGTCGTGGCAATAGTGGCCGCGGCTGACAGTTTGGCCATCTTAAGGGAACAGTATATTGGCAGGATTTACCAACAGGCCCGATAGGACGAATGGGTGACTGAGCTTGGTCCCAGCCGCCCGCCCCACACCATAAGATATTTCCGACTGCTACACACTCGGTTGGTCAGACGGAAATACCTTATGGTGTGTACCCAGCCTTACAAGGCATATTTGTGCAGCATCTCATTTTGTGTATTTGACATTTTCCACAGACCAGAAGATGATCTTTTAGTTTATCAGCCACAGCTGCTTTATCTAAACAGAAAATCTAGTCTGCCATTGAATTCTTTTCTATTGGCCTGTAATCCGGTACAAAACAAGTGCGTTATTCGATGCAGCTAAGACCTGAGGTTGTTACAGACCCTGGTTTCTATTTAGCTGGAATCACAAAATCTCTGGTGCTATCACTGTCACCATGCAATAAAGCAATAGTGGCCCTTGGTCAATCACAATCCCTACTAAAGTTTTGTGGGGCTTTGACATAAGTCCGCAAAGGAGGCAAAATGATACAATCTGTGGCCACACGTACACCGGATGGATTCACACCTGGATTTCAGAGGAGTGACACTGGAAGGCAGCAGCCATGATGTGAGTTCACCAGTGTGATGACTGACAGTTGCAGTTCACTGTTACAGAGGGTTATCTTCTGCAATGGTAGCTGTAGGGTAATGGCACCTTGGTACTTCTTCACATAGTATATATGTTAAAGGGAGTGTGCCATAGCTCTGGGGTTCAATGCAAGGCTGTGTATAAGGTAATTTAATTTAATAGTTTGCCGATTTTAATTACAAACCCTTGTAGATTACTCGCCTAGACAACTGATTAGACCACATTTGCGCACACAGGATTGGGGTTGGCTCGGTAATTGTCCAGATATTTTGGAACAATTACATCTTAGAATGACAAATCAACACATAGATCATCAGGAAAGGATAAACATTCCATGCACTGGATGTAGGAAATCTTAGTTGAGCTCTTAAGCCATTAGGTTGGCAGAAACACCCCAGATAATAGTGAGTTACTCTGTGCCAAAATTCCACCTGATTATGTGTCATAAGGATGAACCTTCAAGAACTCTGTTTACTTGAACTGTCCTCTTAACCCATATTCTCTGTCTTGTTTAATGTTAATATAAATTACTGTATATCTGAACATCAACTCACACACATGGCCCAATAATGTATTGAGAATAAGCCTACATTGGATTTAGTAAGAGTGTTTTTACTTAAAGATTAAAAAAATAAACATTTTAAACTAAATAAACCAAATAAAGTTGGTCATACTCGTGCAACCTTTTCACTGGATCTCTCAATTCAGAATAACTTGTACAAGAATTTATTGGCAATAAAACACTGGAATATGTCAATCAGCATATAACAGACAGGTGTTAGGGGCCTTCTGAATTGTGGCTAAGAGGCTTTATCAAAACTGCCCAGGTTAAGGCATCAAAACAGCATTGTACATGGCAGACAATTGGTGTTGATCCTCCAACCTCTATTCAGGCTAGATTTCTTTAGTCTGACGTAAGTGTCCTCCATTACACCTCTTTTGAACCAATCCTGTTCCTTGGTCAATATGTTGACATGACAGCTGAGTCCTGACCCGAGGAATTGTGTGTTTTTTGGTTTTTTTTTTGTAACCTCTACTTTGAGTTTACCATTCTCCCCAGGTGTTGAGTACCACCGTGCATCTTCCCTTATCCGAAGGCAGAATGGTGAAACTGGAGTCTTGAGGTATGTTAAGGCTCTTCTTTATTCTGTGGTCAGGTTTTGATGATGGTGGTTTAGCACTGGCTAAGGCTGCAACACCTTAGTCAAAGTTTTTCTCTGCCTCACTCTGTGGTTCCTTATTACGGTGAATTGATGGTTTTGGTGGCTGTTGGAGTAATGGCAAAAAAAACTTAGCCAGGACCTCCATCTCTGGCTGGGTAAAGATGACAATACATTAGGCCGATTTTATATACAATCCGACATACAATCAGAAATTTCCATTGATTGGCCCAAAAATTGTACATTTTCCCGACTTATTATGTGAAATTAGATCGTAATATCGATCGTATTATTGATCGGGAAAGTCGTTTTTTTAAGTAAATTGGTAAAATGATTGTAGTGTTTTCTGATGTTCTGATTAAGTTTTAATGTAATGTAACCTCACAATGGACGACATTTGACATCACAAAAAATTGAATGTAAAAAATTTGTATAGTACATCTACATACAATTAATATTGTACATCTGTCTATCAAATTCAGTCGGTTTAAGATCGTAATTGCGATCATAATAGTGTATGGCCACTTTAGAGTCCTGTTAGACAAGTCTCTCACCCATTCCCCCTTGTTAGATAAAGTGACCATTCTCTCCTTTTGTCTCCAAAGTAGTTAGCCTCTTTTTGGGGTGTTCTGGATGACAAATAGAGAACTTGCTCTGTTGCTTTCCTTGCCCTTATGGTGCTGAGATAGCTGTGCTTGCTCTGTGAACTCTACTACTCCCAAATGGCCACAGGTAGCTCTGAGTGAGATTATGTTCTAGTTGATGTTTTGTCTTAAGGGTATTGATATGTTATTTAGCTATTAGCAGTGACCTGAATCGCCAAAATGAAATTTCTCAAACGCGTTTTGGGTTGTTTTAAAGCTTGAATAATGCCAACAACATATTAAATATGTTTTGGGGGGGGAGACCGTATAATGTGTCTGTTGTTCATTCAGGAGCTGTATTCGAGCCTTCTGCAGTATATGTTTGGCTCTAATGCCTTGTACTGTGGAATGTATGCTGCATGGTAAGTTGAAGCGCAGGTGGTTTCTGTAGCCTGTGAATTCTCTTGCTGTACAATTAAGGGTTTAAGGTTTCCCCCAAATGATTTGTAATATGCTTTTGTCAGTTTAAAGAAACCTTAATAGAAGTTGGGTGGTCAACACCAACTGTCTGCCCCTGTACAATGCTGTTTTTATGCCTTACACTGGGCAGTTATGATAACCCCTTTTAGTCACAATACAATTAACACATTCAGGATTGTTCCCTAACACCTGGCTGTCATGTGCAGATTAGGACACAGTTCAGGGTATTTATTACCAACAGTTCTTGTGCAAGTCGTTCTGAATTAAGAAAGCCAATTGGATGACCAGCAAAACGTTTTTCAAAACTACTACTTGTGCTACTTGCGACGCGCTCGGTTAGGACAAATGACTGTCGTCGGGGGGGCAATAGTGGCAATCGTTCCCAAGGGAACCGCACACGATCGGCCGTGATTTACCGACAGTCTCGATTGCCTGTTATCAGACGAACAGGCGATCGGGACTGTGGTAATCACTGCCGCCCCACAACCACGCTTGGTTACGGCTGACCGCCCTACACCATCAGATATTTTTGAAATATCTGCTGGTGTGTACCCAAGCCTAACTGAATGCCACAGATATGCAATGACCTGGGTGGCTGAGAACCTTTATAAACATATGCTTCCCAAAGTAGATTTTTTGAACCATTTTCCTCTCTTTACAACACTCACCATTAATAGAGATGTCCGAACTTCGCAAATCCGGTCCGCTCGAGGATCCGAACCGGCCATCCCTAACCTTAACATTGAAAATAATTTCCTAGTAATCTGAGATTTAATTATATCCAGTCGATGTGAATCCTTGGTTGCTGAAGGAAAGGATGTAAATGAAAATCAAACAGAATAAAAGGCCAGAGCAGCTGCAGCATTATCCCTTATAATAAAATTATTCCCGGATTCCTTTAACATGTTAAGTTCCTCCCAAACACCTGTATTGGCTTTCTATGCAAGTTTCCAGAGGCCCTTATACACAGAATTAATGAATGAGCACCTGGTTTTAAATTTAACCCCTTACCTCTCATTTAGCTCACGCACCTTTTTTTTAGGAGTTTGCTGCTCATGTTGGCCAAAGTACAGAATCCATTTGGAGGGAGCCAACCACTAAAAACGCTCCCTTTCTCCCATATTGACTGTGCAGAGACTGCAGTAGGGGGTACCGGCATTCCTACGTGATATCAAGGCAGCTGCCGAACTGTTTGAATAGCCATGTAGAGTATATAATCTGTATCCTCTACTGGTATCATTTATATTCAGAAACAAAATGATAAGAATTTCCAGGAAAACTGTAGAACACTTGCTTGGCAATGACTTTTAGTGCAGCTCTTGTAGACTTTTTACTTCGGGTTGTCACTTAGGTAATTTGAATAGCTTGGCTCAGTTGGTGCAATCTCATGGCTAACATTACATCTCACATATATTATTATATGTTTACGCCTTAAAGGGGAACTGTGGTCCAAAAATGACTTTAGGTAAATTGATAGGAATTGCTCCCTGAGAATTTTTGCAATTTATTTCCATTGTTTTTTTGCATAGCTTTGAAGATATTTACATTTTGGTGGGTGATATGGCAGCAGCATCGCCAGGTCCCTGCAATTCCTGCTTCCTGCTCTGAAACTGTCAATCTTTCCTGTGTCTCCTCCCCCCCCCCTTTGCAGCCCTCCTGGTCCCTCCCACTCATGACCCCATGTCCCTCCGGTTGCAGGCCCTCCATGGCCCATTATCTTACAGCCCCATGTGGCCCTGCCCACTCATGGGTGCTGTGGCCCCGCCCACTCACAGTGCCTAAGCCCCACCCACCAATGGGTGCCTAAGCCCCGCCCATTCGTGGGTGCCTAAGCCCTGCCCACTCATGGTGCCCCCCCTCTACCTTCTCTGTCGGACTTCACACAGCAGAGAGAAGGAGGGACTTTCTGTCTCTCCCTCACACACTGAGGGAGTCTGAGGCTATGCTCCGCCAGTGGCACTGTGCAGGAGAAGCCTCAGGAATGTCACAAGTCGCTCCCCACCTATTAACTTTCGTCGGTCATTTCTGTATATCTTGGGCTGTGGAGCACTTAGAGAGGTGGTTGATGGCTTGTGTTAAAGGTGGAAACTGGCCTTTCATTACTTAACTTGTTTGGAGACCAAAATAGACCCAATAGAATATCCAAAACATTAATAGGGCTATGTACTGAGAGCTGCTCTCTATTGCCCCCTTTAGGCAATGTACCAAGCCGATAGCTCTATGTGCATAGCAAATGGGGTTTACACATTCTGAATCTTTAACACCAGCTATTGGATGGTGTTTAAAGTTCTGACATAAAGAGACTATTGGCTCAGTACATTGGTTGCGCAACCAAGTTTTATGCACTCTGCCACAACCCCGCATTATTTGTGTCTTAAAGCACAATGCCGATAGCAGCTCTTTCTACATAGCCCTCTAAATTTTGCACTAATATGTCCCCACCTCCCATTTCAAAAACTAAATAACATAGAGACACCACACCCCCAACCCTAAACGTCATTGTAACCTGGACAGTAAAAGGGGTCTTGAGTTCATTATTAGTTCTAATTGTGCTTGTGTTCTCACTCATCCAAATCATGTTATATCGTGTGGTATTCAGTTAGGCTGGGTACACACCAGCAGATATTTTTGGCCGTCCACTGATTCACGTCACTTCAGTCGGCCGAAATATCTGCTGGTTTGGGGGGGCCAGCCACCACCGATCTCGGTCGTTCGTTCATCCAGATCGGACGATCGGACGTCGTGGATTTTCAGCTGCGGGTGAATTTCCGCGATCGACAGCCCGGCTCCACTAGACAAATGTCTGTGTGTGTGTACCCAGCATTTCATCAACTGGACTAGAAGTTGTTTTCTTGAAGATGTTTTTTCTAGTCATTCCGCCCGCGAATCATTTTGAATTGAGAAAGTCAGTTGGATGACAAGTGAAATGTCTTTAAAGGGTGACTATACCATAAATGTAACTGTTTAAAAATGGAAAGTACCTGGGGCAGGAAGGAGGATTGATTCTTCCTACCTTACCATATCAACGTTTGTGAATTTATTGCATCAGTCCATAATGTTTTCAGAAATTTGTCTGCTGACTATAAAGGAAATCATTGAAATTCTGAATCTCTTGTTCCCCACATATACAATATTCAGTAAATTCATTATAATCTATAAAGACTTTCCATGCCTCCTATATAATCGAATAAAATTATAAACGGTATTTACGTTGATATCTGTCTACGTTAATCAAGTCGTTTAAAGCAGTAGACTGGAATGCGTCTAAACCTTTCCTTGCGTAACATGGTTGCAAAGCATGTTCTGGCCAGGGAATCGCTAGGTAAGAACCGGCTGTTTCCACAGATGTTACGTTCATTCGACCGTCTTTGGATTGAATAGACTGAAACATCTGCCAAGTGTAAAGCTAGCATTAGAGATGGACGAAACTCGTTCTGTTTTCGATTTAAGGATCTCAGAAAAACCCGAGGATCCAAAAGGAACAAACTTTCAAAGGTTCAAGCCTGACCAACCATATAACATTTTTCGGTTGGGCCGAAAAATCTGCTCATGTGTAGAGAAATTCTTTATCTAGTGAATTCCGTCAGATGAGGTAAGACTTTCCTCCAGTCCAACGCCTTTTACAGATGGTTGTTCTGTTGGTTACTTGTTTAAAATTACATTTTCTTTTTAAAGTTTTACTACGCAACTTCATTCTGGGTTTCCCACAGACGCAGCTGTCCTTACACTGGCATGTGAAAAACATTTTCCAGGATATTTCATTTTTTAAGGCCATCTTTGGCAGCTGTTTCCCAAAGCTTTATTGAACTGCACACTGTTTACAATCAGCCGTATAAGGGATTCCATACAATGGACGAATGAAGACCATTGAAAATGTCCATATGTTTGAATTTATCAGGCTCATGAAACGTTTGTTCGCTCTTGATTTTAGTTAAAGGGCACACAAATAACAAGAGTGGCAATGAATGGAAACTAACATTACTTCCCTAAGTCTTGGTAAATCTAGTTTACTCCTATCAAAATTGGAAACTGAATATTAAAATACTGAAACATTAAAAAAAAAAACCATGTTCATCTATGTAGGTCCACGTGTTCAAATAATTCCTCCCATTTAATAAATAGTGAACGGGATTCACCGCATTGCAGATCTGGAACCACGGATTATAAGAACTTCATTTAAAGGAACAGTTAACCAAAAACTAAATGTTTAAGAAAAAAATATCTGTATTTCTGGGAGGCGGAGTAATACTCTCTGCATTTCCATTCTTACAAAGTTACATAGTAGTTGTGGTTAAATTAAACCTGTGATTATCTTGTGATTGTGAAGGTTCTCATTCATCCGGTCATGGTATATCTGTTGTATTCAATTAGATCAACTGGACTTGAAATGTAGTTCTGTGAAGACGTTTCGCTAGTCATCCGACTGGCTTTCCTCAATTCAGAATGACTTGTACAAGATCTGTGGCTATTATGTACCCTGGAAAATTCCAATTAGCATATCACAAGCCAGGTGTTAAGGGTGTGATAGATAGTGGCTAAGAGGTGTTATAGGAACGCCCAGAGTAGGTGTCAAAACACATTGTACATGGCAGACAGTTGGTGTCGAAATCCCCGAGTTTGGGTAGTGTGATTATCCAGTCCAACATTTAGCCCTCCATAGCCCTACCTAAAGGATTTTTACACAAGTCAACCCTTGTGATCTTTAATCTTTACTCTAAAAAAATGAATTTTAATAATCAGATACAGCAAAATCCACTACCCAAAACTCGGGGATTTAAATCTGAACTGTCGGTCCATGAGAAATCATCATTTAAAATCACAGCATTTACAGGGAAAGACCTGTAGATATTATAATACATGCCCCATCCCTGACCTGTTACTAGGAACTTTGTGCTGCCTGCCAGCACTTTCTCCAACAGCATAAGGCATGTCCTGGCAAAAAATAAGCTATTAAAGATCTCCACCCCTCCACCACCACACAACCACACTTTCGCGTTAACAATATTTCCAATATGCCCCTTAAAGAGCTGTCTATCCCCATAACTAGAATTTAACCCACTACTGGCCTCTCTGTACAGTTGTTAAAAAATCTTTACCTTACATCTCTCCTATGAAATAGTTATCCTGTAGTACCTGTTCAAAGTTCCAAAGTGGAAGAGTAGGATCTTCATGAGCCATCCGTCCCAGCTGCTTCCTTTTCCTCTGAGCTTTGTTGAGCTGATAATATATAACGACAAGAGTTTATAGATATGAAGGTAACTGGAAGCTTAGAATGTGACCATGAAATATTGTCATTTAATATATGTAAACAAAAGAAGAAAAGTGCACAGGGTTACAAAGACTTTATTTTTAGGAAAGCAAAAATTTCCATGGATAAAAAACTCTTCCGTCTATAAATTGGGATGATTATTTTCAGGTAAAGATAGTGGACTGTTTATAACGGGGTTTTAAACCATTCACATCTAAATTAATACCATTGGGAAATATATGTAAAAAAAATAACCCACAACCATGTGACTTAGGGCTCTTCACTAGATGCATTTTAATCACGTTTTTATAAAGCATGCTTAGGGAAAAGCAAGGACTGGGGATCACATGGGGATGCCATACATATAAGCATATATATGTCACCTATGGGGACTTTATCAAAGCCCTTAGCAATGCCAAGTAAACCACATCTACTGCTATGTGAATCCACTTCCTTCTTACTTTCTCATAAAGCCAAACAAGTTTGTTTGACAGCATATGTTCCTCATAAATCCATGTTGATTACTACTTATAAGGTCAGTCCTTGAAACATACTCAGAATATGTTGTATCAAACTCCCGTATCTTCCCCACCATTGAAGTTAGACTCACAGGTCTGTAATTACCTTTTTGTGAATTTTGGAATACATCCCTTTTTTTTCCAATCCAAAGGCACATTTCCACATATGAGAAATAAGAAACAATGGCTAGATAAAACTGAACTTAGTTCCCAAGGATTTATTTTATCCAGTCCAGGACCTTAATTGATATTAACCTTATTTAGTTGTTTTCCGAACCATATCCTCAGTAAATCAAAGGCCATGGCATCCTTTATACCATTTTGCTACTGTCTCTAATCTATCTGTACAACAGGAATTCACTTAAAGGGGATGTCCCCCCAAACGAAATTTAACCCCATACTGCCCGGCTCTGTAGTGTACAACCCTTACCATTACTCCCAGCTCCTTATGTGGCCATGCTGTGCACCTCCAAAGTCCAGGAAGTGTAGTGTAGACTTTGTGACTCATCCTGGCTCGCTGTTTCAGCCTCAACCTCGACAAGGTCTGAGGCATTGCAGGAGAGTCCTCCCCCCCCCCCTCCCTCTCCCTCCCGTTTTTCTTCTCCTTCCCCCAGCAAAACCCCTTGGTGAATTATAGTTTTGTCCCCAGCCTCCAACCGCCGTATTAGAATTGTTAGAAAGTCCCCCGATAGTAACTTACCTTACCTCTACCTTGGGCGTTTGAGCAGCGGGCAAGCCCCGTCCTGATGAGTCGGCCTCTCAGCCAATTAGGGACGCGGCTGACGGTCCCCGCCCCCTGCTTGCATTTCTGTGCAAGCAGAGGTCCGGGACTGTGCGGCGGAGGATATAGGGAAGGTAAGTACTATCGGGCCACTTTCTAACAATTCTATTACACGCGGTTGGGGCTGGGGACCAATAACTATAATGTATAAAAAACTTCAAAAAAGGGTGAACATGCCCTTTAACAAAGTCATTTTATGTATAAGCAGCAGAAGGGTTTTTAAGCACAAAATGCATCCCATACATTTCTCAACATTGAATCTCATCTGCCACTATGCACCCAATGTGACATTCAATCTAGATCCGTCTGCAACAATCGCACATCATCTGTACAATTATGTACACTAGAGAAAATGGTCTTGTGTGGGGATATGATCACTGTGTATAAATACATTAATAGCTCGTACAATATAGAACATGTCAGGTAAACATCCTCTTACTCTGTTTAGTTGGGAAAGGGTTTTTCACTGTGGGATCATTAAAAACTATGAACTGTCTTCCATTGGACGGGGTGGTGGCAGGTTCATTGGATAATATTAATAAAAACTGGATGATTTTCGAAAATAAAGATTTGATACATACATGTAGAGTTGATCCAGGGAGTTGATCCAGGGATATTTCCATTGCCATTGGAGTCAGGAAGATTTTTTTCCCCTTCATATTTTTTTTTAATGCCTTTCCTGGATCAACTGTTACGACAGGAATGTGGGTATGTGAATATGGTGAGTATGTTGACTGGATGGAGGTATATCTTTAACAACCTCAAAAACTCTATACTATTGGCCATTGTAAGTAAGAATTGGAGGTAGGATTGGCATCACGTCTACCAATAAATTTTTATTTTCTAAGCTCTTTAGGATAAAGTATGCCACAAAATATAGCCAATGCATAGTATAACATGAGAACAAAGCTGATTTATTAAAGTAGTTGTTGCTGGAATGGCTATAAACCTTGACCTCGCGAGGTTTATAGCACTGACGGTCCCCACACATGTACTTACCAGCCTTCGTTCTTTGACGTCCTCTACTTATCTCCCGTGCCTTTTCCATGCACAGAAGTCAAGAGAGGGGCTCGACCAGCGTCCACTCCTATGATTAGCTTAACACTACAGGAGCGGATGTCGGTCGAGAGAATATAAACAAAAACAAGTCCCTTTATAAATAGTACCTTCCTTTAGTGGTAAAGTGTACAAACGAACAAGGTTCCAGATATATATTTGAGTACCTTTGGTTCCCTGTCTACTGTGTTTTCGATGCAACGCAATATCCGTATGATTTCTAAAATATTTCCATCTATATTTGTAATGTGGCCGACTAGAACAGCTCTCATCGCTCTCTGTGTTCAAAAATCCTATTTTATTAATCAGAATCTTAAGCTATTTTACAGAAAGGATCATTTACTCTTTTATCTCCCTCAGTTAATCTATTATATCCTAATCTTTCAATGCTGACTGTTTCTATGTGGGATATACATGCCGCCAGCTTAGTCACCAAGATGGTATTCCATCTATCTTTAACTGTACTCTAAATAAGAACCCTTGAGTGACACTTTCGTATCTGTCTATATTTTCTAACTCCGATATAAATTACAGCATTACAATATAGAATATATGCAATATCAATGGTAGTTTCAAGAATAAACTGTATAAGTCATAAATAAACATCCCTGTGAGTTTCTCTATACTGTCCTGAACCAGTAGATGTGACAAAAGGACATTTTGAAACTATTCTTTTATTTAATGTTGTGTAAATTGCATCTCAATGCAATATTTCTAACAGGCTTTTCTTGTTCTTAAAGAGACCTTATCATATTACATTACAATTTGGGGGTTAAATACTTAAAATGCAGCCAAGCAGGGAGTGTCAGCCCAGATAAATGACCCAGGTAAATGTTAGGACCTTCCATCTACTGGGGTTCCTTGACAGGGTTGGATGGTTTAGCTCTTTTATCATAAAATTTGTAACTAAAACCCCCATGTTTTTACTGTTTGCACTATGCACATATATTATGGTATAGGGGGCCCAGGAATGTGCATTTATCTCTTTTTCTGTGTGTTTCTAATGTTTTGGATATAGTCGGTTGCACTGCCACTACTGTATAGTTATATGCTCCACAGATTATCTTCTCTTTACTGGGGGCCCATTTCCTATGGATTCTAATTCAAACATAAGTTTTCTTTTCCCTGTTGGATCATTTGGGAAGTAATGATTCTATAGCTCCCTTAGCAAAGTTGGCACCTCCCCCAATGTGTGAAAAATCTTAGGGATGGTACATTTGATTCCAATAGATCTATCTACCTATACAATACC
The DNA here is from genome assembly GCA_019447015.1 of Hymenochirus boettgeri. Lineage (NCBI taxonomy): Eukaryota > Metazoa > Chordata > Amphibia > Anura > Pipidae > Hymenochirus > Hymenochirus boettgeri. Next base: position 38,002,992 of record CM033476.1, read on the forward strand.
TATTGGTAAATATCAACAATCATGTCAGCCATATATACTGACATGTCCCAGTTATTTGTGCTGCACTAAACAATGCCAGACCATCAATTGATGGGGCTGAAATATTTTATATTCAGGCCTTAGGTGTAACCAAATGAGCCAAAGAAAATATTCAACCGTTGTGTTGGCCAACCAGGGCCACATCTACCATAGGCAGAGTGAGACATTTGTCTCAGGCGGCACTGAAGAAGAAAGGCGCGCAGGCAGTATGGGGGGAATTTTTTTTTTCCCTGACGGTCAAGAAAAAAAAATATTTTCCCTGTAACAGATAGATGTTATTAAAATCATTTATTTGGTTAGGTTTACCTTACGTTTAGTTTGTGTTAGGTTAGGTAGACTAGTTCGTTTAGTTTACGCCCTGCTGAAAGATTCCCTACCTTGACGTGCAGGTTTACAAATGTTTGGGTAAAATCTTTAATATACTACAGAAAGTATGGCATTTCTAATGTATGTAACAGTTGAACCAACGTGTATAGCACAGGCTATAAATAAATTATATTGATTTGAGCACAAAAACCTGAAAAGGAGCAATAATGGTAATGGCACACAAGCTTTTGAGAAAGGGATGTAATATCTGTTTCTAGTAATTTACTTATTGCTAATTGACTGTCTGAGGAACTGTTTTAAAAACCTATGTGTGGGAAGTTCAAAACTGTAAAATTTAGCCCAGCCAACACAACCACGGCCACCGAGAAAGCCACTCTCAATTTAACACAGCGTCCGAACACTTCATGCCACGCTGAAATAATCAAGGCAGAATTCAAATATATCAGGTAGTACATACAATCTCTTATCTCCACTATCGTCTAGTTCGTCACAGTCCCCTTAGTCAACTCTCGGCTCCGTCATAGTCCCATTTTCGTCTCGTCCGATACCGGACTTCATCGTACACTTAGTCTGTCCCGGCTGCGTCTCGTCTAGTCTCCTCTCGTCTCTTCCCTCCCGTCTCGTATCGTCCCGGCTAGTCTCGTATCTCGTCTCCACCTCATATTTCATACGGATAGTATAGTATCGTCAATATACCCAAATCTACTTGCCCCACCTATGCTAACTCCTGACATCCAATCGCGTGTCTTTGACTGCCTCCTTTCCATCTCCTCTGACTCTGATGTCTCAACGCTATTTCGAATGATATCTTTCTAAAACTGAACGGATCGTTTTTCCACCTAAACTGGTCCTGTTCCATCCTTTTCCATCTCTGTTGACAATACCACTATTTTCCTTATCAAATTGGCATGCTGTCTAGAGGTAATAATTGACTCTCTCTCTCCTCCTTTCTAACCACATTAACTATGTTGCAAAACTTGCCGCTTTTTCCTTCATAGGTTCCTTTCTCTCCCGCCCACTGCTATGCTTATGCATGCTCTCATCCTATCGCGCCTGGACTATTACAACCTACTACTTACTGGTCTTCCTGCTTCCCACCCTCTCTCCCCTTCAGTCTATACTTAACTCTGCCACACGTATTGTTTCACTCTCTAATAAACCGGATCCCAATCTCCCCTGTACCGGACAACAACCTGGCTCCCCATTAACACATCGCATTGCATACAAAGCCTTCGCTCTGCTGCTCCTTCTTATATTTCTTCTCTAGTGTCCCCATATGTTTCTGTCCGTACCCTCTGCTCATCGCAGTACCAGCTCATGTACAGACCCCCCCACCTCACATGCTTTCACTCACGCCTTAAACCTTTCTCTCTTGTGGCTCCGATCCTCTGGAAATCTATTCCCCCTCTCTTTATGTCAAGAAACCTCAATTAGCAGGTTTAAAATCTAGCCTTACATCCTACCTATCTGGTAACAAGCACAGTATACGGTATCTATATATCTATATATATTAATCTAGCCTTACATCCTACCTATCTGTGTAACCAGCACAGTATACGGTATCTATATATCTATATATATAATCTAGCCTTACATCCTACCTATCTGGTAACCAGCACAGTCTATGATTGTTTTATTTGCACTGCATATATTTCACTCCATTCCATTGTATCTGTATGTTACCCACCTAACTAGATTGTAAGCTCTACAGGGCAGGGACACTTGTGGCAAAATCTCTATCATTCTATTGATATAATTTATATATTTATGTACTGAACTTCTATTTATGTATTCATTACTGTACAGCTCTGCGGCCCCAAGTGGCGCTTTATAAATAAACTATACATCCATACATACATATAGTATAGTATAGTAATACAAATATAGTACAATGCAGTATAGTATAGTACAATACATTAAAGTTTTTCTAGTATAGTGCAATATATAGTATAGTATAGTATAGTGTTTGAGGTTAATAAAGACATACGTCCATTCTAGTCCAACCTACTCAGTAATACCCACTTTCCTGCCTAACTGTTGTCTTTAATAGGCCACACATCTGGTCCTGCCAAAATAATGGTTATACTGCATTAACCCCACAGCACACTACAAATCTGTTTCTCGATCAGTAGTCTGTCTGAAGGGAAAATCGGTTCAGGGCTGGACCGTGTGTACCCAGCCTAAGAACAATAGAGATGAAAGTGAAATTGGGGGAATGAGGAAGAAAAATGATCAAACAGAGATAGACCCCCAGCGAGCGGCTCTTAAAAGAGCCCTTGTGTGACGTCTTCTTTTTCCATCCTGTGATACCAGCTCCGCAGAGGCAACCACCCACGAAAAGTACTCCTGCGGCCACCAGGGTACCTCCGGCACCGATGTTACCCGCCAATGTTACCGGCGTCTTGATCCAATGCAATGTCTTCGGGCTAGATCTGACGTAACATCCACCCCGCCCTCGCCACTGGGGGCGAGGTGCACCCCTCTGATGAATGCGACAACCCCGCCGATCCTTTCCCACCATCCCCTCCCAGCCCCCTGTAATCTCGGCCGTTTTCGCCACCTTCAAGGCGCATTAGTTACCACCCGCTTATAAATAAAAAGTGAGCGGTAACTTTTCGCGGCCGGGTTTCGTGCATTTATAAAGTGTGTTATTAGCGATTTTTGAGAAAATGGCGGGAAACTCAGCTGCGAAAAGTCGTTTATAATATCGCCCCTTAGTCTGGGTACAGACCAGCAGAGTTTTATAAATATGCCCCTTAGTCTGGGTACACACCAGCAGAGTTTTATAAATATGCCCCTTAGTCTGGGTACAGACCAGCAGAGTTTTATAAAATATGCCCCTTAGTCTGGGTACACCCCAGCAAGTTTTATAATATGCCCCTTAGTCTGGGTACACCAGCAGAGTTTTATAAATATGCCCCTTAGTCTGGGTACAACCAGCAGAGTTTTATAATATGCCCCTTAGTCTGGGTGCAGACCAGCCGAGTTTTATAAATATGCCCCTTAGTCTGGGTGCAGACCAGCAGAGTTTTATAAATATGCCCCTTAGTCTGGGTACACACCAGCAGAGTTTTATAAATAGCCCCTTAGTCTGGGTACAGACCCAGAGTTTTATAAATATGCCCCTTAGTCTGGGTACACACCAGCAGAGTTTTTATAATATTCCCCTTAGTCTGGGTACAGACCAGCAGAGTTTTATAAATATGTCCCTTAGTCTGTGCAGACCAGCAGAGTTTTAAATATGCCCCTTATCTGGGTACAGAACAGCAGAGTTTTATAAATATGCCCCTTAGTCTGGGTACAGAACAGCAGAGTTTTTATAATATGCCCCTTAGTCTGGGTACAGAACAGCAGAGTTTTATAAATATGCCCCTTAGTCGGGTACACCCAGAGTTTTTATAAATATGCCCTTAGTCTGGGTGCAGACCAGCAGAGTTTTTAATATGCCCCTTAGTCTGGGTACAGACCAGAGTTTATAAATATGCCCCTTAGTCTGGGTCACACCAGCAGAGTTTTATAATATGCCCCTTAGTCTGGGTACAGACCAGCAGAGTTTTTATAATTGTCCCTTAGTCTGGGTGCAGACCAGCAGTTTTTATAAATAGCCCCTTAGTCTGGGTACAACGCGCAGAAGTTTATATATACCCCTTATCTGGGTACAGAACAGAGTTTTATAAATATGCCCCTTAGTCTGGGTACAGAACAGCAGAGTTTTATAAATATGCCCCTTTGTCTGGGTACAGACCAGCAGAGTTTTATAAATATGCCCCTTAGTCTGGGTACAGAACAGCAGAGTTTTATAAATATGCCCCTTAGTCTGGGTACAGACCAGCAGAGTTTTAAATATGCCCCTTAGTCTGGGTACAGACCAGCAGAGATTTATAAATATGTCCCTTAGTCTTGGGTGCAGACCAGCAGAGTTTTATAATAATGCCCCTAGTCTGGGTACACACCAGCAGAGTTTTATAAATATGCCCCTTAGTCTGGGTACAGACACCAGCAGAGTTTTTATAAATATGCCCCTTATTCTGGGTACACACCAGCAGAGTTTTATAAATATGCCCCTTAGTCTGGGTACAGACCAGCAAGTTTTATAAATATGTCCCTTAGTCTGGGTGCGAACAGCAGAGTTTATATAATGCCCCTTATCTGGGTACAGACAGCAGAGTTTTATAAATATGCCCCTTAGTCTGGGTACAGACCAGCAGAGTTTTATAATATGCCCCTTAGTCTGGGTACAAACGCAGAGTTTTATAAATATCCCCTTAGTCTGGTACAGACCAGCAGATTTTTTATAAATATGCCCCTTAGTCTGGGTACAGACAGCAGAGATTTATAAATATGTCCCTTAGTCTGGGTGCAGACCAGCAGAGTTTTATAAATATGCCCCTTAGTCTGGGTACAGACCAGCCGAGTTTTATAAATATGCCCCTTAGTCTGGGTACACACCAGCAGAGTTTTATAAATATGCCCCTTAGTCTGGGTACAGACCAGCAGAGTTTTTATAAATATGCCCCTTAGTCTGGGTACACACCAGCAGAGTTTTTATAATATATGCCCCTTAGTCTGGGTACAGACCAGCAGAGTTTTATAATATGTCCCTTAGTCTTGGTGCAGACCAGCAGAGTTTTTATAAAATGCCCCTTAGTCTGGGTACAGACCACCGAGTTTTATAAATATGCCCCTTAGTCTGGGTACACACCAGCAGAGTTTTATAAATATGCCCCTTAGTCTGGGTACAGACCAGCAGAGTTTTATAAATATGCCCCTTAGTCTGGGTACACACCAGCAGAGTTTTTATAATATGCCCCTTAGTCTGGGTACAGACCAGCAGAGTTTTATTAATATGCCCCTTAGTCTGGGTACACACCAGCAGAGTTTTATAAATATGCCCCTTAGTCTGGGTACAGACCAGCAGAGTTTTATAAATATTCCCCTTAGTCTGGGTCACACCAGCAGAGTTTTTAATATGCCCCTTAGTCTGGGTACACACCAGCAGAGTTTTATAAATATGCCCCTTAGTCTGGGTACACACCAGCAGAGTTTTATAATATCCCCTTATTCTGGGTACCACACAGCAGAGTTTTATAAATTGCCCCTTAGTCTGGGTACACACCAGCAGAGTTTTATAAAATGCCCCTTAGTCTGGGTACACACCAGCAGAGTTTTATAAATATGCCCCTTAGTCGGGTACAGACCACAATTTTTATATATGCCCCTTTGTCTGGGTACAGACCACAGAGTTTTAAATGCCCCTTTGTCTGGGTAAGACCAGCAGAGTTTTTTGTACCGGGTGTTGGCTACTAGCGAGTGCTCAGCCAGAACAAATGACTGTCGGTCGTGGCAATAGTGGCCGCGGCTGACAGTTTTGTGCCATCTTAAAGGGAACAGATAATTGGCGAGATTTACCAACAGGCCCGATAGGACGAATGGGTGACTGAGCTTGGTCCCAGCCGCCCGCCCCACACCATAAGATATTTCCGACTGCTACACATCGGTTGGTCAACGGAAATACCTTATGGTGTGTACCCAGCCTTACAAGGCATATTTGTGCAGCATCTCATTTTGTGTATTTGACATTTTCCACAGACCAGAAGATGATCTTTTAGTTTATCAGCCACAGCTGCTTTATCTAAACAGAAAATCTAGTCTGCCATTGAATTCTTTTTCTATTGGCCTGTAATCCGGTACAAAACAAGTGCGTTATTCGATGCAGCTAAGACCTGATTTTGTTACAGACCCTGGTTTCTATTTAGCTGGAATCACAAAATCTCTGGTGCTATCACTGTCACCATGCAATAAAGCAATAGTGGCCCTTGGTCAATCACAATCCCTACTAAAGTTTTGTGGGCTTTGACATAAGTCACGCAAAGGAGGCAAAATGATACAATCTGTGGCCACACGTACACCGGATGGATTCACACCTGGATTTCAGAGGAGGTGACACTGGAAGGCAGCAGCCATGATGTGAGTTCACCAGTGTGATGACTGACAGTTGCAGTTCACTGTTACAGAGGGGTTATCTTCTGCAATGGTAGCTGTAGGGTAATGGCACCTTGGTACTTCACATAGTATATATATGTTAAGAGGGAGTGTGCCATAGCTCTGGGTTCAATGCAAAGGCTGTGTATAAGGGTAATTTAATTTAATAGTTGGCCGATTTTAATTACAAACCCTTGTGAGATTACTCGCCTAGCACAACTGATTAGACCACATTTGCGCACACAGGATTGGGGTTGGCTCGGTAATTGTCCAGATATTTTGGAACACATTACATCTTAGAATGACAAATCAACACATAGATCATCAGGAAAGGATAAACATTCCATGCACTGGATGTAGGAAATCTTAGTTGAGCTCTTAAGCCATTATGGTTGGCAGAAACACCCCAGATAAGTGAGTTACTCTGTGCCAAAATTCCACCATGATTATTGTCATAAGGATGAACCTTCAAGAACTCTGTTTACTTGAACTGTCCTCTTAACCCATATTCTCTGTCTTGTTTAATGTTAATATATAAATTACTGTATATCTGAACATCAACTCACACACATGGCCCAATAATGTATGGAGAATAAAGCCTACATTGGATTTAGTAAGAGTGTTTTTACTTAAAGATTAAAAAAAAACATTTTAAACTGAAATACCCAAATAAAGTTGGTCATACTCGTGCAACCTTTTCACTGGATCTCTCAATTCAGAATAACTTGTACAAGAATTTATTGGCATAAATACACTGGAATATGTCAATCAGCATATAACAGACAGGTGTTAGGGGCCTTCTGAATTGTGGCTAAGAGGCGTTATCAAACACTGCCCAGGTAAGGCATCAAAACAGCATTGTACATGGCAGACAATTGGTGTTGACCTCCAACCTCTATTCAGGCTAGATTTCTTTAGTCTGACGTAAGTGTCCTCCATTACACCTCTTTTGAACAATCCTGTTCCTTGGTCAATATGTTGACATGACAGCTGAGTCCTGACCCGAGGATTGTGTGTTTTTGGTTTTTTTTTGTAAACCTCTACTTTGAGTTTCCCATTCCCCCAGGTGTTGAGTACCACCGTGCATCTTCCCTTATCCGAAGGCAGAATGGTGAAACTGGAGTCTTGAGGTATGTTAAGGCTCTTCTTTATTCTGTGGTCAGTTTGATGATGGTGGTTTACACTGGCTAAGGCTGCAGACACCTTAAGTCAAAGTTTTTTCTGCCTACTCGTGGTTCCTTATACGGTGAATTGATGGTTTTGTGGCTGTTGGAGTAATGGCAAAAAAAACTTAGCCAGGACCTCCATCTCTGGCTGGGTAAAGATGACAATACTTAGGCCGATTTTTATACAATCCGACATACAATCAGAAATTTCCATTGATTGGCCCAAAAATTGTACATTTTCCCGATCTTATTATTGAAATTAGATCGTAATATCGATCGTAATTATGATCGGGAAAGTCGTTTTTTTAAGTAAATTGGTAAAATGATTGTAGTGTTTTCTGATGTTCTGATTAAGTTTTAATGTAATGTAACCTCACAATGGACGACATTTGACATCACAAAAAATTGAATGTAAAAATTTGTATAGTACATCTACATACAATTAATATTGTACATCTGTCTATCAAAATATCAGTCGGTTTAAGATCGTAATTGCGATCATAATAGTGTATGGCCACTTTAAGAGTCCTTTTAGACAAGTCTCTCACCCATTCCCCCTTGTTAGATAAAGTGACCATTCTCTCCTTTTGTCTCCAAAGTAGTTAGCCTCTTTTTGGGGTGTTCTGGATGACAGAATAGAGAACTTGCTCTGTTGCCTTTCCTTGCCCTTATGGTGCTGAGATAGCTGTGCTTGCTCTGTGAACTCTACTTACTCCCAATGGCCACAGGTAGCTCTGAAGTGAGATTATGTTCTAGTGATGTTTTGTCTTAAAGGGTATTGATATGTTATTTAGCTATTAGCAGTGACCTGAATCGCCAAAATGAATTTCTCAAAACGCGTTTTGGGTTGTTTTAAAGCTTGAATAATGGCCAACAACATATTAAAATATGTTTTGGGGGGGTGGAGACCGTATAATGTGTCTGTTGTTCATTCAGGAGCTGTATTCGAGCCTTCTGCATATATGTTTGGCTCTAATGCCTTGTACTGTGGAATGTATGCTGCATGGTAAGTTGAAGCGCAGGTGGTTTCTGTAGCCTGTGAATTCTCTTGCTGTACAAGTTTAAGGGGTTTCTTCCCAAATGATTTGTAATATGCTTTTGTCAGTTTAAAAAACCTTAATAGAAGTTGGGTGGTCAACACCAACTGTCTGCCCTGTACAATGCTGTTTTTATGCCTTACACTGGGCAGTTATGATAACCCCTTTTAGTCACAATACAATTAACACATTCAGGAGTTCCCTAACACCTGGCTGTCATGTGCAGATTAGGACACAGTTCAGGTATTATTACCAACAGATTCTTGTGCAAGTCGTTCTGAATTAGAAAAGCCAATTGGATGACCAGCAAAACGTTTTTCAAAAACTACTACTTGTGCTACTTGCGAGCGCTCGGTTAGGACAAATGACTGTCGGTCGGGGCAATAGTGGCAATCGTTCCCAAAGGAACCGCACGATCGCCGTGATTTACCGACAGTCTCGATTGCCTGTTATCAGACGAACAGGCGATCGGGACTGTTGGTAATCACTGCCGCCCACACCACGCTTGGTTACGGCTGACCGCCCTACACCATCAGATATTTTTGAAATATCTGCTGGTGTGTACCCAAGCCTAACTGAATGCCACAGATATGCAATGACCTGGGTGGCTGAGAACCTTTATAAACATTATGCTTCCCAAAGTAGATTTTTTAGAACTCAATTTTCCTCTCTTTACAACACTCAACCATTAATAGAGATGTCCGAACTTCGCAAAATCCGTCCGCTCGAGGATCCGAACCGGCCATCCTAACCATTAACATTGAACAAATTTCCTAGTAATCTGAGATTAATTAATATCCAGTCGATGTGAATCCCTTGGTTGCTGAAGGAAAGGGATGTAAATGAAAATCAAACAGAATAAAAGGCCAGAGCAGCTGCAGTCATTATCCCTTATATATAAATTATTCCCTGGATTCCATGTTAACATGTTAAGTTCCTCCCAAAACACCTATGTTGGCTTTTCTATGCAAGTTTCCAGAGGCCCTTATACACGAATTAATGAATGAGCACCTGGTTTTAAATTTAAACCCTTACCTCTCATTTAGCTCATCGCACCTTTTCTTTAGAGTATTGCTGTGCTCATGTTGGCCAAAGTACGAATCCATTTGGAGGGAGCCAAACACTAAAACGCTCCCTTTTCTCCCATATTGACTGTGCGAGACCTGCAGTAGGGGGTACCGGCATTCCTACTGATATTCAAGGCAGCTGCCGAACTGTTTGAATAGCCATGTAGAGTATATAATCTGTATCCTCTACTGGTATCATTTATATTTCAGAACAAAATGATAAGAATTTCCAGGAAAACTGTAGAACACTTGCTTGGCAATGACTTTTAGTGCCACATCTTGTAGACTTTGGTTACTTCGGGTTGTCACTTAGGTAATTTGAATAGCTTGGCTCAGTTGGTGCAATCTCATGCTAACATTACATCTCACATATATTATTATATGTTTACGCCTTAAAGGGGAACTGTGGTCCAAAAATGACTTTAGGTAAATTGATAGGAATTGCTCCCTGAGAATTTTTGCAATTTATTTCCATTGTTTATTTGCATAGCTTTGAAGATATTTACATTTTGGTGTTGATATGGCACAGCATCGCCAGGTCCCTGCAATTCCTTGCTTCCGCTCTGAAACTGTCAATCTTTCCTGTGTCTCCTCCCCCCCCTTGCAGCCCTCCTGGTCCCCTCCCCACTCATGGACCCCATGTCCCTCCGGTTGCAGGCCCTCCATGGCCCATTATCTTACAGCCCCATGTGGCCCTGCCCACATCTGGGTGCTGTGGCCCCCCCACTCACGAGTGCCTAAGCCCCACCACCAATGGGTGCCTAAGCCCCCGCCATTCGTGGGTGCCTAAGCCCTGCCCACTCATGGTGGCCCCCCCTCTACCTTCTCTGTCAGGACTTCACACAGCAGAGAGAAGGAGGGACTTTCTGTCTCCCTCACACACTGAGGGAGTCTGAGGCTATGCTCGCCAGGCACTGTGCAGGAGAAGCCTCAGGAATGTCACAAGTCAGCCTCCCACCTATTAACTTTCTGGTCAGTCATTCTGTATATCTTGGGGTGGAGCACTTAGAGAGGTGTTGATGGCTTGTGTTAAAGGTAGAAACTGGCCTTTCATTAACTTAACTTGTTTGGAGACCAAAATAGACCCAAATAGAATATCCAAACATAATAGGGCTATGTACTGAAGCTGCTCTCTATTGCCCCCTTTAGGCAATGTACCAAGCCGATAGCTCATGTGCATAGCAAATGGGGTTTACCATTCTGAATCTTAACACCAGCTATGGATGGTGTTTAAAGTTCGTGACATAAAGAGACACTATTGGCTCAGTACATTGGTTGCGCAACCAAGTTTTTATGCACTCTGCCACAACCGCCATTATTTGTGTCTTAAAGCACAAATAGCCGATAGCAGCTCTTTCTACATAGCCCTCTAAATTTTGCACTAATATGTCCCCACTCCCATTTTCAAAAACTAAATAACATAGAGACACACACCCCCCAACCCTAAACGTCATTGTAACCTGGACAGTAAAAGGGGTCTTGAGTTCATTATGTGTTCTAATTGTGCTTGTGTTCTCACTCATCCAAATCAGTGTTATATCTGTGGTATTCAGTTAGCGGGGTACACACAGCAGATATTTTTGGCCGTCCACTGATTCACGTCACTTCAGTCGGCCGAAAATATCTGCTGGTGTGGGGGGGCCCAGCCACCACCGATCTCGTCGTTTCGTTCATCCAGATCGGACTCGGACGTGTCGGATTTTCAGCTGCGGTGAATTTGCCGCGATCGACAGCCCGGCTCACTAGGACAAATGATCTGTGTGTGTGTACCCAGCATTTCATCAACTGGACTAGAAGTTTGTTTCTTGAAGATGTTTTTCTAGTCATTCCGCCCGGCAATCATTTTGAATTGAGAAAGTCAGTTGGATGACAAGTGAAATGTCTTTAAAGGGTGACTATACCATAAATGTAACTGTTTAAAAATGGAAAGTACCTGGGGCAAAGGAAGGATTGATTATTCCTACCTTACCATATCAAACGTTTGTGACATTTATTGCATCAGGTCCAAATGTGTTCAGGAAATTTGTCTGCTGACTATAAAGGATAATCATTGAAATTCTGAATCTCTTGTTCCCCACATATACAATATTCAGTAAATTCATTATAATCTATAAACTTTCCATGCCTCCTATATAATCGAATAAATTATAAACGGTATTAACGTTGATATCTGTACTACGTTAATCAAGTCGTTTAAAGCAGTAGACTGAAGTGCGTCTAAACCTTTCCTTGCGTAACATGATTGCAAAGCATGTTCTGGCCAGGGAACATCGCTAGGTAAGAACCGGCTGTTTCCACAGATGTTCAGTTCATTCGACCGTCATTGGATTGAATAGACTGAAACATCTGCCAAGTGTAAGCTAGCATTAGAGATGGACGAAACTCGTTCTGTTTTCAGATTTAAGGATCTCAGGAAAAACCCGAGGATCCGAAAAGGGAACAAACTTTCAAAGGTTCAAGCCTGACCAACCATATAACAGTTTTCGGTTGGGCCGAAAAATCTGCTCATGTGTAAGAGAAATTCTTTATCTAGTGAATTCCGTCAGATGAGTAAGACTTTCCTCCAGTCCAACGCCTTTTACGATGGTTGTTCTGTTGGTTACTTGTTTAAAATTACATTTTCTTTTTTAAAGTTTTACTACGGCAACTTCATTCTGGTTTCCCACAGACGCAGCTGTCCTTACCACTGGCAGGATGAAAAACATTTTCCAGGGAATATTTCATTTTAAGGCCAATCTTTGGCAGCTGTTTCCCAAACTTTATGGACTGCACACTGTTACATCAGACTAAGGGGATTCCATACAATAGCGAATGAAAGGACCATTAGAAAAATGTTCCATATGTTTGAAATTTATCAGGCTCATGAAAACGTTTGTTCACTCTTGATTTTATGTTCAAAGGGAACAAATAACAGAGAGTGGCAAATGAATGGAAACTAACATTACTTCCCATTCTGGTAAATCTAAGTTTACTCCTATCAAAATTGGAAACTAGATATTAAAATACTGAAACATTAAAAAAAAAAAACATGTTCATCTAATGTGGACCACGTGTTCAAATAAATTCCCCATTTAATAAATAGTGAACGGGATTCACGCATTGCAGATCTGGAACAACGGATTTAAGAACTTTCATTTAAAGGAACAGTTAACCAAAATAAATGTTAAGAAGAAAAATATCTGTAATTTACTGGGAGGCAGAGTAATACTCTGCATTTCCATTCTTACAAAGTTACATAGTAGTTGAGGTAAATTAAACCTGTGATTATCTTGTGATTGTGAAGGTCTCATTCATCCAGGTCATGGTATATCTGTTGTATTCAATTAGATCAACTGGACTTGAAATGTATTCTTGAAGACGTTTCGCTAGTCATCCGACTGGCTTTCTCCATTCAGAATGACTTGTACAAGAATCTGTGGCTATTATGTACCCTGGAAAATTCCAATTAGCATATCACAGCCAGGTGTTAAGGGTGTGATAGGATAGTGGCTAAGAGGTGTTATAGGAACGCCCAAGAGTAAGGTGTCAAAACAGCATTGTCTGCAGACAGTTGGTGTCGAAATCCCCGAGTTTTGGAGTAGTGTGATTATCCAGTCCCAACATTTTACCCTGCTCATAGCCCTACCTAAAGGATTTTACCAATTCAACCCTGTGATCTTTAATCTTTACTCTAAAAAATGAATTTAAATCAGATACAGCAAGAATCCACTACTCCAAAACTCGGGGATTTAAATCTGAACTGTCGGTCCATGAGAAATCATCATTAAAATCACAGCATTTACAGGGAAAGACCTGTAGATATTATAATACATGCCCCATCCCTGACCTGTTACTAGGAACTTGGCTGCCTGCCAGCACTTTCTCCCAACAGCATAAGGGCATGTCCTGGCAAAAAATAAGCTATTAAAGATCTCCACCCCCAAACCAAACCACACTTTCGGTTCAATAATTTCCAAATATGCCCCTTAAAGAGCATGTCTATCCCCATAACTAGAATTTAACCCACTACTGGCCTCTCTGTACAGTTGTTAAAAAATCTTTACTTACATCTCTCCTAGAAATAGTTTCCTGTAGTACCTGTTCAAGTTCCAAAATGTGAAGAGTAGGATCTCCATGAGCCATCCGTCCCAGCTGCTTCCTTTCCTCTGAGCTTTGTTGGAGCTGATAATATATAACGACAAGAGCTATTATAGATATGAAGGGAACTGGAAGCTTAGAATAGTGACCATGAAATATTGTCATTAATATATGTAAACAAAGGAAAGTGCACAGGTTAACAAAGACTTTATTTTTAGGAAAGCAAAATTCCATGGATAAAAAAACTCTTCCGTCTATAAATTGGGATGATATATTTTCAGGTAAAGATAGTGGACTGTTATAACGGGTTTTAAAAACCATTTCACATCTAAATTATACCATTGGGAAATATATGTAAAAAAATAACCCCACAACCATGTACTTGGGGCTCGTTCACTAGATGCATTTTATCACGTTTTTATAAAGCATGCCATTAGGGAAAAAAGCAAGGACATGGGGATCACATGGGATGCCATACATATATCAAATATATGTCACCTATGGGACTTTATCAAAAGCCTTAGCAATGCAAGTAAACCACATCTACTGCTATGTGAATCCACATTCCTTCTTACTTTCTCATAAAGCCAAACAAGTTTGTTTGACAGCATATGTTTCCTCATAAATCCATGTTGATATACTTTAAGGTCAGTCCTTGAAACATACTCAAGAATATGTTGTATCAAACTTCCCATTCGTATCTTCCCCACCATTGAATTTAGACTCCCAGGTCTGTAATTACCTTTTTTGAATTTGGAATTACATCACTTTTTTTTCCAATCCAAAGGCACATTTCCACATATGAGAAAATAGAAACAATGGCTTAGATAAAACTGAACTTAGTTCCCTAAGATTTATTTTATCCATCCAGGACCTTAATTGAATTAACCTTATTTAGTTGTTTTCCGAACCATATCCCTCATTAATCAAAGTGCCATGGCATCCTTTATACCATTATTTGCTACTGACTCTAATCTTCTGTACAACAGGAATTCACTTAAAGGGGATGTCCCCCCAAAACGGAAATTTAACCCCATACTGGCCCCGCCTGTATGTACAAAAATCCTTACCTTACATCCCCTCCTTATGGTTGCCATGCTGTGCACCTCCAAGTCCAGGAAGTGTATGTGACGGTCTGTGTGACTCATCCTGCGCCTGTTTCAGCCTCAACCTCGACAAGGTCTGAGCATGTCAGGAGAGTCCTCCCCCCCCCCCTCCCTCTCCCTCCCGTTTTCTCTCTCCTTCCCCCTAGCGCAAAACCCCTTGGTGATATTATAGTTATTGGTCCCCCAGCCTCCAACGCCGTAATAGAATTGTAGAAAGTCCCCCGTAGTAACTTACCTTACCTCTATCCTTGGGCTTTCTGAGCAGCTGGCAGCCCCGTCCCTGATGAGTCTGCCTCTCAGCCATTAGGGACGCGGCTGACGGTCCCCCGCCCCCTGCTTGCATTTCTGTGCAAGCAGAGGTCCGGGACTGTGCGGCGGAGGATATAGGGAAGGTAAGTAACTATCGGGCACTTTCTAACAATTCTATACAGCGGTTGGGGCTGGGGGACCAATAACTATAATGTATAAAAACTTCAAAAAAGGGGTGACATGCCCTTTAACAAAGTCAATTTATAGTATAAGCAGCAGAAGGGTTTTTAAGCACAAAATGCTCACCATACATTTATCACATTAAATCTCATCTGCCACTTAGCGCCCAATGTGACATTCAATCTAGATCCGTCGCAACAATCGCACATCATCTGTACAATTATGTACACTAGAGAAAATGGTCTTGTGTGGGGATATGATCACTGTGTATAACACATAATAGCTCGTACATAATAGAACAGTCAGGTAAACATCCCTTACTCTGTTTAGTTGGGAAAGGGTTTTTCACTGTGGGACATAAAAAAACTATGGACTGTCTTCCTTGGACGGGGTGGTGGCAGGTTCATTGGATAATATTAATAAAAACTGGATGATTTCTGAAATAAAGATTTGATACATACAGTAGAGTTGATCCAGGGAGTTATCCAGGGATATTTCCATGCCACTGGAGTCAGGAAGATTTTTTTCCCCTTCATATTTTTTTTAATATGCCTTTCTCTGGATCAACGTTAGACAATGTGGGTATGTAATATGTGAGTATGTTGACTGGATGGAGGTATATCTTTAACAACCTCAAAAACTACTATACTATTGGGCCATGGTAAGTAAGAATTGGAGGTAGAGTGGCAATCACGTCTACCAATAATTTTATTTTCTAAGCTCTTTAGGATAAAGTATGCCACAAAATATTAGCCAATGCATATGTATAACATGAGAACAAAGCTGAATTTATTAAAGGGTAGTATGTGCTGGAATGGCTATAAACCTTGACCTCGCGAGGTTTATAGCACTGACGGGTCCCCACACATGTTACTTACCAGCCTTCGTTCTCTTACGTCCTCTACTTATCTCCGTCCTTTTCCAGCACAGAAGTCAAGCAGGGGGGCTCGCCCACGTCCACTCCTATGATTAGCTTAACCAACTACAGGAGCGGATGTCGTCGAGAGAATATAAACAAAAACAGTTCCCTTTATAAATTACCTTCCTTTATTGTGTTAAAGGTGTACAAACGAACAGGTTCCAGATAATATTTGAGTTACACTTTGTTCCCTGTCTACTGTGTTTTCGATGGCACGCAATATCCGTAATGATTTCTAAAATATTTCCATCTATATTTGTTAATGTGGCGAGCTTATAGAACAGCTCTCATCGCTCTGTGTCAGCAATCCTATTTATTAATCAGAATCCTAAGCTATTTTACAGAAAGGATCATTTACTCTTTTATCTCCCTCAGTTAATCTATATATCCTAATCTTTCAATGCTGACTGTTTCTATGTGGGATATAAGTGCCAGCCAGCTTAGTCACCAAGATGGTATTCCATCTATCTTCTACTGTAACTCTAAATAAGACCCTTGAGTGACACTTTCGTACTGTCTATATTTCTAACTCCGATATAATTACGGCATTACAATATGAAGATATGCAATAATGCAATGGTAGTTTCAAGCTAAACTGTATAAGTAAAAAAATAAACTCCCTGTGAGTTTCTCTATACTGTTCTGAACCAGTAGATGTGACAAAAAGGACATTTGAAACTATTCTTTTATTTAATTTTGTGTAAATTGCATCTCAAGCAATATTTCTACAGGCTTTTCTTGTTCTTAAAGAGACCTTATCATATTACATTACATTTGGGGGTTAAATACTTAAATCGCGCCAAAGGGAGTGTCAGCCCAGATAAATGACCCAAGGTAAATTGTTAGGACCTTCCATCCTGGGGTACCTTGACAGGGTTGGATGGTTTAGCTCTTTATTGCTAAAAATTGTAACTAAACCCCCCATGTTTTTAACTGTTTGCACTATCACAGATTATATGGTATTGGGCCCAGGAATGTGCATTTATCATCTTTTTCTTTGTGTTCTAATGTTTTGGATAGATCGTTTGCACTGCCACTACTGTATATGTTTATAATGCCACACGATTATCTTCTCTTTACGTGGGGCCCCATTTCCTAATTGGATCTAATTCAACATAATGTTCTTTTTCCTGTTGGTCATTTGGGAAGTAATGATTCTATAGCTCCCTTAGCAAAGTTGGCACCTCCCCCAATGTGTGAAAAATCTTAGGGATGGTACATTTGATTCCAATAGATCTATCTACCTATACAAATCCTATTGGTAATATATCAACAATCATGATCAGCCATGATATACTGACATTCCATTTTATTTGTGCTGACTAGAACAAATGCCAGACCAGTCAATTGATGGGGCTGAAATATTTTATATTCAGGCCTTAGGTGTAACCAAATGAGCCAAAGAAAAAATAATTCAACCGTTTGTGTTGGACCAACCGGGCCACATCTACCATTAGGCAGAGTGAGACATTTGTCTCAGGCGGCACTGAGAAAAAGGCGCGCAGACAGGCAGTAGTGGGGGATTTTTTTTTCCCTTGAACGTTCAGAAAAAAAAAATATTTTCCCTAGTAACAGATATGTTGTTATTAAAACATTTTATTTGGTTAGGTTACCTACGTTATTTTGGTTAGGTTAGGTTTAGACTAGTTCGTTTTAGTTTACCCCTGCTGAAAGAGTCCCACTTTGACGTGGCAGGTTTACAAATGTTTGGGTAAAATCTTTAATACTACAGAAAGTATGGCATTTCTAATTATTGTAACAGTTGAACCAACGTGTATAGCACAGGCTATAAAATAAATATATTGATTTGAGCACAAAAACCTGAAAGGAGCAATATGGTAATGGCAACCAAGCTGTTTGAGAAAGGGAGTAATATCTGTTTCTAGTAATTTACATTTTGCTATTGACTGTCTGAGGAACTGTTTAAAAACCTATGTGTGGGAAGTTCAAAACTGTAAATTTTAGCCCAGCCAACAACAAACCACGGCCACCGAGAAAGCCACTCTCAATTAACACAGCGCCGAACACTTCATCCACGCCTGGAACTAATCAGGGCAGAATTCAAAAGTTTGGCTCGGCACAACAAAAACCCTAGAATTGCCGCTGGTTGTGACTAGGCTGTGGGGCCACTAGGAAATTTAAGATCATGGTCCCTCTAACACAAATTAAGGGAACCAATCTAAATGTTTCTCTGCTGGGTACACACCTTCTAATTATTTGTCCCACTGACCGTTGTGCTACTAGGGAGCATTCGGCCGGTAGGAATCACCCCTTGACATTTGCCGTGACTGATAGCTTGCTAGTATTGAACGTCAGTTTGGGCTGAAAATCAAATGGTGATTTTTCAACATACCCAGTTGTCTGATCCGTACGAATGGGTACAGAGATAGATCGTGGTCATCGGCAATACAACATCCATTTTTTCAGGAAGACGAACGAATGGGTGTTATCCAGCCTTTATTTACGTATCGGTCTCACTCCCACCTGACTGTTTATTTAGAGTTTCTTTGCCGTTTCTGTCTTTTTTACCCTTGATCTGTTAACAATCGTCTCTATTTCTTCTGTTGCCCAGAACGTTCTAGTACGTTACTTTACCTTATTTAATGCTCTCTAATCTCGTGCAGTGCTGGGGATGGTGTTTTAGCATTTAATACATTTCAGCATTTCCTTCCTTAAAATGGTTGCCAACATTCAAGCAAACAGCTAACAGTTCATTTCTAACTATAATATATGGGATAGAAAAAGGACTCTGTCCCCATCCACAGAAATCAACCAACAGTGACAGGAAGGAGATTGGAGGATCAAAGTTAACCATGAAATTGATCAGAATTTATTATTTATAACCATAAACAAGGAAAGTCAGTTATATCCTATTACCACAGGGATTCTGTAACACAGAGCCTCATTGCACTATGAACCATTTTTGTGGCCCCTGAGAAGCAAAGGGCCACGTCAGGCACAATTTTTAGAATCCCCAATTTCATACTTCATTGTTAAAACATGGCTTAGCTAGGTACACACATACACACTTCGCCCAAACCGCCGACATTCAGCGTTTTGGTCTCCAGGACGAAATATTGTATGGCGTCTTTGCAGCCTTGTACGACCACATTGCCTTGTATAAGGATAGAGGGATATAGATTCAGAGAGAAGATATTGTTCTCCCCCTTTTATAGGCACTGGTGCAGCTTCAGAATCAGAATAAAACAGTGGAGAGATCAGCAGAAGGGCAACTAAATAAATAATGGGAACGAAGGGGCTTGATTATGTAGATAGATTAGGGCTGTTTAACACTGGCTCCTCCGACTGCCATGAACATGCCCAATGGGAAGACGTTGGAGGTGGACTAGACGGACCAGTTTATGAGCGGTGAGCTGTTGTGTAGTGGTTGATAGCTCACTGCATGTGCAGGCAAGACTCTCACCTGACGTTAGAGATAGGGAAATGTTTACGCGCTATAATTAGAAGAGTGTGTGGTGGGTTGTCTTTCCAAGCACCAGCCAGACTTATAACATGACTAACTCATGTTAGTGGTCATTCAGTGAGATATTAATAAGATATCCTACCACCCTGGGAAATGAACTTTAAAACCTAAATAGGATTTTATAGTCCATTTTATTGTAGCGTCGACAGTTTGCTAACCGAGTGCAGTCAATAGGGGAACATGTTCACCTGTGATTTTCCACAACGACCCGTTCGAACGAACAATCAGTCAGTTGCTGGCTGCCCGCAAACATCCCTCCATTTTTGAGGGAATGTACCCAGCTTAAAGGGACACTAAACTGTGAATTTTAAGTAAATGAACCGGTTTCTATATTCAAAGGGAGGTAAGAAGTTTATTCCCACCTCCCTGCACACTTAACTTACCCCGGCGATCCACTTGCGCTCCTTCTCAGCTGCAGGCACTACCCCCCGGGCGGTAGTTAAGCCGCTGACATGAATCTGTTCAGTTTTCTTTAATGTTAGGGGGGCTAATACCAGACTAGATTTCATCTGAAGCTGTCAGCTTGTTAATCGCTTGGCTGACACGTGTACAGACTTTAGGCATAGCCACAAAGAGCATTCTAAAATTGAACATTGTGTCAAGTGCCAAATGTAAATTGGGCACAGAAGAGGCAGCTTAGCTCCCGTTGGAAAACAGAAGGTGCCACACGGTGCGCTGCATCTCATGCTTTCTTATGTGACCTAAGACCAGGCACCCGTTAAAGACAGCTTATAACATATACTGTATAACATATACCCAAATCCGGTGTAGGGTATATTTAAGCTCCGCCCATCCCTCACCTAGATGCCTGTCCCAAGCCCTGTGCCCCAGGACAAATCTAGTGTATAGCGACACCAGGACCGACTGTTAAGATGTGTCGTGCTTGACAAACCAGGATGGTTGTGGGTATTTTATACTCACACACAGAAATATGGATCCATTACATGGGTTTCCCAGCAGCAGTAAAAGAAAAATACAGAAACCTTACTTTTTGGTTTATTTCAGCACATTTGTTAAAGTGACCATTATTCAATGAATAAATCTGATTGTATTAGACTTTATTCTCTACTCTTCCTTTGGTTTCATTTCAAAGCTTTCAATTACAGCAGAATCCATTCTAAACTCCACTTTGTTATCTCCTCACACGATCACAGATACATCTCTTTACCCATAGCAGCCATTCGCAATAAGCTTTGATCGGTCTGTTGCAGCGCGGGAATAAAAATGGCAAATTTTGACAGGTTGCTGTGCGAGTCTGCTGATAATTACCTCCGGCATCGTTCCTTTTATCTTCTTATTAGGTGAGTCTTTCACATGATGCACACATCCATAACACCTAGGTTGGTACTTTTCTAACCCCAGGCCTTGGTAACTGCACACAGACTTAGTTTAGGCGACTTCTTACCCATCAAGAAACAGTTAATCCACATCTCAGAACTCTCACACGGGTCTGTGCTACTGCTAAGTGGTGTTCCATATGGCTATTCAAATCTCTCCTGTGTGGACAAGAGGCAAATGTGGCTTGTGCTTCTCAGTACTACAGTATTAATATAACATGTAATACTGCGATCCAATCCTTTCCCAAGTTAGCCCACATGACCTTCTAGTGAATGCAACATCTCCCAATACATGTTAAGCTAGGTACGACGGATACAATATTTGGTCGACCACAGACATTTCGGACGGTCGGACAGAAAAACATGGACAGGTTGGAAAATCACAACAATCACTGCGCCCTTTAGGACCACAAAATCGTCGTGCCTAACGTCATATACGCACCTACTTTTGCCGCAACCGAAAGTCCGTCTTCCTGCCGACCGGTCAAAAGCCTTGAACGGTCGGTCAGGAGGAAGGATGTTACTGTGTGTACCTAGCTTTAGCGTCTACAATACCAGAGCCCATGAGAAGTGATTGTCAAGGTTCCACATATCTCCCGGATAACCTGCTGACTGGTGTCCTTAACTCACGGGATTTTGAGCAAACAAGCCTAACTCTGATGTTAATTTGCTCTGATTTATAGGGTCGTATGGATTCTATTCTCTGCCATTTGAAAAAACAAACAAACAAGCGGGACTGGTGGGATAAAAGTGTTAAATCAAAATTTAACAGCACAGGCACTATTGCACCTTATCACACTATTTGTACAAACCGACTTATTTTGGGGTGTGCACCTTCCCTGCGCTTTGCAATGCTAAGTTAAACGGGATGGGACTGTCCTATATTGTCCAATAATAATTGCAGGATAAACCCAGAGATTCACAGTGGTGCTTCATTAATGACACTAAGATCATTACCTACAAAAAGCATAACCAGAAACATCGTATATATAATAAGCTTTGTTTTTATAGGATCCCAACAACATTTGACATTCACATGGTTTTTTTTTTAATTTCATTCTTAACTAACGCAGGATGCACTTCCATTTGAATCTAGTGTTTATGAGCGATACACATAATGCCTTTGGCTTCAATTCGATTGAGAATGAGGGATCTCTGTTGAAATTACTCATCACTGTAAATACAGTATATGCTTTCTGTTGTCTAAACACTTTTATTGCAGTGCCGTAACAGCGCCCAATATATTTATAAAATGTGCCCCACCCCTTTGTTGTTATTGGTGGAGTGTCCATTCACAAATGGTATAATCTCTCCAACAAAGGTGAAACCAATAGGTGGAAGACATTATATTGGTGCGTGGCATAGGGCCCCTAAAAATGTATTAATATTACTTCTTTTAACAGCTTTCCCCCATCTCTTCCTGTTCTTTATAATAGCTTATTATACACAGTACTTCTGATATATAGCTCCAGAACATGGTTTAAACAATACAAAGCTAATATAAATGAACATTCTATGTGTAGAGTATAATGATATAAGCGCCGTCCCATGATTCCCTGACAAGCCTGTATTTTAGGTAGGATTCATTTTTTGACAAAACCTGTACCGATTCTATTTCAAAATATCTGTTGTTATATACATGGTTGCCCATGGGGTATTAGTCTGTCCTTTCCTCTTTCTAACATCATTTGTGAACTACTGGTCTTTTGTTTGCCCCAACAGCAACTTATCTAGAATTTTCTAATCTAAGTATTGTTGACTTGTATTTTAATATTCCCAGAGGGGTCGCAGTATTGACAGATTCAGCGTCGCTTTCAGGGTCCCTTCTTGGTCACCACGCCAAATACTTCTCATTCTTTCCCTTGATCACCAGGGCGGTTGTATTTCCGGAATTCAAAGTGGAAATCCTCTGACATGTCTCCGTCACTGCAGATGGTTCCGTTGCTGGAGATGTCCAAAACTTTCCATTTTGACCTGAGGGGTAAATAGAGATTTCATTGCACTTTCATCCTTAACGGATCTCTGTCGCCAACGGAAACCGTAATCCCAGAACAGTTGTGTTTGTTGTCTAGTGGTAAGGGTTTTGTGGAATAGATGAGATTGTGTAATGGAATAGTAGTTCAGCAATTAAAAAACTCATCACTTAGGGTGAGGCCACACTCCACGTTTTTCACGTGTTGCGCACAGCGCGTTCGCGCTCCACGTTGCAGACTCGATTTTCCTAAAATGGAATCGCGGTAACACGAAAATTCCCCCCCCCGCCGCTTCCCGATGCGATTGCGCGTCTGTTCACGTTTTGGGACCCAATCTTTCACCATTTTTGGTGCGTTAATGCATGCGTTTCCATAACGCAAAACGCACAAGAACGCGCCACACAATCGTTGCATAACGCTCACGATTTTGTGCGCAAATCCTGGCGTTGCTCTTTGTTGTGCCTCAGCCTAAGTTTCAATGGACACTTTGACGAAATTTATGTAATTAGATAATATCAAAGAATGAGAAAAATATACAGCTGGGGATCTCAATATTACCCAGAGTTCCCTATTCTTCTTCAAACAACTTTGGATATTACTACAAATAAAATAGATGTAAGAGACTGACTGTACATCACTTACACGTAAGATGTTTGACCAGTTTAAGGCCATCACCTAGGATGAACCAAGCGACTGGATCACACAAAGATATGTAAGTTAATCAGAGAAATATAACTTATTTTGTATTGTTTCTACCTCTGCATTACATCACATTTTGACAGTGCTTCACCTTTAATTTGGTAGCCCCGTTCAAAGATATCTGGAAGACATCAAAGTAGAACGGTTTGCATCAGCATATTTGAGGTCTATGGTGGCAGACAAATCCAGTCTCCGCGTTGACCAAATGGGTCCTGTTAATTATTTCAGGGTGAATTCCTCATCTTCACCTGCCGATATAACAGTTTTGCTTTCCTTTATATCTTCCAATTCCATCAGGTATAGCCAAAAGAAATTCTACAACACCATATATTCCCCAGCCTCCGACCCCCCGATCCATACAAAGACCCGCGTGGCCAGCCGTTTCAGAGGTCTGGAGAAAATCTAAGGTGTGTATGAACCTTTTATTAAACATTGAAAGCTACTCTGATTGGTTGGGTAAAATTAGCACCATTTTTAAAAAAAGAATTTTTTATTGAATCTCCCTAAAGCATTATACTTTAGGGGTTTTTGTTCACAGTTTTTTAACAGCAATTCAAACAAAAACTTTTTGTTGATTTTTAAATCGTCATCACAGAGAGGTAGTCCTGGTCCAGCAAAGTACTGGGATTTAACTAGGACCTTAAACGGCATTTCCCACCCTAAAAAACCAAAAACTGTGGCACCCCAACTGAGCATTAGTAACCAATATTTATGATACAGTTTATGTGCTGAACCAACGTTACGTGACATGGGGGTGGGGGGATTTGTTTATGGGTGTGCCAGGGGGGGTTTCTGTGCCCAACTTTGTCTGTAACTGTGCCAAGGGGGGTGGGTTTGTGAGAATATAGTGCATAAAAAGGCAAATGTATTATTATTGCTAGCGGCAGGGTGATATGCCAATAGTTGTGTCATGGGGGGGTCTGTGTGCCTGGTGGTGCAAATGAGGGGGTGGATGTCAAGGATAGTTTGTTAATGTCATAAATAAATAGAATGTTGGGGGCTCCAAAAATCTGACTTGGGCCCCATTTGGTCTTAATCCCGCCCTGCTCAACAAATAGTTTCCACACTTGAGCAGCAGACAATAAACAATGCACCGTGGTGGTCTCTATCTAGAGCAGCTCTCTCCATTCAAGCTTCCTGTATCCCTCTGTCAGTAGTGGAGTATAAACCGGACTGCCTGCTCCATTTGCTATGTGGTTATAAAGGGCAAGTAATACAATTTTAAACAGCAAACTTTACTCTATAACTCACACGAAATTTGTTTTATCTTTAACATTTTCTTAACTTTTTACATGGGGCGATGGAGATTTAATGTGTTCACTACCAGTGTTTAATTGAGTGAATTGGCATTGTGTCTATGATTTATATACCCCCCCCGTCTTGAAGGGCTTTTCCATTCACATGCTGGGCCTGGGATTCCAGCTCTTATCCTAATATCTTATGTATCCGTTACAATTTCACTAAACTCACCAACGCTGTCCCCACTGCTGCTATGCAACTGCCCGTTCTTCTTTGTGCAATGTATTTTCCATTGGTGGCTTTCAGTGCAACCTTTCCTGCCCTCTCCCTCTATATGAACATTGTGTTGGCAGAGCTGTTTCAAAAAGATACTGGCCTTGGTTTTTTTCATTTATCATTTTGAGGCTTTGACTAAAACACATTTTGCTGATAAGCATCCGGAACCCCACTGATTAACATTACATTGTACGTTGGGCTTATTAAATTAGAGGTTGCAGCATCTTACCTGTACTTTTAATCTGCAACCAACAATTAGATGTCATCAGGTGTTTTCTTAATGGTAGTAGATCAGTAAAAGGAGGTTTGCCAGATTAAAGGGTATATTAAGTATGTTATTCAGGACCCCCCAAAACCACAGTACATTTTGCTAAACAGTTCTAATAATTTTCCCAGAGTGAGAAATTATATTTATAACCCCCACATCCACAATCCACGCCACGGCTCCCTCTACTCCTGGTAAGGCCGTTCAGTCACAGCCGTGACAGTGACATCACGGCCAATGGCTGATGGGCCATTACCGTGTGATCCTACCTTGCTGCTGATTGTGAACGAAAGGCACATAGCAGCAGCGTGGTGCAGGAGCAAGCCACGGTGTAATTGGTGGAGTTATTATCTTCTCACTCTGGGAGCATTATTACACCTTTTAACAAAACCTAACTGGGGTTTTGGAGGGTCTTGAATACATTCTTAAAAATATTTTTAGGCCTTGAAGGCTGTGTACACACAAAGCCATTTGTAGGCCCGATCGACCATCACATGGTTTTTTTTCGGTACGGACACAACCAGTTTGTTTCTGGAATATGAATGGAAAATCCGACCCATCTGAACCACGGCTGATCATGCAGTCCCCTATGGCACGACCGTCAGTCTTCGTCCGGACTGAACGTCAAAGTCTGAACAGTCAGTCGAGACGAAGAACTCAGGTGTGTAGTGGTCACCCTTGTTAAATATCTTTCAAGGCTGGACACGATGGACTGTCCCAGTCTGATATTTTCAGACACAGTGGGTTAAAATAAAGAACTTTATGCTGCAATTGAAACTTTTTTGCTGTTTTTCATTAAATTAGTATGGTTTTCTTCACCCTTCCAATTGAACGGTATTCGGATTCAAGTATTTTGTCCAATGGAATGTGATTGGACAAGATCATCTGTGTATGGCTAGCCTTACGCTGGGTACATACTTGGACCTGACACTGTGAGGGGAAAAATCAGCCAACCCTGGAAAGAATCTGCCTCTATTAAAGTTAAGGAGGTTTTCATCGGGAATGCTGTAACATTGGGAAAGGAATCTGTCAACGTTTAATATAGAATGCAAGAATTGGTCACTTCCTAATTCAGTTTTGTATGATCACTTTGTTATCAAATGCATGGAATATCTTGTCCACAACCATCTCACACATACCATTGGTATGATCCCTGGTGATAGTATCTATCATCTGTACCATTCTTCCTCCAAACCTTTCTTGGGAAGTTATGTAGACACAATAATGACACTTTCTCCACGTGCATTGCCCTTTCACAGTGCTTTGTTTTTGTCTGTAATGAACACGGGTGGCTATGTTGTAAGGCGCTTGAGGTTCAGTTGGCAAAATAGTTGTGACAATTGTCTGCCCTTTAGATCCATATCTTTAGTTTCTGGAACTTTCAGATCAAGAAAATAATATCCACCCCCTATTTAAACAGGTAAGCACAGTAATAGTTTCCGTGGCCATCATAGGCATCATAAGGGAAACCGTTCGGGACTGTGTGTTTTCCATTCGGCCACGCTAGTCCTCCTCTATAGGGAGTCTAGCGTGGGGGCCGATGGAAATTTTCATTCCTGAATACGAGCGTTCCCCCCCGCACCATCGTTCAGGCGGTCCGCTCGCTCTTTCGAAAAGGAACACACAGTAACCGATGAGCCCCGATAACTGATGGAATCCAATGGTATTGGGGCTTTATCGTTACTGGTGTACCCGCTTTAGTTAGAGGTCACGTAGACTTTACTATCCTTATTTAGTTCCATTTTTTCTTTACTAAGCTTTTGTCAATGTGACACAGATTACCAACTAAGCACCTACTAAGGGCTAGCCACACTCTGCCACATTTTAACATGGCAATCCTGATAGCACGTTAAAAAGCGCACCACTAAGTGAACATTTTGTATTGGGTCCCCTAGGTACGCAGTTCGTGCGTTTTGGCTGCAATTCGGCAATTGCAAACGCACGCGATCTGCATTTTTTTTCCTCATTGCGCCCCATTGTGCAAAATATTGTGCAATTGCCAGAGACGACAACACGCGTTTGTGCACGGAAAATGCGCCAATTAGTGTGCACTTCTGGTCGGCTAGGAACTGTTATAGTGTGGAGTAAAACCTAATGAGCCAAATGGAAATATTGGAAGCAGCGTCACTTACATTTCTGTGGCTGGTGGACGGGATTCCTGTGACTCACCCAGGGTCCAATATTACCAGCGTTTGGTGATGGAAACACAAAAGGATGCATTATAGGTCCCCCCCCCCCTCCTTTGTCTCCTTTTGGCACTCTGAAAAAGGTCTCATAAAATCTCCCCTCCCGGTCCTGAATTGGGGCCAAGCACCATTACAACCTGGAATAAGAGGAAATATTTTTTAAGGGACTTTTCCCCCCAACAAATAAATTCCTCGTAACACGCAAAATCCCACCACAACGAAAACTGACAAACCGAACCCCGGAGTCCCGCGTTCATGGCCCTGTTGGGTTGAATGCCCAGGTTTTTTTTGGATCCTGCCACGCGCCGATCCCCGACTGCATATCCACGGATGTTGTCCCCTTTTGGGCTGAACAACCGTTTCGCCAAAAAATGTGCCCTTGCCACTCAGGGTTGCCACACGGGTTTTTGTTGGCCGCCAAAGTCCCGTGGCGTGGGACCAATGGTGGAATATATCAATTTAAGCCACCAGGAACCTAGCACGTTGTTTTTTTTTTCCAGTTTTTAGAATACTGCTTTTTTTAACTTTGTTATATTGGGGGGCCGGTGGCAATAAAAAAAATCAAGAGTTTTGTATTAACTATTCAATTTGGGCAGCAACCATTAGATGTTAGCCTTTTCATTGGGTTACAGCAGTTTAGATGACATTGACTAATTATGCATATTGGCCATTTCTTGCGTGGGACATGTGAATATATCAATTTAACACCAACAATCAGTGTCCGATAGAATACGCTTTACGTTTATATTTGGGGGCCGTGCAATAAAAAAATAAAAGTTTGTATTACTATTAATTGGCAGCAAAACCAATTAGATGTTAGCTTTTCATTGGGTGTACAAGCGTTAGATGACATGGACTATTATCATAATTTGGCATTTCTTCCCCCTTCCATTCCCGTCTATATGTTTACTATAATGTACTGTAAATAAACACCTCTTTCATATTTTCTGTATAGACCCTTGATGTTTCACCTTCCACACAGCTCTGTTATAAATCGACTATGTTTTCCTATAAGGGAATCGTCACTGTCACCTTATTACCCAAATACGTTCTAAAGGGCCCAATTTAATCTTTATTTGGGTCTTCCCTTTACAAAACATACCTTGTTTTAACAAAACACTGATATTTATTTAAGCAGCTCATGAATCTGTTATTATGTGACACTTTTCGATACAAGAGGTCTAGGCGTGGATTTTATTTAGAAAACATATCTAAGAAGACCCTTCTTACCCCACAACGCAACTGACTAAAGCCAAGATTTTCACTTCAAGAACAGGCTGTTGTCATAATGCAAAACGGATACTATTTGATCGAGAGCCATGAATTAGATAGCCCCGTCTCTCTTTTTCTGATTTTACCCAGATTCATTTCTATTTATTGCTCCAAAATAAAGAAATAAAGGGAATTGTGGGAGAATAGATAAACTGTGCTTGCAGTTTAATGTCCGTCATGTGATTAAGTAGCCTGAGTAATCATCACCTCATTTCTAGATTCACTGAATTCTTCTCCCTCACTGTTTCTTAATTACCCTCTCCTCCTTCCTCCAAGTTCTTGACCCACACCCCCCCCATCGCTACCCCCCTACCCACACTCTCTCCTGCAGACATTTCACGGTCACCTAAATCTTTTTTTGCGTCTCGCTGTTATGACATTTTTATTGATTCTCCCGGTATCTTATTACTTTATCCCTCTTCATATCTGGAATTTCTTCTTTCACTGACGTTCAATAGTTTTAATTTGCTTCCAACGGTTCCCCTTTTCGCTTACAGGGGTTGTCCCCTGTGCCGGCGAACCGTCACTGATCCACAGGAAATCTAGAAATACAGTTTTTTGTGGGCCTGGTCATATACTTTATCACTCAGTGATCCATTTATCAGATGAGCTCTTCTAATCCTCTCATTACATCCTATGTCCGTCTGCGCACCATTTTCAATTATTTTCTCGCATGCATCAGCTCATCACGGGGCCTGTTCGAGTTCCCTGCACCTCCCATTGCCCAATCCTGTAGAGGCTGCAAATTCCTTCCTAAACAATTGCCTCTCAATTGAGGCTCGGTAATCTGATTGCCTCTGTTTCCATCTGGCTGGTTGTGTTCCCAGCACTTGCAACCCTCACCTATTTTAATCTTCACTGTTAGCTTCCATTTTGCATAAGCAGCTTTGTACAGTGCTCCGCGTCAAACATGTGATGCTCTTCCACCCGTCCCCTCCCGAGCCCAGATAGACGTTAATTTTAACTACGGCATTAGTTTTCAGAATCTCTGGTGTCTTCGCAGGAACGAATTCATTTTAGACAAAGGCACATACTGACAGCTGAACCAAGAAGTGTAATTAATCCCATTTTGTTGAATTTTCAATGATCACACGCTTCTGCCTTTAGGAGGTTTTTGCATAAACACAAGGAAACATTTTGCCTCTTCCAGTAACTCGGGGCTCATTTCGCCGTAGTTTTGGAAGTTTAGTTGCCACTGGTTAATAGACGAAGTCCTTAGGCCTCGTACAAATACGATCTTTTGCAAAAACCGACAAACGAGCCCCGACCACTACGCACACAGTGGGAACGAACGGCTTCTTCTGGCCATGATCATACATGTGTATACACCTACAATTATCGGCCTTTCAACACGCATGTGCACGGACTCCTCGGCTTTGTTCAATGGTGCAAAGATCGTACGCTGTACAAGGCTTTTACACTACTGCTCGACAAAATTATCCTTATTTATCTAACTCAGCCCTCACAATACCCCTCAAAATTGTAATAAGCTGTGTGCAGGGTTATCATCTGTGCCATATTTTCTGGGCTGTGTGGCAGCACATGACTAGCATTGTCTGTCATGAATTCAGGTAAGTAAAACCTCACTTATATTCAGGCCACATCTACCATTAGGCAGAGTGAGACATTTGTCTCAGGCGGCACTGAGAAGAAAGGCGGCAGACAGGATAGTGGGGTGAAATTTTTTTCCCTTGAACGGTCAAGAAAAAAAAAAATATTTTCCCTGTAAGATATGATTTATTAAAATCATTTTATTTTTGGTTGTGTACCTTACGTTAGTTGTTGTTAGTCTAGACCTAGTTTCGTTTAGTTTACGCCCTGCGGAAAGAGCTACCTGACGTGTCCGTTTTTACAAATGTTTCTGTACAATCTGTAATACTACAGAAAGTATGGGCTTTCTAATGTATTGTAACGTGACCCACCGTGTATAGCACAGGCTATAAATAATTATATTGATTTGAGCACAAAAACCTTAGAAGGCAGCACTATGGTAAGGTCAACCAAGCTGTTTGAAAAAGGATTAATATAACCTGTTTTCTAGTAATTTACATTATGGCTAATTGACTGCTGAGGAACTGTTTTAAAACTATGTGATGGGTAAGTTCAACACTGTAAAATTTTAGCCAACGCCAAAACAAACCACGGCCACCGAGAACGTCCACTCTCAATTAACACAGCGGCCTAACACTTCATGCCACCCCTGACATAATCAAGGCAGAATTCAAAAGTTTTGGCCTCAGGCAAACACAAACCCTAGAAGTGCCGCTGCTTATATGCCTTGCACATTTCTTAACTGTCTGTTTTTATTCCTTTATTAACACAGCAATTTCTTCTTCACTGAGATGTTGCTGTGTTCTAATGTCAATTAGTTAACATCCCAGGATTTGAGCAACACGCACCAGTGCTTTATATTGGTAGTTAGTGACGTTACGGGTTTTTTACTAGTAAAAGGAACTAAACTTCAACAACCATGTCCCAATAGACAGAAGCACCTTCCAAACCACAACAGCTGTGGGTCCTCATCTCTCTCTCGCTGGGTTGCGTGGGTGTGAATTTATGAAATAACAATGGTAGCTAGAAGGTCCAGCTCCACTATTCACCTTATCTGGGAACACCCAGCTCGTGGTGCGCAGTACACTTCACCGAAACTGCAAGTCTGGCTTCCTAGAACTGACACCTATCATGTTGGCAGTCTCAAGATACCTACCTCAGAACACAGATTTCAGTGCAGTTTTTTTGTTATTAGACCGATGTTCCAATCCTAACATGATATCTTCCTATGCTTTTCATACAAAAAAGTTAAAGTATCGTTGCAGTGGTATGTAATGGAGAAAGAAACAGAACATTTAACATTTCCCGCAAATAAAAGTAGTATGGGGAAATCGAACCAGTAACCTTCTATACTGTGTCTTTCTAAAAGAATGAAGCTTTCCTACCTCTTGTCACAAGTGCTAATAAGTAAATTTTGTGCACATTTGAGTCTTTATCTTTATAGACACATAATAAAAAACCAAAAAATAGAGGTTGGGAATCGATCCTGTGTCCCAATAGTGGTGATTTTTTTTTTCCTAACCTAGCAACTTTAGTAGACTGCACCACCATGACCTTGTAATTGATAGGATATAATGGATATGCCTTGCACACCTAAACCAGGTATAAATCAAATTCCAACATCTGGGTGCGCCAAGCACTGTACCAACACAGACAAATAGATGGATTAAGTAAGCTGGGCACACCAGTCCCTAGGAATCAAAGTCATTAGTAGTACATTTCGGAACTAGTGTGGTTTCCTTCCTCCGACGCAACAATACTTACTCCGTCACTCGAACCACACTGTTCCGAAATATTCCTAAAAAGTTGATTCACCAGACTGGTGTGCCCAGCTTATTCTTCATCATATATGTTATAGATAGAAGTACATTTCAGTAATGTCAGTAAAATCAGTTCACTATTTTGTATTGCTACTGGAAGACTGTCAGCAATTCACGCTGTTGGTAAATAAATACATAGCTGCTATATATAAAGTTTGAACAGTTGTATAAAATTTATATTTTTTCTAGAACATGGAAACAAACATAACAAAGAAAGCATAAACTCCGGCAGAAACTATGTAAATTGTTTCGTAAGTAACAGGGGATTATAACTTGTGACTGTTCTTGGGCTGTTTGTTCCTAAAACCACATCATTAAGGTGTGCTACCAGCAACTAACCTGTGACCACAGTACATATATGTATTCTGGGGAGAAAAGCTTTCACATTTGGTTTAAAAAATTAAGTTTACTTCTCCTTTAAATATAGAATCTGGCAACTGGTGGATGCAGGGACCGGTGCGGCCCGGGTACCCGATCATTTGGTATAATAATTTAAGGCCCAGAAGATAAACCAAGGGTTTGTCAGTTGGAGTGTTTGCTGTCGATATTTCTCCCTGAATGTCTTGTGCATACAATTGTTTGGGCTGACTAAGTTTAATGCCATTTGATTGGTTGTGTTGGAATTTACAACTGCTCTCCAATCAATTTACACTCATATAGGGCCAGGATTTTAAACAGGACTCCACTTGGAATAACAACCTATTTTCTAATTAATTTGCCTTTTGTTATCTTGGTTGTACATAAAGAGCGATAGATGTAATGGAGAACTGTAAAGGGAGCCAAACATTATTTATTGTGGGCAATCTTAACAGACTGCGATTTACTAAAGATTTTAGTTCATAGAGTTCCCCTGTTCATATAGTTGGCGGATCTTTCCACTTTCAACAAGACTTCATTGAAATCGTGTTGAAAAGTGAAAATCATTGTTGATTAGTTTGGAGAGCCTGAAATCATTGGGCAAATCTCCTCCATCCAAAAATCTTATTATTCACTGAGTTCAAAGTAAGGGTTTTCGATTCCGCAGAATTCTAACATTCCGTGGAACCACTGGCCCTTAGATGAATCTAATAACAACATTTCCTGCGTTATATATTATCCTTTAACCATTTTATTGTGTAAATATAGACTTTGGGCAGTTTTTCTTAAAAAATTCCTAAACACATACAGAGTTTTAAATCAATTCGTTTTTAACCGCTGTCCCTTTTGCTCTTTCGATTCCATTCTTAGCAAATCTTCAAAGGTCACATGATTACATCTACAGAAATGCAACCTACACCTACTTTCAGGAGCACAGGTGGAGCATGCAAGTACAGTATGTTGGTAACGTATCATGTCTTAGCACAACGTTTATAATGAATTTTTGTTGTCGGTCATTGTGTTTTTAAAAACAAGGGAATCCTGCTGTTTCCTATTTTTGTCAACAGGCACTTCCAATTGTGAGCAAAGCCTTCTTCCATTTTGATTGAGACACTGCTCGTGTGACCATTATTGTGACTCTATCATACCAGACTAATTTTAATCATAAGACCTTTCAATCCAGGAAGTGGTATTGTACATTAATCTCAATAGCTGCACCTATACATAGAATATTGTATATTTGTATATTAATAGTGACCTGACGCATCAGCTCATCTGTCAAGTTTGTTGGCATTTAGTAATAAAGATGGACCACCGAATAAACAAAAGTAATTTGCCCACAAGTAATGATTATAATATGAACTGGCAATAATTTCTACCAGTTTACAGAATTCTAAATCTGTCCTCCATGAATGTAACACTTGGGAATGGTTTTTTAAATGTCCTTACTGGAAACTTATTCTTCGATAACTAGCCTTGTACATTTTTTGTTTCTGTCCTCTATTCTTTAAACGTCCTGAAACCTCTTACTTTCAGATTTCATCAGTTCCTTTATCATAAACTCTTCAGATATGTAGAGTTTTGCTGTAGCTGCTGTAAAGGTGACAGCTAGCATGTGAAACGCAGGTGGGAAATTTCCTCCTTCCCAATGTTGCCTCATAGGATCACTGAGCTGCCCGCACTGATAGTCAGATGCCCCTGCAGGGGGATTGAGCATGAGCAAAACAAGTACTGGGATTGAGTCATGCAGCAACACAAACACAGTGTTTCGTTGTACCATTTCCTTTAAGTTAAAGGGGCTACCAATGTTTTTGGTAAGAAAAGCGGTGGAAATCAAAGTTATACCAGAATTGTTGGTAACTGGTATTACATTTATTTCACTTTACTGTACCTTTTTCCTTTTTTTATGCCAAAAACACTAGGAATAATCTTAAAATCAGCCACTTTCTACGTGTTCTTTGCTTTCCTATAAAAATAGATGATTTGTGATGGAGACATGTTATGATCAAACGGATAGCCTTCAACCATAATGGTTTTGTGATTTAAGACCAAAAAATCCTTTAAATAAGCTGAAGGAGTGGTAGGGTCTGAATATTGGTGTCCAAGATCACTGACAGACCACCAATTGGTATTTAACGGGTACAAAACTGTACAAATCAAGAGGCCAAAGTGCCAGTCCACCAAGAAAAGAAAACAGTTCTTAAACTTCTTAATTGTGATGATAAAGGAAAGATATAGAGATAGACAACATGAAGAGATGAATAACCTCAATACTCTAAATCAATGGATTGGGTTTTTAATGTGGAAAACTAAAGTACCAACACATTAAAGATACAGCAAGGGTGGCCATAACACTTTAACGATCGTAATTTATGATCTTAACCGACCGATAACTGGATAGAACCAAATGTACAATAATATGTTTCGAACATTCATTTGTTTGGGGGGTGATGAAGTCGAATTTCATCCATTTTGAGGTAACATTACATTCCATTTAATCGGAACATTAGAAAACACTAACATCATTTTACCAATCGACTTAAAAAACGACTTCCTGATCGTAATTACGATCGATTTATGATCTAATGGCATGTGATAAGAATGGGAAAATGTAAAAAGTTTCGGCCAATACATAGAAATCGGATTGTATGTTGGATTGTACAGAAAATAGCCCTGGTGTATGGTTACCTTAAGCTCTGCTTCAGCTCTTCCCTTTGCTTGTCTGTTGGTGATGTCTATGAAATGAGCCTTGAGTGGCAGTAGGCCGAGCTTCATAATGTAACCTCTTTTTTTGGTGAAATTTAATTAGTCTCAGGACACTTCACTGCTCACTAACGCACAACAGATCAAACCAAGGAAGCTGCCTTTACATATAGAAGTGGGCAGCCAATTAAATTACAGACAGACAAAGATACAGCAAGTTACTCACATCGCCTACCCGGGAGCACCACGCAACAGTTATGGTGTTCCAGTGCTCTCCTACGAACCGCCAAACTTTCAGATGCTCGTATATACAAAGCAGAGGCGGGCAGCTGGTATGCAATAAAATGCAATCGTTTATTTCAAGCGACAAGCAGCACATCATCGGATCGAACACAGATCCAACACTAGTCACCTATTCGGCCTCCGCCCAACCTGTTTTTTTTGACACTCGTCCACTTCTCGTGGCAAAGAGACAATGTTACCGCAGATACTGCCACTTAAGCTTATACTATGTTAACGATTTTGACACATAACCCCGCCACTGACCACACAACCCGTGGCGACCAGCCCATTTTGGCCGATAGTGGCAACTGTGTATGCATGTGTAGCGTATACAAACTAGTTTTGTCGTGCTTGGGGGGGTCACTGGGTCTTTGTCAAAAAGAACAGAATTTAACACATTTGGTGTATAATTTTTTTAAACAATCCGTCTTTTTCCCGCCACACAATCCTTCCTATTCATTCAAAAACAGTTAATCTTGCAGTTTATTCGTATCAAAATTTGTGGAACAAAAGAAACAAATTCAAAAGTAAGCTTACGGGGGTTAACCTGTACCCTCATTGGCAGTGTTGTTTGCTGTGAACCTTGTCTCCTAAGCCACACATAAGTAACACTAAAAAACCAGGTACATTTAGACTCTTCTGCTTTTGCTATGGGAGAGAAAAGAATGGAAGGCCCAAAAAAAAACAACAGTAAAATCATCTGACATTTTCATTGTTCCATTTACGCAGTCTATAATCATGCTGGCCGGCTAGTAAATAAAAACTGCAAGTACCAAGCCATCTTCCACATCCCTCTTATCAGAGACTTCCATTATTGGTGTGGAGACATCGTAGATAATATATGCAGAGATACATTGAATTTTGGGGTCCAGGGGCGTGCCAATAGGTGCAACATGCTCACAATACCCTTGCCAACATGCTCACATACTACTGGCAACATGAAAGCCCTTTAGTTAACAAATCAATTTCTTGCCTATAATGTAAATGGCAATTTTACTAGAGAAGGTCATATAGGGAAAAAGCTTTCATTCACAATAGGATTTTTAAAACAATATTCTCCTTAAAACTGTTTAAATGGACAGTTTTTAAACGAGAAACCCGGACACGTGCAATTTAGTTGAATAGGAAAGTGATATTATATCGGAGCATCTGTAACTAAATTAACATTTCTTGATTTTCTACTTTTAACACAAAGGTGGGCATGTTATATTTTCCCTGGCATAACTTACCTGACCGTGATCCATGGTGAGTAATCCCCTTGGCGATTTCGACTGCTGGACGCACGCAATTTTTAACGTCTCGATAGTCACTTCTGTTTCTGGCTACAAGCTCAAAACTTAACACTCAACTTTTTGGAATTGTGCCTGTAATCTAAGGATCCTATGTGGAAACTTTCCCGTTTAAGTTAAGGCACGCGTTGATGGATTCGTACCTCTGTTTGGAATATGGTGCTTGTGACACTTTATGAACTGTTTTACAGATGTTTAGACCAATCTGTTGAGGATGGTTACTGTGGCAGTAAAATTTTGATTAATGTACACCAAGGCTTGTTTGGTTGCCTCTGGCCCCACTTTTAATCTCTGTGAAGCTGATAGGCACAGGTTACGGTTAAGAACCCACAAGTACTAAAAGAGGAGGACTGCAACGCCCTTAGCTTTGTATGGGATGCTTAAGCGGATCACAGAACGCCATGGCCAATTATGGTAACCACATACACATGCACATCGTGTGCCTAAATGTACCTGCTCCCTCTACATCGTATGGGCCCCGAAACTATCATACAGAAAGTTTCTGTAGGAACACCTGACAGTGATGCTGAATGGGTTTATTTGTCTGCATCACTGTCTGGTACTTTCATCAGCCCCCCCCCTTCATCACTTTACCTAACCTAGCTGTGACTAACGGCTATCTGTGAACCTAACCTATCTCTATGACCTACCTATCTTTGGACCTACCCTCAATCTTCTGTGACCTAACCTATCTGTGACCGAACCTATCTGTGACCTACCCTATCTGTGACTAACTATTCTGTGACCTAACCTATCTGTGACCTAACCTATCGTGACTAACCTAGCTCTATGACCTACCTATCTGTGACCTAACCTATCTCTGTGACCTACCTAATCTCTGTGACCTACCTATCGTGACCTAACCTTTCTGTACAAACCTATCTTGACTAACCTATCGTCTGTGACCTCAACCTATCTCTGTGACCCTAATCATATCTCTGTTACTAAACTATCTGTGTGACCTAACCTTCTTGAACTAACCTATTCTCTGTGACCTAACCTATCTCTGTGACCTAACCTATCCTGTGACCTACCTATCTCTATGACCTAACCTATCTGTGACCAACTACGCTGTGACCTAACCTGTCTGTGACTAACCTATCTGTGACCTAACCTATCTTAGACCTAACCTATCCTCTTGAACTAACCTATCTGTGACCTAACCTATCTCTGTGGACGAACCTATCCTCTGTGACCTACCTATCTGTGACCTAACCCATCTTCTGTGACCTAACTATCTCTGTGACCCTAACCTATCTCTGTGACCTAACCTATCTGTGACCTAACCTATCTCTATTACCTAACCTATCTGTGACCTACCTATCTCTCATACCTACCTATCTGTGTCTGTGCCTAACCTATCTGTGACCTAACCTATCGTGACCTAACCTATCGGTGACCTAACCTATCTGTGACATACCTATCGTGACCTAACCTATCTCGATACCTAACTATCTCTATGACTAACCTCTCTTGTGGACCTAACCTATTCCTACTTGGGACCTAACCTATCTCGTGACCTAACCTATCTGTGACCTAACCTTTCTGGACCTAACCTATCCTGTGACCTACCCTATCGCTTGACCTAACCGATCCTGTGACCTAACCTATCTCTGTGAACCTAACCTATCTGTGACCTAACCTGCATCTCTATGACCCTAACCTATCTTGGGACCTAACCTATCTCTATGACCTAACCTATTCGTGACCTAACCTACCTTGACCTAACCATATCTACCCTAACCTATCTGTGACCTAACCTTCTGTGACCTAACCTATCGCTGTGACCTAAAACCTATCTGTGACCTAACCTATCGTTCCCTAACCTATCCTCTGTGACCAACCTATCTCTGTGGAACCTAACCATCCTGTGGACCTACCCTCTCTCTAATGACCTACCTATCTCTATGAATGACCTAACCTTCTGTGACCTAACCTATCTCATGACGCTACCTCTCTCTATGACCTAAACCTTATCTGTGACCTACTATCTGTGGACCTCCCTATCTGTGACCTAACCTATCTGTTGACCTAACCTATCTCTATACCTAACCTATCTGTGACCTAACTATCTCTGTACCTAACCTATCTGTGACCTAACCTATCTCTGTGACCTAACCTACTGTGACCTAACCTATCGTGAACCCTAACCTATCTGTGACCTACCTATCTCTGTGACCTAACTATCTGTGCCCTAACCTATCCTGTGACTAACCTATCTGGTGCCTAACTATCTGTGCCTAACCCCATCTGTGCCCTAACCTATCTGTGCCTAACCTATCTGGCCCTAACCGATCTGTGCCCTAACCTATCGTGTCCCTAACCTATCTGTGCCTAACCTATCTGTGCCCTACCTACTGTTGCCCTACCTATCTGTGGCCCTAACCCCTATCTGGTGACATTACCTATCCTGGGACCTAACCTCTCTGTGCCCAACCTATTCTGTGACCTAACCATCCTGGACCTAACCCTCTGTTCCGCTAACCTATCTCTTTGCCCAACCACTCTGTGCCCCATACCATTACTTCTGTGTTATAGTTTTATAGTATTTTGGATTGAATAAATGTTATGTTTTTTCCAGTCCAAGCCAACCAGCATCCCACTCAACAGAAGAAGCCAGCCACCTTACATGACGTATCCCCCTCATATCCCTCCCGCATACACCTACTTGTGGTACAATAAGATGGTACCTGTGGCCCCTGGTTGACACCAGTACTTTAATCACCAAATTCATTTTTGGAGAGATGTAATGCCAATTTTTCCCTTAAAGGGCAATGTCCCACCCCCAAAACTATAATCCACCACTACTGGCCCCAACATGTAGTGTAAGTTTTAATCCTTACCTCACATCTCAGCTCTCCAGAGGTTCCTCCTGTAGTCCCCCCCAAGCCCAAAAAATTGACTACCAGGAGGCTAGCAGAGTCCATTAGGACCTGCCTGCTAGCTGCCGCAGGTAGAATTTTTGCCCATGCGCACGGCGCCCTTCTGCTCTTCTCCTCTCCCCCCCGCCCTCCCCCTCCCGTCTCCCTCCTCTCCCTCCCTCTCCCCCCTTCTACTATCCCTCCCCTAGCTCAAATCCCCCTTAATATTGTGCGCCCCCCATGTCTCCCCCCCAACCGCATATTTTTTTTTTTAGAATCTCCCCAAACTCCTTTACTTCCTCTCCTCTTTCCTCCGCGAAGTGAAGCTGCCGCCAGTCGCGTCGTGATTGGCTGCCGCTCACCATCACAGACGCGGCTGCCGGGCCCACCCCTCTCTTGCATTTCCTTGCACGCATATGGCCGGGAGCTCGGCGAGGATCGAGGGAGTCACGTAGAGGTTTGGGGGCTTTCAAAAAAAAAATTATACGGTTGGGGCGGGCAGCCCAGGGGGACATATAGTAAAAAAATTTTCAGGTGGAACATAGCCTTTTAATTTCCTATAATTATTCCTGTTTGTTAAATGGTCTATATGGGTCTAATGGCTGATGGGATATCTAGACAATGATCTCCACCCCTCATATTATTTTTCATTTCGTCGGGTCCACTTGTTCTAAATAGGGGACCATCAGTGTTGATGTCGTTTTTCAGAATGGTCCTTTATTTCTCCCTTGTTTTTCTCTTTATTATATTAGTTGGAAATAAAGCAATCACCTGGCGGCCGTGCGTTACCCTTTAGATTTAACCCTTGAATAGACATTTTAATGCCAGTTCAATGACATGTCGATATTGAAAATACATAGCTTGTGGCGACTGTTGTGGTTAACTTGCACATTCCTCGTGTAACGCCCCTTCACACACGGAAGTTAAAGCGCCCCATCTAACCGATAGACCTCAAGGTTAAGGTTTGTACACACGTGCCATCCCCACGCACATGTGGGTACAAACAAACATTTCCTTTCCCAACGCCCTGGCGGATCCTGACCAATTAGCTTCCGAATCGTTTCATTCGTACACATTTGTGCTTCGCGATCACACGTGTGGTATGAGTCTTTAAGAGCCACGGTCTGAATATTCCCCGAGAAGCCATGACTGCGCTATCTGAATCACAGGCCGTAACATTTGGCTTCCTTTAATGGCAAGGTCCCACTATCATGCACAGCAGTCACCAGGATTTTTGCAATACTTGCTGTGCGTGATACATTGTGTGCTGCGTTCCGGGTAATTTCTTCTATGTTATTGGCCACGCTGCGAACCAAATAACCAACAGGAGCACATCGATTATAGTAGCACGCTAACCAATACAACAGGAGCACACGATCAATAGTAGCAGCAGCACGCGAACCATACAAACAGGAACAACATCGATCATAGTACACCTAACCCATAACAAACAGAGCACAATCGATATAGTAGCATGCTAACCTAAGTGTGACTTAGCGTCAAATCGGATAGTTGGACCTAAGCCCTAAGTGAACACTCAGTACAGATCCAGGTAGAAGCTAAGATGAGGTGTTTTTGAACCAGCACCCTTTCCTTTTAAAAAAGATGACACGGGGTTTCAAATTGAACCTTAAATAACAACATTTGATTGGCAGCTTTCACTACTTTGCTTACTCTACTAAGCAATATATAACTCCAAAATGGCTCCAAAGCTAAAAATACAACACCTATGTTTACAATAAGAGCTATATAGGAAACCAACCTCTGTAGAAATAACCTCTAAACCATAATGACTTTTTTTACATTGTCCATGCAAGCTTGGGTGTTTTTTTGAGTCCCTCTACCACCATGCAAATGTATGAGCCCATATAATTCAAGGCAAGAATTCTGTGTTGTCGTTGATTGGTGTTACTGCTTGTACTTTTAACAGAGTAATCGGGGAGGCAAGAGTGATCATATTACTTGTTCTACGGCCTCGTGCATCTCTTTCACTCCAGTTTGGACCAGTAGTGTAAAAACGCCTGCCTTGAAAGAATCTTCTCTAATTTGTTATTCTCAGGCTTTAAAAACATAAATAAAGCCTTATTCATTCCCACTTTATGCTGCCAGGGTACGCAGATACCATAAGCACACTGTGTTTTCTCTGGCAATATAAATACAATTAAATTCTGATCTTTTGTGAACATGGCCAGGAAAACCGTATAACAAAAAGGATTTTTAATCTCAATGGTGGGAGGGGCATGTAGTGGAATAACAGTTGGAACAGGCACAGGAATTGTTTTAGAATAACTTTATTGATAATGTGTAGGAAACACATGTGGACCATATCAGGCATTGTAATCCTAGTGGAGCTCACAGACATTGGATGATCCTCCACACAGTGCAATTCTATTTAACTCCTCATGCTCATTGGTACAGTACTATGAATTGTCATCACTGTACATCGTACAGTCAAGCATTTTCTATAGAGCTACCTTGTTGCTACAGAACCCATGCTTGTTCCTTTTCCCACAGGTTCGACGGTACATCCTGAATATTAGGTGTGTTTGAGTTTTAAAAGCTGCACAAATATATTCCATCTGTTCGAATTTTAAGGTCCTAAATCACTAGGTCCTCACCCTGTGTATCTCTATGTACCTTAAACAAGGCATTTAATTTCTTGGTTACTGCTCGCCAATCTTGCTCATCCCTCACGTCCCATACTTGCTCCCGCTCCCATACGGGCCAATGAGGACACATTCTTCTTGTGGAGACCGCCTTTCCCCATTGAAGAGGTCAGGGTCATTAGATGATGCTGAGCCAAACCACAAAAGCAAAACCACTTTAACTTCTTCTAATCTTTGAGAAATGGAGTTTTGGTAGGGTGGTCTCCAAGTAAAAATATAATTATCATTTCAGGAGCTGGACGGAATATCCTGCTTAAGGCACAAAGGCAATTGGCGGTGTACAAGTTTGGCAGCGTGAACTTTTGAAAGATGAAAGGTCTCACATTGGGGAACACATCATTTAAAAGATTCTGTACCTTCAAGTAAATAAACCTACTTAGTGTTAAGGCTATGGAATGATTTTGTGTGTTTTGGGTCACATAAATTTGTCTAAGAACATACCATATACACATCTTGCATTTATCATTCATGTCTTGACTTGTGTTGTACAACATTTCCTTGTTTCATGGTGAATGTTTTCTGTATACCTAAAACCTGTAATGTTTTTTTGCCCATACATACACCAATATCAATCATGCAGCATTGTACAATAGGGAAAAATACAGAAAAACAACTTGAAAGATCGCTATATATGCACAATGGTCGTTACGGCATCAAACATCATGATACAATATTGACCAAACTGGGGGCATATATATATATACTTTACTCTCTGTTGGGGAATTAGCTTAGAAGGTAATATTTTGCAAGGGTCTTGCACATCTGTTCATCTTTTATCTTTTACAGCATCCAGGATGTAAATTTCCACTAGTCCGGTGAACAAGAAGAACAATTTAGCCATAGGTAGTAATGTCGGATTCTCCCTTTCTGACTGTTTATTATGGCTAAATCTAATACAGAACATACAAGGAAGCAGCTAAACCTCCTGTATTATTAGCTAACAAGTAGTATTCAACAAATACCTCAATTGTACCGATAATATGACACTTGATAATCATTTTCTGACACATTAGGAAATTAACCCATTTTTCCATGTCTATGTACATAGTTTAACTGGTGTGTACTCGTTTTTGGACAGAGTGATGTATCAGATACATTGAGTATCGAGCAGACCCCTCCCTGTTAAAAACACTGATTTATACTTTACTGAGAAGTGAGAAAAGTCACACTGCTAAACCTTAGTTAATGTAATTCTTCATGGATTGTTTTTCCTTTCCTTGTAGATATATATCTTCTGTTGGAGGCCATAAAGACAAACTTGTGGGTGACTTTCTTCCAATCAAAAGTTCATCCTTTCCAGGTTTTTTGTCACTCCTCCCGCTTTCAGGGTACCTGTAGGTCCCATTGGTGTTTAAGTACTTGCCATTGCAGTCCTTGAAGCCAACTTCCCTGCCTTGAATTCCAACGGTAACCAGTCCCCATCATCTGGTTTCCTTTTACCAGCTTCCCCATCATTGCGTGATAACCTATTTGTCACAACGTCTTCTCACGACTCAATATTTTTGTCTTGAAAGACCAAAGGTATTAGGGAGTCCCACACGCCCATGAATGTTACTATCTGTAGAGATTTCATCCTCTTGAGGACTCAAGTGTGGCATATCTCCTTCTACTGAACACTGAGAAGTGGCTTGAGTATGTGGCGATATGAACGCCCAAAGCTCGGTTTTCGTGATTGTCTGTGCAAAACTGACGCTTGTCCCTGATCCACAGAAGAAACGCCTTGTGAGGGTCAGACTGGAGGGCCCATCGTCCATCTGATTGAGCAAAGAATAGAAAAGCGACAGTCGAACTCAGTTTCTCTGCCTCACACATACATTTTTTTCCATCTTGTCAGCAACAACTACCGTAGCCAGGCGGGTGACTTTAGGATAGACCCGAACTGGTCCACATCATCTGTTCAAAATCCCTATCTGGCATTTTTTTTTCAGGCTCAGCGCAGATGCCCAAACCTTAAAGCAATGCTTCTGCCGTAAGAGACCTGTTGTTTGCAGTTGATCAAACCAAACTGGATTTTCAGTAATCTGGTTAATTCCTTATTTGGCATATTTTTTGCTCTATAACTAAATTTCTCTTGTTGACCATATAAAAAAGTTGGGTGTAGTGCAGTTCCTTGCGTGTAGGCACTTTGTAAGCAGCCCGTGCATGGACTGGATTAAAATGTATGAACTTAAAATACTTCAGCTTAACACCTTGTGACGCTCGGTTGATCCGCTTCTGATTCTGCCGCAACATAGGGCTGATCTGTTCCTTCCCTAATCTTGCTCGCTGCAAGCGCTGTATACACACATCACTCAGACTGAATGCAAGAGGGATTTTTCTCTTTCACATGTTT
Source organism: Hymenochirus boettgeri (assembly GCA_019447015.1). Lineage (NCBI taxonomy): Eukaryota > Metazoa > Chordata > Amphibia > Anura > Pipidae > Hymenochirus > Hymenochirus boettgeri. The sequence continues at coordinate 38,047,733 of CM033476.1, forward strand.
AACTAGGGATCCATGAGACTATCATTCAGCCGTAGTTTCCACCATTTAATTGAACACCTCTAGGTTAACAAAAGCTCTCTCCCTGGTTTCCATGAATTGCAAAACCTCCATAACCAATGTGGTCTTATTTCATAAGCCCACTAACAATGCTTTTTTGTTAAGTTGCTTCCCTCAAATATTCAAACTCAGATGAGTAGCACTTTCTCCTATTTGTCCATAGCTATTAAAGCACCCTCCTATTCCTGACTCTACTTCTTTGGTGTAAAATATTTCCCGATATTTCTTCGTGTAACCCTCCTCCCAAATTCTTCGTCGCTCGATGCTTTTTTCTTCTGGCTAATATGTTATAGAAGAAGAAAAAAGTTTAGTAGCCCCATCCATCCCTCCTAACCCATCTTCAATTCTGTCTGTATCTTTTTACTTTGTAACACCTGTAAATATTACCCCTCTTCTCTTATTTCCCTTGTAGCCGTGTGGTCACTTATAGGCCTCCTGCTGTAGCCAATAATCTCCTAACTATTATCCTGATATGTTTTTTGGTTCCTTAAGCGTTGCTTCCAGGGCTCCCTACTGGTGCTTTGCTCATCTGTCCAAACACCTATCATCGCTTTAAAAGGAATTACACTGGGGAATGTTCTTTTTAATATATCCCCCATTACTGGAAACTATAATTCTTCCAACCATCTTCTATACCATTTTATTGATTTGTCCCCTATTTCTTTAGATATCCAGTCTGAACAACTTACCTGTCACTGTCATCACAAACCTTCTAATCATAACTTCTCTGTTATTTTTCGTTTCGCTGTATCTGAAATGGTGCCAGTGAGTACTATGGAATGCAGGTGGGAAATTCCCTCTCACAATGCTGCTTCATAGGATTACTCAGCATGCTTCCCTAAGAGAGCCATATAGCCCTGCAGGGGGCTGGGGGACTGAGAGACTAAGCTTTAGCAAAAAAGTGCTGGATTGAATCATGCAGCAACACAACACATCAGTGCTGCTTACATGTATTCAGTTATATAGATTCAAACAATATTGTTTCAGTGACAATTCCGTGAAATCTTGGAATTTAACTTTGCACAGCCAGTATCATACTGACCTGTACAGACCCTTGATTAAACACTGGAAAATGAGCAGGCCCGATAGACAGTCGTTTGCCCCCTAAAGTAGTTTTTGTAAACTGTTACAGATTATCAGGTTGTTATGGCGCGCCTCATACACAACCCTTGAAGATAACCTTCACCGCTCTGTAGATTCCCAATGCATGTGACAAAAGTATTAGAATACTGGTATTACTTGAGCCAGACAAAAACGACCAGCTGCTTGATATTCTAATCTATCTTTCTTTGGCTTATTTCCACTATTTAATAATACTTAAAAACACTCCTTGAATTGGAAGTGGGAAGAGACGGAAGGAGTCCACCCAGATTGTCCTACATCGTCTTACACTTGAACAAAGAATAAGAGCAGTTGGAATAGGGCTGCATAGGGAATAACTCTACCAAGCAATCCTGCTCTCCCTTCCAACGAACAGCAGATTAGAACCCAGGTAGTGCACTCCGTTAGGGACATGTTTATAAAATGGTTTCTCTTACTCTGTTGCTCTGGTTTTGTTTTAGGAGAGCTCTTGGCATTGCCAATGGTCCTCCTCCCATTGAGAAGCAAACAGCAAGCCTCAAATAGGTGAATTTAAATCTCCTGCAGCCTGTTGTCAAGAATCTCTATTGTGTTATCTTTTACCATCATGGCCCCAATTAACATCCAAAACAAACTGCCTTTCAGACGTTTCAATGGTGATTTTTAAGGCAGGTGACTTTGCTTATGGAGGGCAGACCAGGTCATTGGGGTGAGGGGGGGTATATCATATTAGTTCATAAAAGGCTGCAGCACCGATCAAAGCTGTTCCAATAAATAGAGAGAGATGTGTGGTACATCAGACTTCATTACAATGGCTAATAACAAAGAAGTAATTTGTGCCAGCGACCGGAAGAGCAGATCTGCCCATATGAATGAACATTAACATGACCCAATGAAATTGAGTCCTTTGTCCGTTGACATACTTGCCAATGAAACCACTAATTGCAGAAGGCATGGGGTAATATCATGTTATTACAGTGGCTGGTAATTTTTGGATCCTTTTCTTATGCTGTTTGCAAAGTCCAACCTTCAGCTAACACTCCTACAATAAGTTGACCAAAAACGCCATGAACTCCAAAACTGTACTGACGTTTCTCTACAAGCCCATTATTTCTTCCTACATAGTTTTAAAGGGAGATCTGCTGTCTGCTTCATATAACATAGTAGCAAATACTCTTGGCTGTTTGGGTTTTTTTTTTAATGTGTGAATGGACTTGAATGTAATATGTTATATTTGACATCTGTTTCATCACTACATGTTCCCTAAAGCAGCTTGGTGTTCCGGCCTCTCCCCCTCTGCTTCCTGACAATAGGCCGCCAGCGTGGTTCTAATGATTTTTTCATGCCAACTGTGATCTCTTTCCAAGCTTCAGAGGAGCAGAATCATCTCTACAGCACAGCGGGTGTGCTTACCTGTTTAGAACCTACCAGCAGTTTTAGAATAACTATGATACTTGTAACATTAATGTAACTAAGTGTAGCGCTGTAGAAGGGAGACGTTGGTCATTTTTACAGAGAGGATTTTTATTAGTCGTTGGTAAATAAGTATAGTAAAGAAGAATTGAACTTCCTCAATACATGTCGTGGTGGGAGCACCAGAAGATAGGAAACAGTAGGAAGAAGAAATGAAGGGGTTGGTGTAATAGTTCAAGTGTTTGAGAGGTAGAAAAAAAAAGAAGGCAACTAATCCAATACTCAAGGAAAGGCCAATGAACCTCTGAATGTAGGTTCAGTAAAATGTACCCATGACACGGGCAGATGTTCTCCGAGCGCAAACCATTGGAAAAATTCCTCCCCCACCTTGTATGGTGGGGTGCCAAGGCCACGGCTTATCTCGGTCATATTTAGTGAGCTGTAGCATACAGCTTAGGGGAAGGCAACAGATACTGCCCTCATGAAGCACATCAAGAAGCCAAATCAACAGGTTTTTTTTACAAGGTGACTAACTCGTACACACTTTTCGACTGACGGAACAATTTACCATTTATCGGTGAATTAGTGTGAAAATATTTATTGTGTTTGTGCCAAAGGCCCATGAGTGATCTCCTCGGCATATAGCAAACGGCGTTGGGTAAGCTGGTAAATACATGTGGGGCCACACGATCTGTCACATTCTATTAACTTTTGACAAATCTTAATCTAACCATACAGGTCAACTATTGAGAAAGTTACTGGGTAGATGTAATTCCTGGCCGGATTTACGATTGATGTCATTTTTTGGCCGCTTCCCCACACCAGGAGATATTTTCGTCTGACCGAAAGTGCCGGAATCGGTCGTTTTTTCCGAACATATCTTCTGAGGTGTACCCACCTTACTGAAACTGTATAACTAGTTCCTCCTGACATTACGGAAACTTAACAAGATAGGCACCCTTCCCACCAATTAAATATCGTCGTCCAAGTATGCTTGCCCCTTATGCTGCAAGCAATACAACATATTCCCCTTTTATCAGATGACTGCGTCCCTAACTAGACAAAATCCTTGTTTTCCATGTTGATTTTGGTGTCTGAGATTTTGAAGTTAAATTGCATTTTAGAACCTGACTTTCCTATGATACACTGCTCATTATTTTTTAACAAATCTTTTAACCGATACACATTCCGACGGAACCATCCTTTATCTTAAATACTCTGCTCCCCCTATGAGCACTTGGAACCAATGCTTTTGAAAAATCTAAGTAGTTTACAGTTACAGCATTGGCTTGACTTAGTCCCACATCATATTCTGTAGTGAAATCCACAGACAAGAATTCACTTTTTACACTTGCAATGTAATCTTGATCATGACGCAGTTCCATTTTGGTTACAGATGGAATACGCTCAGGTCGAGGGAAGTGAATTGGACTGCAAACCAAGGAGAAAAGCCTTTTTGCCATGAAAAATTGGCTAGTATGCTCAATTAACGCCAATTATAAGGCATATTAATACCAGGGCAATTTGTATGATTTGTCCTCCATGACAAAAAATAATCATCACCGAATCCAACAGAACGCAATACCAAAACGGAGTTGGTCGTCCAATTTGTGTCCTCGATTTGTCGTCCGTTGGTCATGAAAAATTCTTGCCCCGTGGTGCTTGAATTTTCGAATGATCAATCGTGCGTTCCCATAGGGAACTGATGGGAGTGGCCGAATGCCAACAGCCGATGGACATTCTGTCCCCGGGCCATGCCTCATTCCGAGACAAATAGTCCCCATCCTAAGTCCTAACTTCAAGCAGGGGTGGGCAATGAAATTTCAGAGTGGGCGCATAGATACTTTGTGAGAAAGATTTGGTGACCAATTGGGTTAACTCAATTCTCATCACTGATTGTTTAATTAAAATGTATAATATCTATAGATAGACCGTTTCATTGAATTTTTTTTTTTAATTATTAGTTGTAACTTGAAGAAGTGTGTATATTTAAATCCATTTTCCATAAATTTAAATTATCAATTGACATGTTCTTCATTTTTTATTTATAGAATAAACTTATATAAAAGTAACTCTATCCCATCCAATCCATTATCCTGATACATCATTTAATATTAAGTTTTTTTTCGGGTAACAGGTGTTTTCTTTGAGGGGGATACGTATAGCACATTAAAGTATAGTACAGTGTAGTACAATACAGTATAGTATAGTACAATATAGTATAGTATAGTACAGTATCATATAGTAAAATATAGTATAGTATAGTACAATTTAGTATAGTACGATACAGGATAGTATAGTACAATATAGTATAGTACAGGATAGTATAGTATAGTATAATATAGTATAGTACAATACAGTATAGTATAGTACAGGATAGTATAGTATAGTCTAATACAGTATAGTATAATACAGGATAGTATAGTATAGTACAATATACACAAATCTACTTGTCCACACCTATGCTAACTCCTGACATCCAATCGCGTGTCTTTGACTGCCTCCTTTCCATCTCCTCCTGGATGTCTCAACGCTATTTCGAATGATATCTTTCTAAAACTGAACGGATCGTTTTTCCACCTAAACCTGGTCCTGTTCCATCCTTTTCCATCTCTGTTGACAATACCCCTATTTTCCTTATCAAATTGGCATGCTGTCTAGAGGTAATAATTGACTCCTCTCTCTCCTTTTCTAACCACATTAACTATGTTGCAAAAACTTGCCGCTTTTTCCTTCATAGGTTCCTTTCTCTCCCGACCACTGCTATGCTTATGCATGCTCTCATCCTATCGCGCCTGGACTATTACAACCTACTACTTACTGGTCTTCCTGCTTCCCACCTCTCTCCCCTTCAGTCTATACTTAACTCTGCCACACGTATTGTTTCACTCTCTAATAAACCGGATCCCAAATCTCCCCTGTACCGGACAACAACCTGGCTCCCCATTAAACATCGCATTGCATACAAAGCCCTTCGCTCTGCTGCTCCTTCTTATATTTCTTCTCTAGTGTCCCCATATGTTTCTGTCCGTACCCTCTGCTCATCGCAGTACCAGCTCATGTACAGACCCCCCACTCACACTGCTTTCACTCGCCTTAAACCTTTCTCTCTTGTGGCTCCGATCCTCTGGAAATCTATTCCCCTCTCTTTATGTCAAGAAACCTCAATTAGCAGGTTTAAATCTAGCCTTACATCCTACCTATCTGGTAACAAGCACAGTATACGGTATCTATATATCTATATATATTAATCTAGCCTTACATCCTACCTATCTGGTAACCAGCACAGTATACGGTATCTATATATCTATATATAATAATCTAGCCTTACATCCTACCTATCTGGTAACCAGCACAGTCTATGATTGTTTTATTTGCACTGCATATATTTCACTCCATTCCATTGTATCTGTATGTTACCCACCTAACTAGATTGTAAGCTCTACAGGGCAGGGACACTTGTGGCAAAATCTCTATCATTCTATTGATATAATTTATATATTTATGTACTGAACTATCTATTTATGTATTCATTACTGTACAGCTCTGCGGCCCCAAGTGGCGCTTTATAAATAAACTATACATCCATACATACATATAGTATAGTATAGTATAGTACAATACAGTATAGTACAATGCAGTATAGTATAGTACAATACATTAAAGTATTTTCTAGTATAGTGCAATATAGTATAGTATAGTATAGTATAGTGTTTGAGGTTAAATAAAGACATACGTCCATTCTAGTCCAACCTACTCAGTAATACCCACATTTCCTGCCTAACTGTTGTCTTTAATAGGCCACACATCTGGTCCTGCCAAAATAATGGTTATACTGCATTAACCCCAACAGACACACTACAAATCTGTTTCTCGATCAGTTGTCTGTCTGAAGGGAAAATCGGTTCAGGGCTGGACCGTGTGTACCCAGCCTAAGAACAATAGAGATGAAAGTGAAATTGGGGGAATGAGGAAGAAAAATGATCAAACAGAGATAGACCCCCAGCGAGCGGCTCTTAAAAGAGCCCTTGTGTGACGTCTTCTTTCTTCCATCCTGTGATACCAGCTCCGCAGAGGCCACCAACCCACGAAAAGTACTCCTGCGGCCACCAGGGGTACCTCCGGCACCGATGTTACCGCCAATGTTACCGGCGTCTTGATCCAATGCAATGTCTTCGGGCTAGATCTGACGTAACATCCACCCCGCCCTCGCCACTGGGGGCGAGGTGCACCCCTCTGATGAATGCGACCACCCGCGCCGATCCTTTCCCACCATCCCCTCCCAGCCCCCTGTAATCTCGGCCGTTTTCGCCACCTTCAAGGCGCATTAGTTACCACCGCTTTATAAATAGAAGTGAGCGGTAACTTTTCGCGGCCGGGTTTCGTGCATTTATAAAGTGTGTTATTAGCGATTTTTGAGAAAATGGCGGGAAACTCAGCTGCGAAAAGTCGTTTATAAATATGCCCCTTAGTCTGGGTACAGACCAGCAGAGTTTTATAAATATGCCCCTTAGTCTGGGTACACACCAGCAGAGTTTTATAAATATGCCCCTTAGTCTGGGTACAGACCAGCAGAGTTTTATAAATATGCCCCTTAGTCTGGGTACACACCAGCAGAGTTTTATAAATATGCCCCTTAGTCTGGGTACAGACCAGCAGAGTTTTATAAATATGCCCCTTAGTCTGGGTACAGACCAGCAGAGTTTTATAAATATGCCCCTTAGTCTGGGTACAGACCAGCAGAGTTTTATAAATATGCCCCTTTGTCTGGGTACAGACCAGCAGAGTTTTATAAATATGCCCCTTTGTCTGGGTACAGACCAGCAGAGTTTTTGTACCGGGTGTTGGCTACTAGCGAGTGCTCAGCCAGAACAAATGACTGTCGGTCGTGGCAATAGTGGCCGCGGCTGACAGTTTGTGCCATCTTAAAGGGAACAGTATAATTGGCGAGATTTACCAACAGGCCCGATAGGGACGAATGGGTGACTGAGCTTGGTCCCAGCCGCCCGCCCCACACCATAAGATATTTCCGACTGCTACACATCGGTTGGTCAGACGGAAATACCTTATGGTGTGTACCCAGCCTTACAAGGCATATTTGTGCAGCATCTCATTTTGTGTATTTGACATTTTCCACAGACCAGAAGATGATCTTTTAGTTTATCAGCCACAGCTGCTTTATCTAAACAGAAAATCTAGTCTGCCATTGAATTCTTTTTCTATTGGCCTGTAATCCGGTACAAAACAAGTGCGTTATTCGATGCAGCTAAGACCTGAGGTTGTTACAGACCCTGGTTTCTATTTAGCTGGAATCACAAAATCTCTGGTGCTATCACTGTCACCATGCAATAAAGCAATAGTGGCCCTTGGTCAATCACAATCCCTACTAAAGTTTTGTGGGGCTTTGACATAAGTCACGCAAAGGAGGCAAAATGATACAATCTGTGGCCACACGTACACCGGATGGATTCACACCTGGATTTCAGAGGAGGTGACACTGGAAGGCAGCAGCCATGATGTGAGTTCACCAGTGTGATGACTGACAGTTGCAGTTCACTGTTACAGAGGGGTTATCTTCTGCAATGGTAGCTGTAGGGTAATGGCACCTTGGTACTTCACATAGTATATATGTTAAGAGGGAGTGTGCCATAGCTCTGGGGTTCAATGCAAAGGCTGTGTATAAGGGTAATTTAATTTAATAGTTTGCCGATTTTAATTACAAACCCTTGTGAGATTACTCGCCTAGACAACTGATTAGACCACATTTGCGCACACAGGATTGGGGTTGGCTCGGTAATTGTCCAGATATTTTGGAAACAATTACATCTTAGAATGACAAATCAACACATAGATCATCAGGAAAGGATAAACATTCCATGCACTGGATGTAGGAAATCTTAGTTGAGCTCTTAAGCCATTATGGTTGGCAGAAACACCCCAGATAATAGTGAGTTACTCTGTGCCAAAATTCCACCTGATTATTGTCATAAGGATGAACCTTCAAGAACTCTGTTTACTTGAACTGTCCTCTTAACCCATATTCTCTGTCTTGTTTAATGTTAATATATAAATTACTGTATATCTGAACATCAACTCACACACATGGCCCAATAATGTATTGAGAATAAAGCCTACATTGGATTTAGTAAGAGTGTTTTTACTTAAAGATTAAAAAAATAAACATTTTAAACTGAAATAAACCAAATAAAGTTGGTCATACTCGTGCAACCTTTTCACTGGATCTCTCAATTCAGAATAACTTGTACAAGAATTTATTGGCAATAAATACACTGGAATATGTCAATCAGCATATAACAGACAGGTGTTAGGGGCCTTCTGAATTGTGGCTAAGAGGCGTTATCAAAACTGCCCAGGTTAAGGCATCAAAACAGCATTGTACATGGCAGACAATTGGTGTTGATCCTCCAACCTCTATTCAGGCTAGATTTCTTTAGTCTGACGTAAGTGTCCTCCATTACACCTCTTTTGAACCAATCCTGTTCCTTGGTCAATATGTTGACATGACAGCTGAGTCCTGACCCGAGGAATTGTGTGTTTTTTGGTTTTTTTTTGTAAACCTCTACTTTGAGTTTACCATTCTCCCCAGGTGTTGAGTACCACCGTGCATCTTCCCTTATCCGAAGGCAGAATGGTGAAACTGGAGTCTTGAGGTATGTTAAGGCTCTTCTTTATTCTGTGGTCAGGTTTGATGATGGTGGTTTAGCACTGGCTAAGGCTGCAGACACCTTAAGTCAAAGTTTTTCTGCCTCACTCTGTGGTTCCTTATTACGGTGAATTGATGGTTTTGTGGCTGTTGGAGTAATGGCAAAAAAAACTTAGCCAGGACCTCCATCTCTGGCTGGGTAAAGATGACAATACATTAGGCCGATTTTATATACAATCCGACATACAATCAGAAATTTCCATTGATTGGCCCAAAAATTGTACATTTTCCCGATCTTATTATGTGAAATTAGATCGTAATATCGATCGTAATTATGATCGGGAAAGTCGTTTTTTTAAGTAAATTGGTAAAATGATTGTAGTGTTTTCTGATGTTCTGATTAAGTTTTAATGTAATGTAACCTCACAATGGACGACATTTGACATCACAAAAAAATTGAATGTAAAAAATTTGTATAGTACATCTACATACAATTAATATTGTACATCTGTCTATCAAAATATCAGTCGGTTTAAGATCGTAATTGCGATCATAATAGTGTATGGCCACTTTAAGAGTCCTGTTAGACAAGTCTCTCACCCATTCCCCCTTGTTAGATAAAGTGACCATTCTCTCCTTTTGTCTCCAAAGTAGTTAGCCTCTTTTTGGGGTGTTCTGGGATGACAGAATAGAGAACTTGCTCTGTTGCCTTTCCTTGCCCTTATGGTGCTGAGATAGCTGTGCTTGCTCTGTGAACTCTATTACTCCCAAATGGCCACAGGTAGCTCTGAAGTGAGATTATGTTCTAGTTGATGTTTTGTCTTAAAGGGTATTGATATGTTATTTAGCTATTAGCAGTGACCTGAATCGCCAAAATGAAATTTCTCAAAACGCGGTTTGGGTTGTTTTAAAGCTTGAATAATGGCCAACAACATATTAAAATATGTTTTGGGGGGTGGACCGTATAATGTGTCTGTTGTTCATTCAGGAGCTGTATTCGAGCCTTCTGCAGTATATGTTTGGCTCTAATGCCTTGTACTGTGGAATGTATGCTGCATGGTAAGTTGAAGCGCAGGTGGTTTCTGTAGCCTGTGAATTCTCTTGCTGTACAAGTTTAAGGGGTTTCTTCCCCAAATGATTTGTAATATGCTTTTGTCAGTTTAAAGAAACCTTAATAGAAGTTGGGTGGTCAACACCAACTGTCTGCCCTGTACAATGCTGTTTTTATGCCTTACACTGGGCAGTTATGATAACCCCTTTTAGTCACAATACAATTAACACATTCAGGAGTTCCCTAACACCTGGCTGTCATGTGCAGATTAGGACACAGTTCAGGGTATTTATTACCAACAGATTCTTGTGCAAGTCGTTCTGAATTAAGAAAGCCAATTGGATGACCAGCAAAACGTTTTTCAAAAACTACTACTTGTGCTACTTGCGAGCGCTCGGTTAGGACAAATGACTGTCGGTCGGGGCAATAGTGGCAATCGTTCCCAAAGGGAACCGCACGATCGGCCGTGATTTACCGACAGTCTCGATTGCCTGTTATCAGACGAACAGGCGATCGGGACTGTTGGTAAATCACTGCCGCCCCACACCACGCTTGGTTACGGCTGACCGCCCTACACCATCAGATATTTTTGAAATATCTGCTGGTGTGTACCCAAGCCTAACTGAATGCCACAGATATGCAATGACCTGGGTGGCTGAGAACCTTTATAAACATTATGCTTCCCAAAGTAGATTTTTTAGAACTCAATTTTCCTCTCTTTACAACACTCACCATTAATAGAGATGTCCGAACTTCGCAAAATCCGGTCCGCTCGAGGATCCGAACCGGCCATCCCTAACCATTAACATTGAACAAATAATTTCCTAGTAATCTGAGATTTAATTAATATCCAGTCGATGTGAATCCCTTGGTTGCTGAAGGAAAGGGATGTAAATGAAAATCAAACAGGAATAAAAGGCCAGAGCAGCTGCAGTCATTATCCCTTATAATATAAATTATTCCCTGGATTCCATGTTAACATGTTAAGTTCCTCCCAAACACCTATGTTGGCTTTTCTATGCAAGTTTCCAGAGGCCCTTATACACAGAATTAATGAATGAGCACCTGGTTTTAAATTTAACCCTTACCTCTCATTTAGCTCATCAGCACCTTTTTCTTTAGAGTATTGCTGTGCTCATGTTGGCCAAAGTACAGAATCCATTTGGAGGGAGCCAAACACTAAAACGCTCCCTTTTCTCCCATATTGACTGTGCAGAGACCTGCAGTAGGGGGTACCGGCATTCCTACTGATATTCAAGGCAGCTGCCGAACTGTTTGAATAGCCATGTAGAGTATATAATCTGTATCCTCTACTGGTATCATTTATATTTCAGAAACAAAATGATAAGAATTTCCAGGAAAACTGTAGAACACTTGCTTGGCAATGACTTTTAGTGCAGCATCTTGTAGACTTTGGTTACTTCGGGTTGTCACTTAGGTAATTTGAATAGCTTGGCTCAGTTGGTGCAATCTCATGGCTAACATTACATCTCACATATATTATTATATGTTTACGCCTTAAAGGGGAACTGTGGTCCAAAAATGACTTTAGGTAAATTGATAGGAATTGCTCCCCTGAGAATTTTTGCAATTTATTTCCATTGTTTATTTTGCATAGCTTTGAAGATATTTACATTTTGGTGTGTGATATGGCAGCAGCATCGCCAGGTCCCCTGCAATTCCTGCTTCCTGCTCTGAAACTGTCAATCTTTCCTGTGTCTCCTCCCCCCCTTTGCAGCCCTCCTGGTCCCTCCCACTCATGGACCCCATGGTCCCTCCGGTTGCAGGCCCTCCATGGCCCATTATCTTACAGCCCCATGTGGCCCTGCCCACTCATGGGTGCTGTGGCCCCGCCCACTCACGAGTGCCTAAGCCCCACCCACCAATGGGTGCCTAAGCCCCGCCCATTCGTGGGTGCCTAAGCCCTGCCCACTCATGGGTGCCCCCCCTCTACCTTCTCTGTCAGGACTTCACACAGCAGAGAGAAGGAGGGACTTTCTGTCTCCCTCACACACTGAGGGAGTCTGAGGCTATGCTCGCCAGTGGCACTGTGCAGGAGAAGCCTCAGGAATGTCACAAGTCAGCCTCCCACCTATTAACTTTCTGGTCAGTCATTTCTGTATATCTTGGGCTGTGGAGCACTTAGAGAGGTGGTTGATGGCTTGTGTTAAAGGTAGGAAACTGGCCTTTCATTAACTTAACTTGTTTGGAGACCAAAATAGACCCAAATAGAATATCCAAAACATTAATAGGGCTATGTACTGAGAGCTGCTCTCTATTGCCCCCTTTAGGCAATGTACCAAGCCGATAGCTCTATGTGCATAGCAAATGGGGTTTACACATTCTGAATCTTTAACACCAGCTATTGGATGGTGTTTAAAGTTCTGACATAAAGAGACACTATTGGCTCAGTACATTGGTTGCGCAACCAAGTTTTTATGCACTCTGCCACAACCGCCATTATTTGTGTCTTAAAGCACAAATAGCCGATAGCAGCTCTTTCTACATAGCCCTCTAAATTTTGCACTAATATGTCCACCTCCCATTTTCAAAAACTAAATAACATAGAGACACCCCCCAACCCTAAACGTCATTGTAACCTGGACAGTAAAAGGGGTCTTGAGTTCATTATTAGTTCTAATTGTGCTTGTGTTCTCACTCATCCAAATCATGTTATATCTGTGGTATTCAGTTAGGCTGGGTACACACCAGCAGATATTTTTGGCCGTCCAACTGATTCACGTCACTTTCAGTCGGCCGAAAATATCTGCTGGTGTGGGGGGGCCAGCCACCACCGATCTCGGTCGTTCGTTCATCCAGATCGGACGATCGGACGTGTCGGATTTTCAGCTGCGGGTGAATTTGCCGCGATCGACAGCCCGGCTCACTAGGACAAATAGTCTGTGTGTGTGTACCCAGCATTTCATCAACTGGACTAGAAGTTTGTTTCTTGAAGATGTTTTTCTAGTCATCCGCCCGGCGAATCATTTTGAATTGAGAAAGTCAGTTGGATGACAAGTGAAATGTCTTTAAAGGGTGACTATACCATAAAATGTAACTGTTTAAAAATGGAAAGTACCTGGGGCAGGAAGGAAGGATTGATTATTCCTACCTTACCATATCAAACGTTTGTGACATTTATTGCATCAGGTCCATAATGTTTTCAGGAAATTTGTCTGCTGACTATAAAGGAAATCAATTGAAATTCTGAATCTCTTGTTCCCCACATATACAATATTCAGTAAATTCATTATAATCTATAAAGACTTTCCATGCCTCCTATATAATCGAATAAAATTATAAACGGTATTATACGTTGATATCTGTACTACGTTAATCAAGTCGTTTAAAGCAGTAGACTGAATGCGTCTAAACCTTTCCTTGCGTAACATGGATTGCAAAGCATGTTCTGGCCAGGGAACATCGCTAGGTAAGAACCGGCTGTTTCCACAGATGTTACAGTTCATTCGACCGTCATTGGATTGAATAGACTGAAACATCTGCCAAGTGTAAAGCTAGCATTAGAGATGGACGAAACTCGTTCTGTTTTCAGATTTAAGGATCTCAGGAAAAACCCGAGGATCCGAAAAGGGAACAAACTTTCAAAGGTTCAAGCCTGACCAACCAATATACAGTTTTCGGTTGGGCCGAAAAATCTGCTCATGTGTAAGAGAAATTCTTTATCTAGTGAATTCCGTCAGATGAGGTAAGACTTTCCTCCAGTCCAACGCCTTTTACAGATGGTTGTTCTGTTGGTTACTTGTTTAAAATTACATTTTCTTTTTTAAAGTTTTACTACGGCAACTTCATTCTGGGTTTCCCACAGACGCAGCTGTCCTTACACTGGCAGTGATGAAAAACATTTTCCAGGGAATATTTCATTTTAAGGCCAATCTTTGCAGCTGTTTCCCAAAGCTTTATTGAACTGCACACTGTTACAATCAGACGTATAAGGGATTCCATACAATGGAGCGAATGAAAGGACCATTAGAAAAATGTTCCATATGTTTGAAATTTATCAGGCTCATGAAAACGTTTGTTTGGCTCTTGATTTTATGTTCAAAGGGCAACAAATAACAGAGAGTGGCAAATGAATGGAAACTAACATTACTTCCCTAAGTCTGGTAAATCTAAGTTTACTCCTATCAAAATTGGAAACTAGAATATTAAAATACTGAAACATTAAAAAAAAAAAACCATGTTCATCTAATGTAGGATCCACGTGTTCAAATAATTCCCCATTTAATAAATAGTGAACGGGATTCACCGCATTGCAGATCTGGAACCAGCGGATTAGTAAGAACTTTCATTTAAAGGAACAGTTAACCAAAAAATAAATGTTAAGAAAAAAATATCTGTAATTTACTGGGAGGCAGGAGATAATACTCTTGCATTTCCATTCTTACAAAGTTACATAGTAGTTGAGGTTAAATTAAGACCTGTGATTATCTTGTGATTGTGAAGGTTCTCATTCATCCAGGTCATGGTATATCTGTTGTATTCAATTAGATCAACTGGACTTGAAATGTAGTTCTTGAAGACGTTTCGCTAGTCATCCGACTGGCTTTCTCAATTCAGAATGACTTGTACAAGAATCTGTGGCTATTATGTACCCTGGAAAATTCCAATTAGCATATCACAGCCAGGTGTTAAGGGTGTGATAGGATAGTGGCTAAGAGGTGTTATAGGAACGCCCAGAGTAAGGTGTCAAAACAGCATTGTACATGGCAGACAGTTGGTGTCGAAATCCCCGAGTTTTGGAGTAGTGTGATTATCCAGTCCAACATTTATAGCCTGCTCATGAGCCCTACCTAAAGGATTTTACACAAGTCAACCCTGTGATCTTTAATCTTTACTCTAAAAAAATGAATTTTAATAATCAGATACAGCAAGAATCCACTACTCCAAAACTCGGGGATTTAAATCTGAACTGTCGGTCCATGAGAAATCATCATTTAAAATCACAGCATTTACAGGGAAAGACCTGTAAGATATTATAATACATGCCCCATCCCTGACCTGTTACTAGGAACTTTGGCTGCCTGCCAGCACTTTCTCCAACAGCATAAGGGCATGTCCTGGCAAAAAATAAGCTATTAAAGATCTCCACCCCCCAAACCACACTTTCGCGTTAACAATAATTTCCAAATATGCCCCTTAAAGAGCATGTCTATCCCCATAACTAGAATTTAACCCACTACTGGCCTCTCTGTACAGTGTTAAAAAATCTTTACCTTACATCTCTCCTAGAAAATAGTTATCCTGTAGTACCTGTTCAAAGTTCCAAAAAGTGAAGAGTAGGATCTTCCAGTGAGCCATCCGGTCCCAGCTGCTTCCTTTTCCTCTGAGCTTTGTTGGAGCTGATAATATATAACGACAAGAGCGTATTATAGATATGAAGGTAACTGGAAGCTTAGAATAGTGACCATGAAATATTGTCATTTAATATATGTAAACAAAAGGAAAAGTGCACAGGGTTAACAAAGACTTTATTTTTAGGAAAGCAAAATTTCCATGGATAAAAAAACTCTTCCGTCTATAAATTGGGATGATATATTTTCAGGTAAAGATAGTGGACTGTTTATAACGGGTTTTAAACCATTTCACATCTAAATTTATACCATTGGGAAATATATGTAAAAAAAATAACCCCACAACCATGTGACTTAAGGGCTCGTTCACTAGATGCATTTTATCACGTTTTTATAAAGCATGCATTAGGGAAAAAAGCAAGGACATGGGGATCACATGGGGATGCCATACAATATAAGCATATATATGTCACCTATGGGGACTTTATCAAAAGCCTTAGCAAATGCCAAGTAAACCACATCTACTGCTATGTGAATCCACATTCCTTCTTACTTTCTCATAAAAGCCAAACAAGTTTGTTTGACAGCATATGTTCCTCATAAATCCATGTTGATTACTACTTATAAGGTCAGTCCTTGAAACATACTCAAGAATATGTTGTATCAAACTTCCCAGTATCTTCCCCACCATTGAAGTTAGACTCACAGGTCTGTAATTACCTTTTTTGAATATTGGAATTACATCAGCTTTTTTTTCCAATCCAAAGGCACATTTCCACATATGAGAAAATAAGAAACAATGGCTTAGATAAAACTGAACTTAGTTCCCTAAGGATTTATTTTATCCAGTCCAGGACCTTAATTGATATTAACCTTATTTAGTTGTTTTCCGAACCATATCCTCAGTTAATCAAAGTGCCATGGCATCCTTTATACCATTATTGCTACTGTACTCTAATCTATCTGTACAACAGGAATTCACTTAAAGGGGATGTCCACCCCCAAAACGGAAATTTAACCCCATACTGGCCCCGCTCTGTAGTGTACAAAAATCCTTACCTTACATCCCAGCTCCTTATGGTTGCCATGCTGTGCACCTCCAAAGTCCAGGAAAGTGTAGTGTAGACGGTCTGTGTGACTCATCCTGCGCCTGTTTCAGCCTCAACCTCGACAAGGTCTGAGGCATGTGCAGGAGAGTCCTCCCCCCCCCCTCCCTCTCCCTCCCGTTTTCTTCTCCTTCCCCCTAGCGCAAAACCCCTTGGTGATATTATAGTTATTGGTCCCCCAGCCTCCAACCGCCGTAATAGAATTGTTAGAAAGTCCCCCGATAGTAACTTACCTTACCTCTATCCTTGGGCGTTCTGAGCAGCTGGCAGCCCCGTCCCTGATGAGCTGCCTCTCAGCCAATTAGGGACGCGGCTGACGGTCCCGCCCCCTGCTTGCATTTCTGTGCAAGCAGAGGTCCGGGACTGTGCGGCGGAGGATATAGGGAAGGTAAGTAACTATCGGGGCACTTTCTAACAATTCTATTACAGCGGTTGGGGCTGGGGGACCAATAACTATAATGTATAAAAACTTCAAAAAAGGGGTGGACATGCCCTTTAACAAAGTCATTTATAGTATAAGCAGCAGAAGGGTTTTTAAGCACAAAATGCATCACCATACATTTATCAACATTGAATCTCATCTGCCACTTAGCAGCCCAATGTGACATTCAATCTAGATCCGTCTGCAACAATCGCACATCATCTGTACAATTATGTACACTAGAGAAAATGGTCTTGTGTGGGGATATGATCACTGTGTATAAATACATTAATAGCTCGTACAATAATAGAACATGTCAGAGTAAACATCCCTTACTCTGTTTAGTTGGGAAAGGGTTTTTCACTGTGGGATCATTAAAACTATGGAACTGTCTTCCATTGGACGGGGTGGTGGCAGGTTCATTGGATAATATTAATAAAAACTGGATGATTTTCTGAAAATAAAGATTTGATACATACAGTAGAGTTGATCCAGGGAGTTGATCCAGGGATATTTCCAATTGCCACTTGGAGTCAGGAAGATTTTTTTCCCCTTCATATTTTTTTTTAATGCCTTTCTCTGGATCAACTGTTAGACAGGAAATGTGGGTATGTGAATATGTGAGTATGTTGACTGGATGGAGGTATATCTTTATACAACCTCAAAAACTACTATACTATATTGGCCATTGTAAGTAAGAATTGGAGGTAGGAGTGGCATCACGTCTACCAATAAATTTTTATTTTCTAAGCTCTTTAGGATAAAGTATGCCACAAAATATTAGCCAATGCATATGTATAACATGAGAACAAAGCTGAATTTATTAAAGGGTAGTATGTTGCTGGAAATGGCTATAAACCTTGACCTCGCGAGGTTTATAGCACTGACGGGTCCCCACAAATGTACTTACCAGCCTTCGTTCTCTTGACGTCCTCTACTTATCTCCCGTGCCTTTTCCATGCACAGAAGTCAAGCAGGAGGGGCTCGACCAGCGTCCACTCCTATGATTAGCTTAACCAACTACAGGAGCGGATGTCGGTCGAGAGAATATAAACAAAAACAAGTTCCCTTTATAAATAGTACCTTCCTTTATTGTGTAAAGTGTACAAACGAACAAGGTTCCAGATATATATTTGAGTTACACTTTGTTCCCTGTCTACTGTGTTTTCGATGGCACGCAATATCCGTAATGATTTCTAAAATATTTCCATCTATATTTGTTAATGTGGCGAGCTTATAGAACAGCTCTCATCGCTCTCTGTGTACAGCAATCCTATTTTATTAATCAGAATCCTAAGCTATTTTACAGAAAGGATCATTTACTCTTTTATCTCCCTCAGTTAAGTCTATTATATCCTAATCTTTCAATGCTGACTGTTTCTATGTGGGATATAAGTGCCAGCCAGCTTAGTCACCAAGATGGTAATTCCATCTATTTCTTTAACTGTAACTCTAAATAAGACCCTTGAGTGACACTTTCGTATCTGTCTATATTTCTAACTCCGATATAAATTACAGGCAGTACAATATAGAATATATGCAATATATAGCAATGGTAGTTTGCAAGCTTAAACTGTATAAGTAAAATAAATAAACTCCCTGTGAGTTTCTCTATACTGTTCCTGAACCAGTAGGATGTGACAAAAAGGACATTTTGAAACTATTCTTTTATTTAATGTTGTGTAAATTGCATCTCAAGGCAATATTTCTAACAGGCTTTCTTGTTCTTAAAGAGACCTTATCATATTACATTACAATTTGGGGGTTAAATACTTAAAATGCAGCCAAGCAGGGAGTGTCAGCCCAGATAAATGACCCAAGGTAAATTGTTAGGACCTTCCATACTGGGGTTACCTTGACAGGGTTGGATGGTTTAGCTCTTTTATGCATAAAATTGTAACTAAAACCCCCATGTTTTTACTGTTTGCACTAGCACAGATATTATGGTATATGGGGCCCAGGAATGTGCATTTATCATCTTTTTCTGTGTGTTCTAATGTTTTGGATAGATCGGTTGCACTGCCACTACTGTATATGTTATAATGCCACAGATTATCTTCTCTTTACGTGGGGGCCCATTTCCTAATTGGATTCTAATTCAAACATAATGTTTCTTTTCCTGTTGGATCATTTGGGAAGTAATGATTCTATAGCTCCCTTAGCAAAGTTGGCACCTCCCCCAATGTGTGAAAAATCTTAGGGATGGTACATTTGATTCCAATAGATCTATCTACCTATACAAATACCTATTGGTAATATATCAAACAATCATGATCAGCCATGATATACTGACATGTCCAGTTATTTGTGCTGACTAGAACAAAATGCCAGACCAGTCAATTGATGGGGCTGAAATATTTTAATATTCAGGCCTTAGGTGTAACCAAATGAGCCAAAGAAAAATAATTCAACCGTTTGTGTTGGACCAACCAGGGCCACATCTACCATTAGGCAGAGTGAGACATTTGTCTCAGGCGGCACTGAAGAAGAAAGGCGGCAGACAGGCAGTAGTGGGGGGAATTTTTTTTTCCCTTGAACGGTCAAGAAAAAAAAAATATTTTCCCTAGTAACAGATATGATGTTATTAAAATCATTTTATTTGGTTAGGTTACCTTACGTTAGTTTGTTAGGTTAGGTTAGACTAGTTCGTTTAGTTTACGCCCTGCTGAAAGAGTCTACCTTGACGTGGCAGGTTTACAAATGTTTTGGGTAAAATCTTTAATACTACAGAAAGTATGGCATTTCTAATGTATTGTAACAGTTGAACCAACGTGTATAGCACAGGCTATAAAATAAATTATATTGATTTGAGCAACAAAAACCTGAAAGGAGCAATATGGTAATGGCAACACAAGCTGTTTGAGAAAGGGATGTAATATCTGTTTCTAGTAATTTACATTATTGCTAATTGACTGTCTGAGGAACTGTTTAAAAACCTATGTGATGGGAAGTTCAAAACTGTAAAATTTTAGCCACAGCCAACAACAAACCACGGCCACCGAGAAAGCCACTCTCAATTTAACACAGCGGCCGAACACTTCATGCCACGCCTGGAAATAATCAAGGGCAGAATTCAAAAGTTTGGCTCAGGCAACAAAAACCCTAGAAGTGCCGCTGGTTGGACTAGGCTGTGGGGGCCCACTAGGAAATTTAAGATCATGGTCCCTCTAACACAAATTAAGGGAACCAATCTAAATGTTATCTCTAAGCTGGGTACACACCATCTAATTATTTGTCCCAACTGACCGTTTGCTACTAGGGAGCAGTCGGCCGGTATGAATCACCCCATTGACAGTTTGCCGTGACTGATAGCTTGCTAGTAGTGAACGGTCAGTTGGGCTGAAAAATCAAATGGTGATTTTTCAACATACCCAGTTTGTCTGATCCGTACGAATGGGTGACAGAGATAGATCGTGGTCATCGGCAGATACAACATCCAATTTTTCAGGAAGACCGAACGATAGTGTGTATCCAGCCTTTATTTACGTATCTGTCTCACTCCACCTGACTGTTTATTTAGATTTTCTTGCCGTTTCTGTTCTTTTTACCCTTGAATCTGTTAACAATCGTCTCTATTTCTTCTGTTGCCCAGAAGCTTCTAGTTACGTTACTTTACCTTATTTAATGCTCTCTAATCTCTGGCAGTGCTGGGGATGGTGTTTTAGCATTTAATACATTTCAGCATTTCCTTCCATTAAAATGGTGCCAATACATTCAAGCAAACAGCTAACAGTTCATTCTAACTATAATAATATGGATAGAAAAAGGACTCTGTCCCCATCACAGAAATCAACCAACAGTGACAGGAAGGAGATTGGAGGATCAAAGTTGAACCATGAAATATGATCAGAACTTTATTATTTATAACCATAAACAAGGAAAGTCAGGTTATATCCTATTACCAGCAGGGATTACTGTAACACAGAAGCCTCATTGCACTATAGGAACCATTTTTGTGGCCCCTGAGAAGCAAAGGGGCCACGTCAGGCACAATTTTTAGAATACCCCAAATTTCATACTTCATTGTTAAAACAGTGGCTTAAGCTAGGTACACACAATACAAACATTCGGCCCAACCGACCGACATTTCAGCGTTTTGGTCGGTCAGGACGAAATATTGTATGGCGTCTTTTTGCAGCCTTGATCGACCACATTGCCTTGTATTAAGGATAGAGGGATATAGATTCAAGAGAGAAAGATATTGTTCTCCCCCTTTATAAGGCACTGGTGCAGCTTCAGAATCAGAATAAAACAGTGGAGAGATCAGAGAAGGGCAACTAAATTAATAATGGGAACGAAGGGGCTTGATTATGTAGATAGATTAGGGCTGTTAACACTGGCTCCTCCGACTGCCATGAACATGCCCAATGGGAAGACGTTGGAGGTGGATCTAGACTGGACCAGTTTATGAGCGGTGAGCTGTTGTGTAGTGGTTGATAGCTCACTGCAGTGTGCAGGCAAGACTCTCACCTGACGTTAGAGATAGGGGAAATGTTTACGCTCTATAAGTAGAAGAGTGTGTGGTGGGTTGTCTTCCAAAGCACAAGCAGAACTTTAACATGACTAACTCATGTTAGTGGTCATTCAGTGAGATATTAATAAGATATCCTACCACCCTGGGAAATGAACTTTAAAACCTAAATAGGATTTTATAGTCCATTTTTATTGTAGCGGTCGACAGTTTGCTCAACCGAGAGTGCAGTCAATAGGGGAACATGTTCACCTGTGATTTTCCAACACGACCGATTCGAACGAACAATCAGTCAGTTGCTGGCTGCCGCAAAACCATCCCATTTTTGGAGGGAATGTACCCAGCTTAAAGGGACACTAAACTGTGAATTTTAAGTAAATGAAATCGGTTTCTATTATTCAAAGGGAGGTAAGAAAGTTTATTCCCACCTCCCTGCAACACTTAACTTACCGGCGATCCACTTGCGGCTCCTTCTCAGCTGTCAGGCACTACCCCCGGGGCGGTAGTTAAGCCGCTGTACATGAAATCTGTTCAGTTTTCCTTTAATGTTGAGGGGGGCCTAATACAGACTAGATTGTCATCTGAAGCTGTCAAAGCTTGTTAATCGCTTTGGCTGACACGTGTACAGAACTTTAGGCAGTAGCCACAAGAGAGCATTCTAAACATTGAACAATGTGTCAAGTGCCAAATGTAAATTGGGCACAGAAGAGGCAGCTTAGCTGTCCCGTTGGAATAACAGAATGTGCCACACGGTGCGCTGCATTCAATGCTTTCTTATGTGACCTAAGACCAGGCACCCGTTAAAAAGACAGCTTATAACATATACTGTATAACATATACCCGAAATCCGGTGTAGGGTATATTTAAGCTCCGCCCATCCCCTCACCTAGATTGCCTGTCCCAAGCCCTGTGCCCCAGGACAAATCTAGGTGATATGCGACACCAGGACAGACTGTTAAGATTGTGTCTGCTTGACAAACCAGGATGGTTGGGGGGTATTTTATAATACCACACAACAGAAATATGGATCCATTACATGGGTTTCCCAGCAGCAGTAAAAGAAAAATACAGAAACCTTACTTTTTGGTTATTTCAGCACATTTGTTAAAGTGACCATTATTCAATGAATAAATCTGATTGTATTAGACTTTATTCTCTACTCTTCCTTTGTGTTCATTTCAAAGCTGTCAATTACAGCAGAGAATCCATTCTAAACTCCATCTTTGTTATCTCCTCACACGATCACAGATACATCTCTTTACCCATAGCAGCCATTCAGCAATAAGCTTTGATCGGTCTGTTGCAGCGGGAATAATAAAATGGCAAATTTTGACAGGTTGCTGTGCGAGTCTGCTGATAAATTACCCTCCGGCATCGTTCCTTTTATCTTCTTATTAGGTGAGTCTTTCACATGATGCACATCCACTAACACACTAGGTTGGTACTTTTCTAACCCCAGGCCTTGGTAACTGCACACAGACTTGAGTTTAGGGACTTCTTACCTCAATGAAACAAGTTAATCCACATCTCAGTAACTCTCACACGTGTCTGTGCTACTGCTAATGTGTGTTCATATGGCTATTCAAATCTCTCCTGTGTGGACAAGAGGCAAATGTGGCTTGTGCTTCTGCAGTACTACAGTATTAATATAAATGTAATACTGCGATCCAAATCCTTTCCCCAAGTTTAGCCCACATTAGCCTTCTAGTGAATGCAACATCTCCCAATACATGTTAAGCTAGGTACACGGGATACAATAATTTGGTCCGACCAGCAGACATTTCGGACGGTCGGACAGAAAGAACGATTGGACAGGTTGGAAAATCACAACCAATCATGCGGCCCTTTATGGACCACAAGATCGGTCGTGCCTAACTGTCATACGCAACCTACTTTTGCCGCAACCGAAAGTCCGTCTTCCTGGCCGACCGGTCAAAAGCCTTGAACGGTCGGTCAGGAGGAAGGATTGTACTGTGTGTACCTAGCTTTAGCGTGTACAAATAGCCAGAGCCCATGAGAAGTGATTGTTCAAGGTTTCACATATCTCCCTGGATAACCTCTGACTTGGTGTCCTTAACTAACTGGGATTTTGAAGCAAACAAGCCTAAATCTGATGTTAAATTTGCTCTGATTTATAGGGTCGTATGGAATTCTATTCTCTGCCATTTGAAAAAACAAACAAACAACGGGACTGGTTGGGATAAAAGTGTTAAATCAAATTTAACAGCACAGGCACTATTGCACCTTATCAGCACTAATTTGTACAAACCGACATTTATTTTGGGGTGTGCACCTTCCCTGCAGCTATTGCAATGCTAAAGTTAAACTGGGATGGGACATTGTAACTATATTGTCCAATAAATAAGGTGCAGGATAAACCCAGAGATTCACAGTGGTGCTTCATTAATGACACTAAAGATCATTACCTACAAAAATGCAATAACCAGAAACATCAGGTATATATAATGCTTTGTTTTTATAGGATCCCAACAACATTTGACATTCACATGGTTTTTTTTTAATTTCATTCTTAAATAACACGAGGATGCACTTCCATTTGTAATCTAGTGTTTATGAGCGATACAATAATGCCTTTGGCTTCAATTCGATTGAGAATGAGGGATCTCTGTTGAAATGACTCATTACTGTAAATACAGTATAATGCTTTCTGTTGTCTCTAAACACTTTTCTATTGAGTGGCCGTAACAGCGCCCAATATATTTATAAAATGTGCCCCACCCCTTTGTTGTTATTGGTTGGAGTGTCCATTCACAAATGGTATAATCTCTCCAACAAAGGTGAAACCCAATAGGTTGGAAGACATTATATTGGTGCGTGGCATAGGGCCCCTAAAAATGTATTAATATTACTTCTTTTAACAGCTTTCCCCCATCTCTCCTGTGTCTTTATAATAGCTTATTATACACAGTACTTCTGATATATTAGCTCCAGAACATGGTTAAACAATACAAAGCTAATATAAATGAAACATTCTATTGTAGAGTAAATGATTAATTAAGCGCGTCCCATGATTCCCTGACAAGCCTGTATTTTAAGGTAGGATTCATTTTTTGACAAAACTGTACCGATCTAGTTAAAATATCTGTTTTATATACATGTTTGCCATGGGGTATTAGTCTGTCCTTTCCTCTTTCTAACATCATTTGGTGAACATACTGGTCTTTTGTTTGCCCCAACAGCAACTTATCTAGAATTTTCTAGATCTAAGTATTGTTGACTGTATTTTAATATTCCCAGAGGGTCGCAGTATTGACAGATTCAGCGTCTGCTTTCAGGGTCCCTGCTTGGTCACCACGCAAATACTTCTCATTCTTTCCCTTGATCACCAGGCGGTTGTATTCTCGGAATTCAAAGTGGAAATCCTCTGACATGTCTCCGTCACTGCAGATGGTTCCGTTGCTGGAGATGTACCAAAACTTTCCATTTTGACCTGAGGGGTAAATAGAGATTTCATTGACTTTTCATCCTTAACGGATCTTCTGTCGCCAACGGAAACCGTAGATCCCAGAACAGTTGTGTTTGTTGTCTAGTGGAAGGGTTTGTAGGAATAGATGAGATTGTGTAATGGAATAGTAGGTTCAGAAATTAAAAACTCATCACTTAGGGTGAGGCCACACTAGCACGTTTTTCACGTGTTTGCGCACGCGTTTCGCGCTCACGATTGCAGACGCGATTTTCGCTAAAAATGGAAATCGCGGTAACACGAAAATTCCCGCGATTCCCGATGCGATTGCGCGTCTGTTCACGTTTTGGTAACACATGCGTTCACCATTTTTGGTGCGTTAATGCATGCGTTTCCATAACGCAAAACGCACAAGAATCGCGCACACAATCGCGTGTGATAACGCTCACGATTTTGTGCGCAAATCCTGTGCGTTGCTTTGTGGCCTCAGCCTAAGGTTTCAATGGAAACTTTGACGAAATTCTATGTAATTAGATAATATCAAAGAATGAGAAAAATATACAGCTGGGGAATCTCAATAATTACCCAGAGTTCCCTATTTCTTCTTCAAACAACTTTGGATATTACTACAAATATAAAATAGATGTAAGAGACTGACTGTACATCACTTACACGTAAGATGTTTGACCAGTTTAAGGCCAGTCAACTAGGATGAACCAAAGCGACTGGATCACACAAAAGATATGGTAAGTTTAATCAGAGAAATATAACGTTATTTGTATTGTTTCTACCTCTGCATTTTAATCACATTTTGACAGTGCTTCACCTTTAATTTGGTAGGCCCCATTGTTAAAGATTATCTGGAAGACATCATAAGTAGAACGGTTTGCATCCAGCATATTTGAGGTCTTATGGTGGCAGACAAATCCCAGGTCTCCGCGTAGGACCAGAATGGGTCTGTTAATTAATTTCAGGGTGAATTCCTCATCTTCACCTGCAGGAAATATAACAGTTGCTTTTCCTTTATATATTTCAATTCCATCAGGTATAGCACAAAGAAAATTCTAAAACACCATATATTTCCCCAGACCTCCAGACCCCCGATCCAGACAAAGACCCGCGATGGCCAGCCGTTTCAGAGGTCTGGAGAAAATCTAAGGTGTGTATGAACCTTTATTTAACATTTGAAAGCTAACATCTGATTGGTTGAGGTAAAATTAGCACCATTTTTAAAAATAAGAAATTTTATTGAATCTCCCTAAAAGCATTATAAACATTTAGGGGTTTGTTGTCAAAGTTTTTTAACAGCAATTCAAACAAAAACTTTTTAGTTGATTTTAAATCGTCATCACAGAGAGGTAGTCTGGTCCAAGCAAAAGTAATGGGATTTTAATAAGGACCTTAAACGGCATGTCCACCCTTAAAACAAAAAACTGGTGGCAACCCCAACTGAGCATTAGTAACCAGATATTTAATGATAAGTTTTATGTGCTGAACCAACTGTTACTGTGACATGGGGGTGGGGGGATTTGTGTTATGGTGGTGCCAAGGGGGGGTTTCTGTGCCAAAACTTTGTCTGTAACTGTGCCAAGGGGGGTGGGTTGGTGAGAATATAGTGCAATAAAAAGGCAAAATGTATTATTATTGCTAAGCGGCAGGGTGATATGCCAAATAAGTTGTGTCATGGGGGGGCTGTGTGCTGGTGGTGCAAATGAGGGGGTGGATGTCAAGGAATAGTTTGTTAATGTACATAAATAAATAGAATGTTAGGGGGGGCTCCAAAAATCTGACTTGGGCCCCATTTGGTCTTAATCCCGCCCTGCTCACAAATATGGTTTCCACACTTGATGCAGCAGACAATAAACAATGCACCTGTGGTGTCTCTATCTAGAGCAGCTCTCCATTAAGCTTCCCTGTATCCCTCTGTCAGTAGTGGAGTAATAACCGGACTGCCTGCTCCATTTGCTATGTGGTTATAAAAGGGCAAGTAATACAATTTTAAACAGCAAACTTTAATCTATAACTCACACGAAATTTGTTTTATCTTTAACATTTTCTTTAAGCTGTTTACATGGGGCGATGGAGAAGTTTAATGTGTTCACTTAACAGTGTTTAATTGAGTGAATTGCATTGTGTCTATGATTTTATATACCCCCGTCTGAAGGGCTTTTCATTCACATGCTGGGCCTGGGATTCCAGCTCTTATCCTAATAATCTGATGGATCCGTTTACAATGTTCACATAAACTCACCAACGCTGTCTCCCACTGCTGCTAGCTGCCCGTTCTTCTTTGTGCAGATGTATTTTCCATTGGTGGCTTTCAGTGCAACCTTTCTGCCTCTCCACTCTATATCGAACATTGTGTTGGCAGAGCTGTTCAAAAAAGATACTGGACTTGGTTATTTTTCATTTATCATTTTGAGGCTTTGACTAAAACACATTTTGCTGATAAGCATCCCGGAAACCACTGATTAACATTACATTGTACGTTTGGGCTTATTAAATTAGAGGTGCAGCATCTTACCTGTACTTTTAATCTGCAACAACCAATTAGATGTCATCAGGTGTTTTCTTAATGGTAGTAGATCAGTAAAGAGGTTGCTGCAGATTAAAGGGTATAATTAATATGTTATTCAGGACCCCCCAAAACCACAGTTACATTTTGCTAAACAGTTCTAATAATTTTCCCAGAGTGAGAAATTATATTTATAACCCCCACAATCCACCGCCACGGCTCCCTGCTACTTCCTGGTAAGGCCGTCAGTCACAGCCGTGACAGTGACATCACGGCCAATGGCTGATGGCCATTACCGGGTGATCCTACATTGCTGCTGATTGTGAACGGAAAAGGCACATAGCAGCAGCAGTGGACAGGGAGCAAGCCACGGTGAATTGTGGAGTTGTAAGTATAATTCTCACTCTGGGAGCATTATTACAACTTTTAAACAAAACATAACTGGGGTTTTGGAGGGTCTTGAATAACATGTTAAAAATATTTATTAGGCCTTTAAGGCTGTGTACACACAAAGCCATTTGTAGGCCCGATCGACCATCACATGGTTTTTTTTCGGACGGACGCAACCAGTTTGTTCTGGAATATGAATGGAAAATCCGACCCATCTGAAAACCACGGCTGATCATGCAGTCCCCTATGGGCACGACCGTCAGTCTTTCGTCCGGACTGAACGGTCAAAAGTGCTGAACAGTCAGTCGAGACGAAGAACTGCAAGGTGTGTAGTGGTCACCTCTTGTTAAATAATCTTTACAAGGCTGGACACGATGGACTGTCCAGTCTGATATTTCAGACAAGTGGGTTAAAATAAAGAACATTTATGCTGCAATTGAAATTTTTTGCTGTTTTTCATTAAATTAGTATGGTTGCCGTTCACCCTTCCAATTGAACGGTATTCTGGAATTCAAGTATTTTGTCAATTGGAATGTGATTGGACAAGATCAATCTGTGTATGGCTAGCCTTACGCTGGGTACATACAGTTGGACCTGACACGTGTGAGGGGAAAATCAGCCAACCCTGGAAAGAATCTGCCTATATAAAGTATAAGGAGTTCATCGGGAATGCATGTAACATTGGGAAAGGAATCTGTCATACTTTAATATAGAAATGCAAGGAATTGGTACACTTCCTATAATCAGTTTGTATGATCACTTTGTTATCAAATGCAGGAGATGATCTTGTCAGCACATCTCACACATAACCATTGTACTGATCCCTGGTGATAGTAATCTATCATCTGTACCATTTCTTCCTCCAGACCTTTCTTGGGGAAAGTTATGTAGACACAATAATGACACTTTCTCCACGTGGCATTGCCCTTTCACAGTGATTGTTTTGTCTGTAATGACACGGGTGCTATGTTTGTAACGGCTTGAGGTTCATGTTGCAAAATAGTGTGACACGTCTGCCTTTAGGATCCATATCTTTAGTTCTGGAAACTTTTCAGATACAGAAAATAATATGCACCCCCTATTGTAAAAGGTAAGCACAGTAATAGTTCCGTGGCCATCATAGGGCATCATAGGGAGAACGTTCGGGACTGTGTGTTTCCATCGGCCACGCTAGTCTCCTCTATAGGGAGTCTAGCGTGGCCGATGGAAATTTTCATTCCTGAACGAGCGTTCCCCCCCGCACAATCGTTCAGCGGCCGCTCGCTCTTTCAGAAAAGGAACACACAGTACCGATGAAGCCCCGATACTGATGGATCCAATGGTATTGGGGCTTTATCGTTACTGTGTGTACCCAGCTTTAGTTAGAGGTCACGGAGACTTTTACTATCCTTATTTAGTGCAATGTTTTCTTTACTAAGCTTTGTCAAGTGACACAGATTACCAAACTAAGCACCTACTAAGGGCTAGGCCACACTGCCACATTTTAACATGCAATCCGATAGCACGTTAAAAAGCGCACACTAATGTTGAACAGTTGTTAGGGTCACACTAGGTACGCAGTCGTGCGTTGGGCTGCAATTCGGCAATTGAAACGCACGCGATCTGCATTTTTTTTCTCATGCGCCCCAATTGTGCAAAATATTGTGCAATTGCAGAGTACGACAACACGCGTTTGTGCACGGAAAATGCGCTCCAATGAGTGTGCACTTCTGGTCTGCTAGGACGTGTTATAGTGTGGAGTAAAACCAATGAGCCAAATGAAATATTGGGAAGCAGCGTACTTACATTTCTGTGGCTGTGGACTGGATTCCACTGTGACTCACCAGGGTCCAATATTTACCAGCGTTGGTATGGAAACTGCACTTATTGGTCTCCTTGTCGATTTGCATCTGAAAAGTCTCATAATCAGTCTCCTCGTCCTGATTGGCAGACACATTAACACCTGGATAAGAGGAAAGATTTAAGGACTTTCCCAACAGAATAAATCCTCGTACACGCATCCAACACACGGACTGACAAACGACCCCGGAGCGCGTTCATGCATGTGGTGAATGCCCAGTTTTGGATCTGCCACGCCCGACCGAATGCATACACACGTGTGTCTTTTGGCTGAACAGACGTTCGTCGCACCTGTGCCTTGCACTCAGGGGTTGCCGGGGTTTGTGCGCCAGTCCGTGCGTGGGACATGTGAATATATCAATTTAGCACCAGGACACAGCAGTTTCCGTATAGAATATGCTTTACGTTTATATTTGGGGGCCGGTGCAATAAAAAAATAAGAGTTTGTAATTACTATTAATTTGCAGCAACCAATTAGATGTTAGCTTTTCATTGGGTTACAGCAGTTAGATGACATTGACTAATTATGCATATTGGCATTTCTTCCCCCTTCCATTCACGTATATATTTTTACTATAATGTACTGTAAATAAAACAAGCTCTTTCAGATTTTCTGTATAGACACCATTGATGTTTCACATTCAGCACAGCTCTGTTATAAATCGGACTATTGTTCCTATAAGGGAATCGTCACTGTCACCTGATTACCCAAAATACAGTCTAAAGGGCCCAAATGTAATCTTTATTTTGTCTTCCCTTTAACAAAACATACATTGTTTTAACAAAACATGATATTATGTAAGCAGCTCATGAATATGTATTATGTGACACTTTTCGGATACAAGAGGTCTAGGCGTGGATTTATTTATAAAACAGATTTAAGACGCCTTCTGACCCCACAACGCAACTGACTAAAAGCCAAGATTTCCACTTCAAAGAACAGGCTGTTTCATATGCACAACGGACTACTAGTTGATTCGAGAGCCATGAATTAGATAGCCCCTCTGGCTCTTTTCTGATTTACCCAGAATTCCATCCTTCTATTTATTGCTCCAAAATAAAGAAATAAAGGAATTGTGGGAGGACATAGATAACTGTGCTTGCAGTTTAATGTCTTCATGTAATTAATGTAGCCTGAGTAATCTCACATCATTTCTAAGATTCCACTGAATTCTTCTCCCTCATGTTTCATTACCCTCTCCCTTCCTTCTCCAAGTTCTTTGACCCAACACCCCCCATCGCTACCTCGCGTCCTGCAGACCATTTCACTGTCACCTAAAAATCTATTTTTTGCGTCTCGCTGTTATGACATTTTATTGATTCTCCCGGTATCTTTATTACTTTACCCTCTTCATATCTGAATTTCTTCTTTCACTGACGTTCAATAGTTTTAATTTGCTTCCACGGTTCCTTTTCGCTACAAGGGTTGTCACTGTGCCTGCGAACCGTCACATGATGCCACAGGAAATCTAGAAATACAGTGCCTGGGTCATATACTTTATACACTCAGTGATTCCATTTATCAGATGAGCTGCTTCTAATCCCTCTCATGACATCCTATGTCCGTCTGTCAGCACCATTTTCAAATTATTTCTCGCATCATCAGCTCATCACTGGGCCTGTTCGAGTTCTCTGCACCTCCCTTGCCCAATCCTGTAGAGGCTGCAAATTCCCTTCCTAAACAATTGCCTCTAATTGAGCTCGGTAATCTGATTGCCTCTGTTTCCATCTGGCTGGTTGTTCCAGCACTTGCAACCCTCACCCTATTTTAATCTTCACTGTTAGCTTCCATTTTTGCATAAGCAGCTTTGTACAGTGCTCAGCAGACATGTGAGTGCTCTCCACCCGGCCCCCTCCGAGCCCAGATAGACGTTAATTATTTAAATACTGGCATTAGTTCAGAATCTGGTGTCTTGCGCAGGAAAGAAATTCAGTTAGAAAATGCACAGACTGACAGCTGAACCAAGAAGTGTAATTAATTCCTCCATTTTTGCAATTTCATGATCACAGCTTCTGCACTTTAGGAGGTTTTTGCATAAACACAGGAAACATTTTGCCTCAGTCCAGTAACTCGGGGCTACAGTTCAGCAGTAGTTTTGGAAAGTTTAGTTGCCACTGGTTAATAGACTAGAGTCTTAGGCCTCGTACATAAATACGATCTTTGCACCGACAAACGAGCCCCGACCAAGACGCACACAGGTGACGAACGGCTTCTTCGGGCAATGATCATACATGTGTATACACATACAATTATCGGCCTTTCAACACGCATGTGCACGTACTCGGGTGTTCAATGGTGCAAAGATCGTACGTCTGTACAAGGCTTTACACTACTGCATAGACCAAAATGTATCCTTATTTTCTAAACTCAGCCCTGCAAGAATATCCCCTCAAAATGTGTATAAGCTGTGTGCAGGTGTTTATCATCTGTGCATATTTAGCTGGGCTGTGTGCAGCACATGACATAGCATTGTCTGTCAGGAATCAGGTAAGTAAAACCTCACTTATATGCAGGGCCACATCTACCATTAGGCAGAGTGAGACATTTTGTCATCTGAAGCTGTCAAAGCTTGTTAATCGCTTGGCTGACACGTGTACAGAACTTTAGGCAGTAGCCACAAGAGAGCATTCTAAACATTGAACATGTGTCAAGTGCCAAATGTAAATTGGGCACAGAAGAGGCAGCTTAGACTGTCCCGTTGGAATAACAGAATGTTGCCACACGTGCGCTGCATTCAATGCTTTCTTATGTGACCTAAGACCAGGCACCCGTTAAAAAGACAGCTTATAACATATACTGTATACATATACCGAAATCCGGTGTAGGGTATATTTAAGCTCCGCCTCCCCTCACCTAGATTGCCTGTCCCAAGCCCTGTGCCCCAGGACAAATCTAGGTGATATGCGACACCGGACAGACTGTTAAGATTGTGTCGTGCTTGACAAACCAGGATGGTTGGGGGGTTTTTATAATACCACACAACAGAAATATGGATCCATTACATGGTTTCCCAGCAGCAGTAAAAGAAAAATACAGAAACCTTACTTTTTGGTTTTTTCAGCACATTTGTTAAAGTGACCATTATTCAATGAATAAATCTGATTGTATTAGACTTTATTCTCTACTCTTCCTTGTGTGTTCATTTCAAAGCTGTCAATTACAGCAGAGAATCCATTCTAAACTCCATCTTTGTTATCTCCTCACACGATCACAGATACATCTCTTTACCCATAGCAGCCATTCAGCAATAAGCTTTGATCGTCTGTTGCAGCGGGGATATAAAATGGCAAATTTTGACAGGTTGCTGTGCGAGTCTGCTGATAAATTACCCTCCGGCATCGTTCCTTTTATCTTCTTATTAGGTGAGTCTTTCACATGATGCACATCACTAACACACTAGGTTGGTACTTTTCTAACCCCAGGCCTTGGTAACTGCACACAGACTTGAGTTTAGGGACTTCTACCTCAATGAAACAAGTTAATCCACATCTCAGTAACTCTCACACGTGTCTGTGCTACTGCTAATGTGGTTCATATGGCTATTCAAATCTCTCCTGTGTGGACAGAGGCAAATGTGGCTTGTGCTTCTGCAGTACTACAGTATTAATATAAATGTAATACTGCGATCCAATCCTTTCCCCAAGTTAGCCCACATTAGCCTTCTAGTGAATGCACATCTCCCAATACATGTTAAGCTAGGTACACGGGATACAATAATTTGGTCCGACCAGCAGACATTTCGGACGGTCGGACAGAAAGAACGATTGGACAGGTTGGAAAATCACAACAATCATGCGGCCCTTTATGGACCAAAGATCGTCGTGCCTAACTGTCATACGCAAACCTACTTTTGCCGCAACCGAAAGTCCGTCTTCCTGGCCGACCGGTCAAAAGCCTTGAACGGTCGGTCAGGAGGAAGGATTGTACTGTGTGTACCTAGCTTTAGCGTGTACAAATAGCCAGAGCCCATGAGAAGTGATTGTTCAAGGTTCACATATCTCCCGGATAACCTCTGACTTGGTGTCCTTAACTAACTGGGATTTTGAAGCAAACAAGCCTAAATCTGATGTTAATTTGCTTGATTTATAGGGTCGTATGGATTCTATTCTCTGCCATTTGAAAAAAAAAACAAACAACGGGACTGGTGGGATAAAAGTGTTAAATCAAATTTAACAGCACAGGCACTATTGCACCTTATCAGCACTATTTGTACAAACCGACATTTTTTGGGGTGTGCACCTTCCCTGCAGCTATTGCAATGCTAAAGTTAAAGGGATGGGACTTGACTATATTGTCCAATAAATAAGGTGCAGGATAAACCCAGAGATTCACATGGTGCTTCATTAATGACACTAAAGATCATTACCTACAAAAATGCAATAACCAGAAACATCAGTATATATAATGCTTTGTTTTTATAGGATCCAACAACATTTGACATTCACATGGTTTTTTTTTTAATTTCATTCTTAATAACACGAGGATGCACTTCCATTTGTAATCTAGTGTTTATGAGCGATACACATAATGCCTTTGGCTTCAATTCGATTGAGAATGAGGGATCTCTGTTGAAATGACTCATTACTGTAAATACATATAATGCTTTCTGTTGTCTCTAAACACTTTTCTATTGGTGGCCGTAACAGCGCCCAATATATTTATAAAATGTGCCCCACCCCTTTGTTGTTATTGGTTGGAGTGTCCATTCACAAATGGTATAATCTCTCCAACAAAGGTGAAACCAATAGGTTGGAAGACATTATATTGGTGCGTGGCATAGGGCCCCTAAAAATGTATTAATATTACTTCTTTTAACAGCTTTCCCCCATCTCTCCTGTGTCTTTATAATAGCTTTATATACACAGTACTTCTGTATATTAGCTCCAGAACATGGTTAAACAATACAAAGATAATATAAATGAACATTCTATTGTAGAGTAAATGATTATTAAGCCGTCCCATGATTCCCTGAAGCCTGTATTTTAAGGTAGGATTCATTTTTTGACAAAACTGTACCGATCTAGTTAAATATCTGTTTTATATACATGTTTGCCATGGGGTATTAGTCTGTCCTTTCCTCTTTCTAACATCATTGGTGAACATACTGGTCTTTTGTTGCCCCAACAGCAACTTATCTAGAATTTTCTAGATCTAAGTATTGTTGACTGTATTTTAATATTCCCAGAGGGTCGCAGTATTGACAGATTCAGCGTCTGCTTTCAGGGTCCCTGCTTGGTACCAGCAATACTTCTCATTCTTTCCCTTGATCACCAGGCGGTTGTTTCTCGGAATTCAAAGTGGAAATCCTCTGACATGTCTCCGTCACTGCAGATGGTTCCGTTGCTGGAGATGTACCAAAACTTTCCATTTTGACCTGAGGGGTAAATAGAGATTTCATTGACTTTTCATCCTAAGGATCTTCTGTCGCCAACGGAAACCGTAGATCCAGAACAGTTGTGTTTGTTGTCTAGTGGAAGGGTTTGTAGGAATAGATGAGATTGTGTAATGGAATGTAGGTTCAGAATTAAAAACTCATCACTTAGGGTGAGGCCACACTAGCACGTTTTTCACGTGTTTGCGCACGAGTTTCGCGCTCCGATTGCAGACGCGATTTTCGCTAAAAATGGAAATCGCGGTAAACACGAAAATTCCCGCGATTCCCGATGCGATTGCGCGTCTGTTCACGTTTTGGTAACACATGCGTTCACCATTTTGGTGCGTTAATGCATGCGTTTCCATAACGCAAAACGCACAAGAATCGCGCACACAATGGTGTGATAACGCTCACGTTTTGTGCGCAAATCCTGTGCGTTGCTTTGTGGCCTCAGCCTAAGGTTTCAATGGAAACTTTGACGAAGAAATTCTATGTAATTAGATAATATCAAAGAATGAGAAAAATATACACGGGGAATCTCAATAATTCCCAGAGTTCCCTATTTCTTCTTCAAACAACTTTGGATATTACTACAAATAAAAAATAGATGTAAGAGACTGACTGTACATCACTTACAGTAAGAGTTTGCCAGTTTAAGGCCAGTCAACTAGGATGAACCAAGCGACTGGATCACACAAAAGATATGTAAGTTTAATCAGAGAAATATAACGTTATTTGTATTGTTTCTACCTCGCATTTTTAATCACATTTTGACAGTGCTTCACCTTTAATTTGGTGGCCCCATTGTTAAAGATTATCTGGAAGACATCATAAGTAGAACGGTTTTGCATCCAGCATATTTGAGGTCTTATGGTGGCAGACAAATCCCAGTCTCCGCGTAGGACCAGAATGGGTCCTGTTAATAATTTCAGGGTGAATTCCTCATCTTCACCTGCAGGAAATATAACAGTTGCTTTTCCTTTATATATTTCAATTCCATCAGGTATAGCACAAAGAAAATTCTAAAACACCATATATTTCCCCAGACCTCCAGACCCCCGATCCAGACAAAGACCCGCGATGGCCAGCCGTTTCAGGTCTGGAGAAAATCTAAGGTGTGTATGAACCTTTATTTAACATTTGAAAGCTAACATCTGATTGGTTGAGGTAAAATTAGCACCATTTAAAAATAAGAAATTTTATTGAATCTCCCTAAAAGCATTATAACATTTAGGGGTTTGTTGTCAAAGTTTTTTAACAGCAATTCAACAAAAACTTTTTAGTTGATTTTAAATCGTCATCACAGAGAGGTAGTCTGGTCCAAGCAAAAGTAATGGATTTTAATAAGGACCTTAAACGGCATGTCCACCCTTAAAACAAAAAACTGGTGGCAACCCCAACTGAGCATTAGTAACCATGATATTTAATGATAAGTTTTATGTGCTGAACCAACTGTTACTGTGACATGGGGGTGGGGGATTTGTGTTATGGTGGTGCCAGGGGGGGTTTCTGTGCCAAAACTTTGTCTGTAACTGTGCCAAGGGGGGTGGGTTGGTGAGAATATAGTGCAAAAAAAAGGCAAAATGTATTATTATTGCTAAGCGGCAGGGTGATATGCCAAATAAGTTGTTGTCATGGGGGGGCTGTGTGCTGGTGGTGCAAATGAGGGGGTGGATGTCAAGGAATAGTTTGTTAATGTACAAATAAATAGAATGTTAGGGGGGCTCCAAAAATCTGACTTGGGCCCCATTTGGTCTTAATCCCGCCCTGCTCACAAATATGGTTTCCACACTTGATGCAGCAGACATAAACAATGCACCTGTGGTGTCTCTATCTAGAGCAGCTCTCCTTAAGCTCCCTGTATCCCTCTGTCAGTAGTGGAGTAATAACCGGAGCCTGCTCCATTTGCTATGTGGTTATAAAAGGGCAAGTAATACAATTTTAAACAGCAAACTTTAATCTATAACTCACACGAAATTTGTTTTATCTTTAACATTTTCTTTAAGCTGTTTACATGGGGCGATGGAGAAGTTTAATGTGTTCACTTAACAGTGTTTAATTGAGTGAATTGCATTGTGTCTATGATTTTATATACCCCCCGTCTGAAGGGCTTTTCATTCACATGCTGGGCCTGGGATTCCAGCTCTTATCCTAATAATCTGATGGATTCCGTTACAATGTTCCATAAACTCACCAACGCTGTCTCCCACTGCTGCATACTGCCCGTTCTTCTTGTGCATGTATTTTCCATTGGTGGCTTTCAGTGAACCTTTCTGCCTCTCACTCTATATCGAACATTGTGTTGGCAGAGCTGTTCAAAAAGATACTGGACTTGGTTATTTTTCATTTATCATTTTGAGGTTTGACTAAAACACATTTTGCTGATAAGCATCCCGGAAACCACTGATTAACATTACATTGTACGTTTGGGCTTATTAAATTAGAGGTGCAGCATCTTACCTGTACTTTTAATCTGCAACAACAATTAGATGTATCAGGTGT
The DNA here is from genome assembly GCA_019447015.1 of Hymenochirus boettgeri. NCBI lineage: Eukaryota > Metazoa > Chordata > Amphibia > Anura > Pipidae > Hymenochirus > Hymenochirus boettgeri. The sequence continues at coordinate 38,085,353 of CM033476.1, forward strand.
TTTCTTAATGGTAGTAGATCAGTAAAGAGGTTGCTGCAGATTAAAGGGTAATTAATATGTATTTCAGGACCCCCCAAAACCACAGTTACATTTTTGCTAAACAGTTCTAATAATTTTCCCAGAGTGAGAAATTATATTATAACCCCCACAATCCACCGCCACGGCCCCTGCTACTTCCTGGTAAGCCGTCAGTCACAGCCGTGACAGTGACATCAGGCCAATGGCTGTGGCCATTACGGTGATCCTACATTGCTGCTGATTGTGAACGGAAAAGGCACATAGCAGCAGCAGTGGACAGGGAGCAAGCCACGGTGAATTGTGGAGGTAGTATAATCTCACTCTGGGAGCATTATTACAACTTTTAAACAAAACATAAAACTGGGGTTTTTGAGGGTCTTGAATAACATGTTAAAAATATTTATTAGGCCTTAAGGCTGTGTACACACAAAGCCATTTGTAGGCCCGATCGACCATCACATGGTTTTTTTTCGGACGGACGCAACCAGTTTGTTCTGGAATATGAATGGAAAATCCGACCCATCTGAAAACCGGCTGATCATGCAGTCCCCTATGGGCACGACCGTCAGTCTTTCGTCCGGACTGAACGGTCAAAAGTGCTGAACAGTCAGTCGAGACGAAGAACTGCAAGGTGTGTAGTGGTCACCTCTTGTTAAATAATCTTTACAAGGCTGGACACGATGGACTGTCCAGTCTGATATTTCAGACAAGTGGGTTAAAATAAAGAACATTTATGCTGCAATTGAAATTTTTTGCTGTTTTTTTAAATTAGTATGGTTGCCGTTCACCCTTCCATTGAACGGTATTCTGGAATTCAAGTATTTTGTCAATTGGAATGTGATTGGACAGATCAATGTGTATGGCTAGCCTTACGCTGGGTACATACAGTTGGACCTGACACGTGTGAGGGGAAAATCAGCCAACCCTGGAAAGAATCTGCCTATTAAAGTATGGAGTTCATCGGGAATGCATGTAACTTGGGAAAGGAATCTGTCATACTTTAATTAGAATGCAAATGAGATTGGTACACTTCCTATATCAGTTTGTATGATCACTTGTTATCCAAATGCGGAGATGATCTTGTCAGCACATCTCACACATAACCATTGTACTGATCCCTGGTGATAGTAATCTATCATCTGTACCATTTCTTCCTCCAGACCTTCTTGGGGAAAGTTATGTAGACACAATAATGACACTTTCTCCACGTGGCATTGCCCTTTCACAGTGATTGTTTTGTCTGTAATGACACGGGTGCTATGTTTGTAACGGCTTGAGGTTCATGTTGCAAAATAGTGTGACACGTCTGCCTTTAGGATCCATCTTTTAGTTCTGAAAACTTTTCAGATCAGAAAATAATATGCACACCCCTATTGTTAAAAGGTAAGCACAGTAATAGTTCCGTGGCCATCATGGGCATCATAGGAGAACGTTCGGGACTGTGTGTTTCCATCGGCCACGCTAGTCTCCTCTATAGGGAGTCTAGCGTGGCCGATGGAAATTTTCATTCCTGAACGAGCGTTCCCCCCCGCACAATCGTTACAGCGGCCGCTCGCTCTTTCAGAAAAGGAACACACAGTACCGATGAGCCCCGATACTGATGGATCAATGGTATTGGGGCTTTATCGTTATGTGTACCCAGCTTTAGTTAGAGGTCACGGAGACTTTTACTATCCTTATTTAGTGCATGTTTTCTTTACTAAGCTTTGTCAAGTGACACAGATTACAAACTAAGCACCTACTAAGGGCTAGGCCACACTGCCACATTTTAACATGCAATCCGATAGCACGTTAAAAAGCGCACACTAATGTTGAACAGTTGTAGGGTCAACTAGGTACGCAGTCGTGCGTTGGGCTGCAATTCGGCAATTGAAACGCACGCGATCTGCATTTTTTTTCTCATGCGCCCCAATTGTGCAAAATATGTGCAATTGCAGAGTACGACAACACGCGTTTGTGCACGGAAAATGCGCTCCAATGAGTGTGCACTTCTGGTCTGCTAGGACGTGTTATAGTGTGGAGAAAACCAATGAGCCAAATGAAATATTGGGAAGCAGCGTACTTACATTTCTGTGGCTGTGGACTGGATTCCACTGTGACTCACCCAGGGTCCAATATTTACCAGCGTTGTGTATGGAAACTGCACTTATTGGTCTCCTTGTCGATTTGCATCTGAAAAGTGAAAAAAAAATATTTTCCCTAGTAACAGATATGATGTTATTAAAATCATTTTATTTGGTTAGGTTACCTTACGTTAGTTTGTTAGGTTAGGTTAGACTAGTTCGTTTAGTTTACGCCCTGCTGAAAGAGTCTACCTTGACGTGGCAGGTTTACAAATGTTTTGGGTAAAATCTTTAATACTACAGAAAGTATGGCATTTCTAATGTATTGTAACAGTTGAACCAACGTGTATAGCACAGGCTATAAAATAAATTATATTGATTTGAGCAACAAAAACCTGAAAGGAGCAATATGGTAATGGCAACACAAGCTGTTTGAGAAAGGGATGTAATATCTGTTTCTAGTAATTTACATTATTGCTAATTGACTGTCTGAGGAACTGTTTAAAAACCTATGTGATGGGAAGTTCAAAACTGTAAAATTTTAGCCACAGCCAACAACAAACCACGGCCACCGAGAAAGCCACTCTCAATTTAACACAGCGGCCGAACACTTCATGCCACGCCTGGAAATAATCAAGGGCAGAATTCAAAAGTTTGGCTCAGGCAACAAAAACCCTAGAAGTGCCGCTGGTTGGACTAGGCTGTGGGGGCCCACTAGGAAATTTAAGATCATGGTCCCTCTAACACAAATTAAGGGAACCAATCTAAATGTTATCTCTAAGCTGGGTACACACCATCTAATTATTTGTCCCAACTGACCGTTTGCTACTAGGGAGCAGTCGGCCGGTATGAATCACCCCATTGACAGTTTGCCGTGACTGATAGCTTGCTAGTAGTGAACGGTCAGTTGGGCTGAAAAATCAAATGGTGATTTTTCAACATACCCAGTTTGTCTGATCCGTACGAATGGGTGACAGAGATAGATCGTGGTCATCGGCAGATACAACATCCAATTTTTCAGGAAGACCGAACGATAGTGTGTATCCAGCCTTTATTTACGTATCTGTCTCACTCCACCTGACTGTTTATTTAGATTTTCTTGCCGTTTCTGTTCTTTTTACCCTTGAATCTGTTAACAATCGTCTCTATTTCTTCTGTTGCCCAGAAGCTTCTAGTTACGTTACTTTACCTTATTTAATGCTCTCTAATCTCTGGCAGTGCTGGGGATGGTGTTTTAGCATTTAATACATTTCAGCATTTCCTTCCATTAAAATGGTGCCAATACATTAAAGCAAACAGCTAACAGTTCATTCTAACTATAATAATACGGATAGAAAAAGGACTCTGTCCCCATCACAGAAATCAACCAACAGTGACAGGAAGGAGATTGGAGGATCAAAGTTGAACCATGAAATTTGATCAGAACTTTATTATTTATAACCATAAACAAGGAAAGTCAGGTTATATCCTATTACCAGCAGGGATTACTGTAACACAGAAGCCTCATTGCACTATAGGAACCATTTTTGTGGCCCCTGAGAAGCAAAGGGGCCACGTCAGGCACAATTTTTAGAATACCCCAAATTTCATACTTCATTGTTAAAACAGTGGCTTAAGCTAGGTACACACAATACAAACATTCGGCCCAACCGACCGACATTTCAGCGTTTTGGTCGGTCAGGACGAAATATTGTATGGCGTCTTTTTGCAGCCTTGATCGACCACATTGCCTTGTATTAAGGATAGAGGGATATAGATTCAAGAGAGAAAGATATTGTTCTCCCCCTTTATAAGGCACTGGTGCAGCTTCAGAATCAGAATAAAACAGTGGAGAGATCAGAGAAGGGCAACTAAATTAATAATGGGAACGAAGGGGCTTGATTATGTAGATAGATTAGGGCTGTTAACACTGGCTCCTCCGACTGCCATGAACATGCCCAATGGGAAGACGTTGGAGGTGGATCTAGACTGGACCAGTTTATGAGCGGTGAGCTGTTGTGTAGTGGTTGATAGCTCACTGCAGTGTGCAGGCAAGACTCTCACCTGACGTTAGAGATAGGGGAAATGTTTACGCTCTATAAGTAGAAGAGTGTGTGGTGGGTTGTCTTCCAAAGCACAAGCAGAACTTTAACATGACTAACTCATGTTAGTGGTCATTCAGTGAGATATTAATAAGATATCCTACCACCCTGGGAAATGAACTTTAAAACCTAAATAGGATTTTATAGTCCATTTTTATTGTAGCGGTCGACAGTTTGCTCAACCGAGAGTGCAGTCAATAGGGGAACATGTTCACCTGTGATTTTCCAACACGACCGATTCGAACGAACAATCAGTCAGTTGCTGGCTGCCGCAAAACCATCCCATTTTTGGAGGGAATGTACCCAGCTTAAAGGGACACTAAACTGTGAATTTTAAGTAAATGAAATCGGTTTCTATTATTCAAAGGGAGGTAAGAAAGTTTATTCCCACCTCCCTGCAACACTTAACTTACCGGCGATCCACTTGCGGCTCCTTCTCAGCTGTCAGGCACTACCCCCGGGGCGGTAGTTAAGCCGCTGTACATGAAATCTGTTCAGTTTTCCTTTAATGTTGAGGGGGGCCTAATACAGACTAGATTGTCATCTGAAGCTGTCAAAGCTTGTTAATCGCTTTGGCTGACACGTGTACAGAACTTTAGGCAGTAGCCACAAGAGAGCATTCTAAACATTGAACAATGTGTCAAGTGCCAAATGTAAATTGGGCACAGAAGAGGCAGCTTAGCTGTCCCGTTGGAATAACAGAATGTGCCACACGGTGCGCTGCATTCAATGCTTTCTTATGTGACCTAAGACCAGGCACCCGTTAAAAAGACAGCTTATAACATATACTGTATAACATATACCCGAAATCCGGTGTAGGGTATATTTAAGCTCCGCCCATCCCCTCACCTAGATTGCCTGTCCCAAGCCCTGTGCCCCAGGACAAATCTAGGTGATATGCGACACCAGGACAGACTGTTAAGATTGTGTCTGCTTGACAAACCAGGATGGTTGGGGGGTATTTTATAATACCACACAACAGAAATATGGATCCATTACATGGGTTTCCCAGCAGCAGTAAAAGAAAAATACAGAAACCTTACTTTTTGGTTATTTCAGCACATTTGTTAAAGTGACCATTATTCAATGAATAAATCTGATTGTATTAGACTTTATTCTCTACTCTTCCTTCGTGTTCATTTCAAAGCTGTCAATTACAGCAGAGAATCCATTCTAAACTCCATCTTTGTTATCTCCTCACACGATCACAGATACATCTCTTTACCCATAGCAGCCATTCAGCAATAAGCTTTGATCGGTCTGTGGCAGCGGGAATAATAAAATGGAAAATTTTGAAAGGTTGCTGTGCGAGTCTGCTGATAAATTACCCTCCGGCATCGTTCCTTTTATCTTCTTATTAGGTGAGTCTTTCACATGATGCACATCCACTAACACACTAGGTTGGTACTTTTCTAACCCCAGGCCTTGGTAACTGCACACAGACTTGAGTTTAGGGACTTCTTACCTCAATGAAACAAGTTAATCCACATCTCAGTAACTCTCACACGTGTCTGTGCTACTGCTAATGTGTGTTCATATGGCTATTCAAATCTCTCCTGTGTGGACAAGAGGCAAATGTGGCTTGTGCTTCTGCAGTACTACAGTATTAATATAAATGTAATACTGCGATCCAAATCCTTTCCCCAAGTTTAGCCCACATTAGCCTTCTAGTGAATGCAACATCTCCCAATACATGTTAAGCTAGGTACACGGGATACAATAATTTGGTCCGACCAGCAGACATTTCGGACGGTCGGACAGAAAGAACGATTGGACAGGTTGGAAAATCACAACCAATCATGCGGCCCTTTATGGACCACAAGATCGGTCGTGCCTAACTGTCATACGCAACCTACTTTTGCCGCAACCGAAAGTCCGTCTTCCTGGCCGACCGGTCAAAAGCCTTGAACGGTCGGTCAGGAGGAAGGATTGTACTGTGTGTACCTAGCTTTAGCGTGTACAAATAGCCAGAGCCCATGAGAAGTGATTGTTCAAGGTTTCACATATCTCCCTGGATAACCTCTGACTTGGTGTCCTTAACTAACTGGGATTTTGAAGCAAACAAGCCTAAATCTGATGTTAAATTTGCTCTGATTTATAGGGTCGTATGGAATTCTATTCTCTGCCATTTGAAAAAACAAACAAACAACGGGACTGGTTGGGATAAAAGTGTTAAATCAAATTTAACAGCACAGGCACTATTGCACCTTATCAGCACTAATTTGTACAAACCGACATTTATTTTGGGGTGTGCACCTTCCCTGCAGCTATTGCAATGCTAAAGTTAAACTGGGATGGGACATTGTAACTATATTGTCCAATAAATAAGGTGCAGGATAAACCCAGAGATTCACAGTGGTGCTTCATTAATGACACTAAAGATCATTACCTACAAAAATGCAATAACCAGAAACATCAGGTATATATAATGCTTTGTTTTTATAGGATCCCAACAACATTTGACATTCACATGGTTTTTTTTTAATTTCATTCTTAAATAACACGAGGATGCACTTCCATTTGTAATCTAGTGTTTATGAGCGATACAATAATGCCTTTGGCTTCAATTCGATTGAGAATGAGGGATCTCTGTTGAAATGACTCATTACTGTAAATACAGTATAATGCTTTCTGTTGTCTCTAAACACTTTTCTATTGAGTGGCCGTAACAGCGCCCAATATATTTATAAAATGTGCCCCACCCCTTTGTTGTTATTGGTTGGAGTGTCCATTCACAAATGGTATAATCTCTCCAACAAAGGTGAAACCCAATAGGTTGGAAGACATTATATTGGTGCGTGGCATAGGGCCCCTAAAAATGTATTAATATTACTTCTTTTAACAGCTTTCCCCCATCTCTCCTGTGTCTTTATAATAGCTTATTATACACAGTACTTCTGATATATTAGCTCCAGAACATGGTTAAACAATACAAAGCTAATATAAATGAAACATTCTATTGTAGAGTAAATGATTAATTAAGCGCGTCCCATGATTCCCTGACAAGCCTGTATTTTAAGGTAGGATTCATTTTTTGACAAAACTGTACCGATCTAGTTAAAATATCTGTTTTATATACATGTTTGCCATGGGGTATTAGTCTGTCCTTTCCTCTTTCTAACATCATTTGGTGAACATACTGGTCTTTTGTTTGCCCCAACAGCAACTTATCTAGAATTTTCTAGATCTAAGTATTGTTGACTGTATTTTAATATTCCCAGAGGGTCGCAGTATTGACAGATTCAGCGTCTGCTTTCAGGGTCCCTGCTTGGTCACCACGCAAATACTTCTCATTCTTTCCCTTGATCACCAGGCGGTTGTATTCTCGGAATTCAAAGTGGAAATCCTCTGACATGTCTCCGTCACTGCAGATGGTTCCGTTGCTGGAGATGTACCAAAACTTTCCATTTTGACCTGAGGGGTAAATAGAGATTTCATTGACTTTTCATCCTTAACGGATCTTCTGTCGCCAACGGAAACCGTAGATCCCAGAACAGTTGTGTTTGTTGTCTAGTGGAAGGGTTTGTAGGAATAGATGAGATTGTGTAATGGAATAGTAGGTTCAGAAATTAAAAACTCATCACTTAGGGTGAGGCCACACTAGCACGTTTTTCACGTGTTTGCGCACGCGTTTCGCGCTCACGATTGCAGACGCGATTTTCGCTAAAAATGGAAATCGCGGTAACACGAAAATTCCCGCGATTCCCGATGCGATTGCGCGTCTGTTCACGTTTTGGTAACACATGCGTTCACCATTTTTGGTGCGTTAATGCATGCGTTTCCATAACGCAAAACGCACAAGAATCGCGCACACAATCGCGTGTGATAACGCTCACGATTTTGTGCGCAAATCCTGTGCGTTGCTTTGTGGCCTCAGCCTAAGGTTTCAATGGAAACTTTGACGAAATTCTATGTAATTAGATAATATCAAAGAATGAGAAAAATATACAGCTGGGGAATCTCAATAATTACCCAGAGTTCCCTATTTCTTCTTCAAACAACTTTGGATATTACTACAAATATAAAATAGATGTAAGAGACTGACTGTACATCACTTACACGTAAGATGTTTGACCAGTTTAAGGCCAGTCAACTAGGATGAACCAAAGCGACTGGATCACACAAAAGATATGGTAAGTTTAATCAGAGAAATATAACGTTATTTGTATTGTTTCTACCTCTGCATTTTAATCACATTTTGACAGTGCTTCACCTTTAATTTGGTAGGCCCCATTGTTAAAGATTATCTGGAAGACATCATAAGTAGAACGGTTTGCATCCAGCATATTTGAGGTCTTATGGTGGCAGACAAATCCCAGGTCTCCGCGTAGGACCAGAATGGGTCTGTTAATTAATTTCAGGGTGAATTCCTCATCTTCACCTGCAGGAAATATAACAGTTGCTTTTCCTTTATATATTTCAATTCCATCAGGTATAGCACAAAGAAAATTCTAAAACACCATATATTTCCCCAGACCTCCAGACCCCCGATCCAGACAAAGACCCGCGATGGCCAGCCGTTTCAGAGGTCTGGAGAAAATCTAAGGTGTGTATGAACCTTTATTTAACATTTGAAAGCTAACATCTGATTGGTTGAGGTAAAATTAGCACCATTTTTAAAAATAAGAAATTTTATTGAATCTCCCTAAAAGCATTATAAACATTTAGGGGTTTGTTGTCAAAGTTTTTTAACAGCAATTCAAACAAAAACTTTTTAGTTGATTTTAAATCGTCATCACAGAGAGGTAGTCTGGTCCAAGCAAAAGTAATGGGATTTTAATAAGGACCTTAAACGGCATGTCCACCCTTAAAACAAAAAACTGGTGGCAACCCCAACTGAGCATTAGTAACCAGATATTTAATGATAAGTTTTATGTGCTGAACCAACTGTTACTGTGACATGGGGGTGGGGGGATTTGTGTTATGGTGGTGCCAAGGGGGGGTTTCTGTGCCAAAACTTTGTCTGTAACTGTGCCAAGGGGGGTGGGTTGGTGAGAATATAGTGCAATAAAAAGGCAAAATGTATTATTATTGCTAAGCGGCAGGGTGATATGCCAAATAAGTTGTGTCATGGGGGGGCTGTGTGCTGGTGGTGCAAATGAGGGGGTGGATGTCAAGGAATAGTTTGTTAATGTACATAAATAAATAGAATGTTAGGGGGGGCTCCAAAAATCTGACTTGGGCCCCATTTGGTCTTAATCCCGCCCTGCTCACAAATATGGTTTCCACACTTGATGCAGCAGACAATAAACAATGCACCTGTGGTGTCTCTATCTAGAGCAGCTCTCCATTAAGCTTCCCTGTATCCCTCTGTCAGTAGTGGAGTAATAACCGGACTGCCTGCTCCATTTGCTATGTGGTTATAAAAGGGCAAGTAATACAATTTTAAACAGCAAATTTTAATCTATAACTCACACGAAATTTGTTTTATCTTTAACATTTTCTTTAAGCTGTTTACATGGGGCGATGGAGAAGTTTAATGTGTTCACTTAACAGTGTTTAATTGAGTGAATTGCATTGTGTCTATGATTTTATATACCCCCGTCTGAAGGGCTTTTCATTCACATGCTGGGCCTGGGATTCCAGCTCTTATCCTAATAATCTGATGGATCCGTTTACAATGTTCACATAAACTCACCAACGCTGTCTCCCACTGCTGCTAGCTGCCCGTTCTTCTTTGTGCAGATGTATTTTCCATTGGTGGCTTTCAGTGCAACCTTTCTGCCTCTCCACTCTATATCGAACATTGTGTTGGCAGAGCTGTTCAAAAAAGATACTGGACTTGGTTATTTTTCATTTATCATTTTGAGGCTTTGACTAAAACACATTTTGCTGATAAGCATCCCGGAAACCACTGATTAACATTACATTGTACGTTTGGGCTTATTAAATTAGAGGTGCAGCATCTTACCTGTACTTTTAATCTGCAACAACCAATTAGATGTCATCAGGTGTTTTCTTAATGGTAGTAGATCAGTAAAGAGGTTGCTGCAGATTAAAGGGTATAATTAATATGTTATTCAGGACCCCCCAAAACCACAGTTACATTTTGCTAAACAGTTCTAATAATTTTCCCAGAGTGAGAAATTATATTTATAACCCCCACAATCCACCGCCACGGCTCCCTGCTACTTCCTGGTAAGGCCGTCAGTCACAGCCGTGACAGTGACATCACGGCCAATGGCTGATGGCCATTACCGGGTGATCCTACATTGCTGCTGATTGTGAACGGAAAAGGCACATAGCAGCAGCAGTGGACAGGGAGCAAGCCACGGTGAATTGTGGAGTTGTAAGTATAATTCTCACTCTGGGAGCATTATTACAACTTTTAAACAAAACATAACTGGGGTTTTGGAGGGTCTTGAATAACATGTTAAAAATATTTATTAGGCCTTTAAGGCTGTGTACACACAAAGCCATTTGTAGGCCCGATCGACCATCACATGGTTTTTTTTCGGACGGACGCAACCAGTTTGTTCTGGAATATGAATGGAAAATCCGACCCATCTGAAAACCACGGCTGATCATGCAGTCCCCTATGGGCACGACCGTCAGTCTTTCGTCCGGACTGAACGGTCAAAAGTGCTGAACAGTCAGTCGAGACGAAGAACTGCAAGGTGTGTAGTGGTCACCTCTTGTTAAATAATCTTTACAAGGCTGGACACGATGGACTGTCCAGTCTGATATTTCAGACAAGTGGGTTAAAATAAAGAACATTTATGCTGCAATTGAAATTTTTTGCTGTTTTTCATTAAATTAGTATGGTTGCCGTTCACCCTTCCAATTGAACGGTATTCTGGAATTCAAGTATTTTGTCAATTGGAATGTGATTGGACAAGATCAATCTGTGTATGGCTAGCCTTACGCTGGGTACATACAGTTGGACCTGACACGTGTGAGGGGAAAATCAGCCAACCCTGGAAAGAATCTGCCTATATAAAGTATAAGGAGTTCATCGGGAATGCATGTAACATTGGGAAAGGAATCTGTCATACTTTAATATAGAAATGCAAGGAATTGGTACACTTCCTATAATCAGTTTGTATGATCACTTTGTTATCAAATGCAGGAGATGATCTTGTCAGCACATCTCACACATAACCATTGTACTGATCCCTGGTGATAGTAATCTATCATCTGTACCATTTCTTCCTCCAGACCTTTCTTGGGGAAAGTTATGTAGACACAATAATGACACTTTCTCCACGTGGCATTGCCCTTTCACAGTGATTGTTTTGTCTGTAATGACACGGGTGCTATGTTTGTAACGGCTTGAGGTTCATGTTGCAAAATAGTGTGACACGTCTGCCTTTAGGATCCATATCTTTAGTTCTGGAAACTTTTCAGATACAGAAAATAATATGCACCCCCTATTGTAAAAGGTAAGCACAGTAATAGTTCCGTGGCCATCATAGGGCATCATAGGGAGAACGTTCGGGACTGTGTGTTTCCATCGGCCACGCTAGTCTCCTCTATAGGGAGTCTAGCGTGGCCGATGGAAATTTTCATTCCTGAACGAGCGTTCCCCCCCGCACAATCGTTCAGCGGCCGCTCGCTCTTTCAGAAAAGGAACACACAGTACCGATGAAGCCCCGATACTGATGGATCCAATGGTATTGGGGCTTTATCGTTACTGTGTGTACCCAGCTTTAGTTAGAGGTCACGGAGACTTTTACTATCCTTATTTAGTGCAATGTTTTCTTTACTAAGCTTTGTCAAGTGACACAGATTACCAAACTAAGCACCTACTAAGGGCTAGGCCACACTGCCACATTTTAACATGCAATCCGATAGCACGTTAAAAAGCGCACACTAATGTTGAACAGTTGTTAGGGTCACACTAGGTACGCAGTCGTGCGTTGGGCTGCAATTCGGCAATTGAAACGCACGCGATCTGCATTTTTTTTCTCATGCGCCCCAATTGTGCAAAATATTGTGCAATTGCAGAGTACGACAACACGCGTTTGTGCACGGAAAATGCGCTCCAATGAGTGTGCACTTCTGGTCTGCTAGGACGTGTTATAGTGTGGAGTAAAACCAATGAGCCAAATGAAATATTGGGAAGCAGCGTACTTACATTTCTGTGGCTGTGGACTGGATTCCACTGTGACTCACCAGGGTCCAATATTTACCAGCGTTGGTATGGAAACTGCACTTATTGGTCTCCTTGTCGATTTGCATCTGAAAAGTCTCATAATCAGTCTCCTCGTCCTGATTGGCAGACACATTAACACCTGGATAAGAGGAAAGATTTAAGGACTTTCCCAACAGAATAAATCCTCGTACACGCATCCAACACACGGACTGACAAACGACCCCGGAGCGCGTTCATGCATGTGGTGAATGCCCAGTTTTGGATCTGCCACGCCCGACCGAATGCATACACACGTGTGTCTTTTGGCTGAACAGACGTTCGTCGCACCTGTGCCTTGCACTCAGGGGTTGCCGGGGTTTGTGCGCCAGTCCGTGCGTGGGACATGTGAATATATCAATTTAGCACCAGGACACAGCAGTTTCCGTATAGAATATGCTTTACGTTTATATTTGGGGGCCGGTGCAATAAAAAAATAAGAGTTTGTAATTACTATTAATTTGCAGCAACCAATTAGATGTTAGCTTTTCATTGGGTTACAGCAGTTAGATGACATTGACTAATTATGCATATTGGCATTTCTTCCCCCTTCCATTCACGTATATATTTTTACTATAATGTACTGTAAATAAAACAAGCTCTTTCAGATTTTCTGTATAGACACCATTGATGTTTCACATTCAGCACAGCTCTGTTATAAATCGGACTATTGTTCCTATAAGGGAATCGTCACTGTCACCTGATTACCCAAAATACAGTCTAAAGGGCCCAAATGTAATCTTTATTTTGTCTTCCCTTTAACAAAACATACATTGTTTTAACAAAACATGATATTATGTAAGCAGCTCATGAATATGTATTATGTGACACTTTTCGGATACAAGAGGTCTAGGCGTGGATTTATTTATAAAACAGATTTAAGACGCCTTCTGACCCCACAACGCAACTGACTAAAAGCCAAGATTTCCACTTCAAAGAACAGGCTGTTTCATATGCACAACGGACTACTAGTTGATTCGAGAGCCATGAATTAGATAGCCCCTCTGGCTCTTTTCTGATTTACCCAGAATTCCATCCTTCTATTTATTGCTCCAAAATAAAGAAATAAAGGAATTGTGGGAGGACATAGATAACTGTGCTTGCAGTTTAATGTCTTCATGTAATTAATGTAGCCTGAGTAATCTCACATCATTTCTAAGATTCCACTGAATTCTTCTCCCTCATGTTTCATTACCCTCTCCCTTCCTTCTCCAAGTTCTTTGACCCAACACCCCCCATCGCTACCTCGCGTCCTGCAGACCATTTCACTGTCACCTAAAAATCTATTTTTTGCGTCTCGCTGTTATGACATTTTATTGATTCTCCCGGTATCTTTATTACTTTACCCTCTTCATATCTGAATTTCTTCTTTCACTGACGTTCAATAGTTTTAATTTGCTTCCACGGTTCCTTTTCGCTACAAGGGTTGTCACTGTGCCTGCGAACCGTCACATGATGCCACAGGAAATCTAGAAATACAGTGCCTGGGTCATATACTTTATACACTCAGTGATTCCATTTATCAGATGAGCTGCTTCTAATCCCTCTCATGACATCCTATGTCCGTCTGTCAGCACCATTTTCAAATTATTTCTCGCATCATCAGCTCATCACTGGGCCTGTTCGAGTTCTCTGCACCTCCCTTGCCCAATCCTGTAGAGGCTGCAAATTCCCTTCCTAAACAATTGCCTCTAATTGAGCTCGGTAATCTGATTGCCTCTGTTTCCATCTGGCTGGTTGTTCCAGCACTTGCAACCCTCACCCTATTTTAATCTTCACTGTTAGCTTCCATTTTTGCATAAGCAGCTTTGTACAGTGCTCAGCAGACATGTGAGTGCTCTCCACCCGGCCCCCTCCGAGCCCAGATAGACGTTAATTATTTAAATACTGGCATTAGTTCAGAATCTGGTGTCTTGCGCAGGAAAGAAATTCAGTTAGAAAATGCACAGACTGACAGCTGAACCAAGAAGTGTAATTAATTCCTCCATTTTTGCAATTTCATGATCACAGCTTCTGCACTTTAGGAGGTTTTTGCATAAACACAGGAAACATTTTGCCTCAGTCCAGTAACTCGGGGCTACAGTTCAGCAGTAGTTTTGGAAAGTTTAGTTGCCACTGGTTAATAGACTAGAGTCTTAGGCCTCGTACATAAATACGATCTTTGCACCGACAAACGAGCCCCGACCAAGACGCACACAGGTGACGAACGGCTTCTTCGGGCAATGATCATACATGTGTATACACATACAATTATCGGCCTTTCAACACGCATGTGCACGTACTCGGGTGTTCAATGGTGCAAAGATCGTACGTCTGTACAAGGCTTTACACTACTGCATAGACCAAAATGTATCCTTATTTTCTAAACTCAGCCCTGCAAGAATATCCCCTCAAAATGTGTATAAGCTGTGTGCAGGTGTTTATCATCTGTGCATATTTAGCTGGGCTGTGTGCAGCACATGACATAGCATTGTCTGTCAGGAATCAGGTAAGTAAAACCTCACTTATATGCAGGGCCACATCTACCATTAGGCAGAGTGAGACATTTGTCTCAGGCGGCACTGAAGAAGAAAGGCGGCAGACAGGCAGTAGTGGGGGGAAATTTTTTTTCCCTTGAACGGTCAAGAAAAAAAAAAAATATTTTCCCTAGTAACAGATATGATGTTATTAAAATCATTTTATTTGGTTAGGTTACCTTACGTTAGTTTGTTAGGTTAGGTTAGACTAGTTCGTTTAGTTTACGCCCTGCTGAAAGAGTCTACCTTGACGTGGCAGGTTTACAAATGTTTTGGGTAAAATCTTTAATACTACAGAAAGTATGGCATTTCTAATGTATTGTAACAGTTGAACCAACGTGTATAGCACAGGCTATAAAATAAATTATATTGATTTGAGCAACAAAAACCTGAAAGGAGCAATATGGTAATGGCAACACAAGCTGTTTGAGAAAGGGATGTAATA